>VWPU01007058.1:192090-299188 GCA_013398955.1 Callaeas wilsoni
AAAACAAAACAAAACAAAAAAACAAAGGCAAAGAAAAGGCCTGGAAATCAAATGCTACAATCAGATTTCTCAAACATTTTTTGTCCTTAAGGACTTGATTGTCTTAGATATCTCTAGGCTCAGCCTGTTGCACAGGCATCCATGCATTTTTCTCCTTCAGAATAAAAGCCATTTTCAGCTGTGGCAGTTTTTTACCTAACTCAGGAAAAATAAGAGGAGGAAGAGGAGAAAACAACAAGGATGATTTTATCTGTTTGTTGGATTTCTCTGTATAGATGGCTAGATTTTAAAAAACTGAGACTCTTGCTTCAGAGCAATGGAGAGAAGGTCAGAGCCACTCCTCTTCAGTGGAAGAATGTTGAAAGAGAACCAAGGGCAAGGATAAGCAGAGAAGAGCTATGTGAGCCTCGGAACAATAGGAAATGGCAGAAATCTTGAAAACAAGAAAGACAGAATTCAACCCTTTCTTCATAGAAAATAATATTAAAAGGAACAATCAGCAGAAACCTAGAGATCTTGAGAGAAGGTTCAGTGTTGGAAGTATAAGAAGAGGAGGGAAAAAAAGAGAAAATGTCCCAAATCCAAGGAAAGCCAAAGCACTGCCGGGAGACAGAAGCAGGAGGTCAGGTCTGTCTGTATTCTCTTGCATGGCAAGGGCTTGGTGCACGTGTGCATCTGCATGAGGAGAAGGGCAGAGCAGTGCACAGTGTGACTGCACTGTGGCTCACTAAAAAGAGCAGTTTCCACAAGAAAGAGAAAAAGACACAAGCCAGAATGATTTAGCACCAGCTGTGCTTACTATTTTTTTAATGGGCTTTTCCCTTCTGTTGTACAAACAAGCCTAATTTTGAACAGGATATTGTCCTTTCATTGCTTTCCCTGTAGCTGATGTAGTTGTCAGCATCTCCTGCCCTAAAATACAGATCACATTGTAATGATGCTGCAGTGCACTAACTTTCGGGGACAGCGAGAAGAACATCCCTTTGATAACTATGAGGCCTCTACTGCAAGAGTAGGAATAAAAGCCTTCAGAAAGGGATGGCCTGGCTGCTCCTTATTAAGGTGTTTACAATATTTTGTCAAGAAACACTGCAGAATCACAAAGTAACCCACGGGCAAAGCACAAGGCCCAAGGAGCAATGGGAAGCCAGTGGTGACTGCTTTTTTCTAGCTTCAAACTACCTTGTTGATTGCAGCATGGCAATAACAGTGCTTTGCAGGCAGCTGTGCTCCCTCCTAATGCACTGTGCGGGAACAAGGGAAAACTAAGGAACACAGAGCTGGTGCCCAGCTTCCTTTCTGGCAGCACATGGCCCCAGAGAGAGGCAATGCTGCCCAAGGCAGGAATAAGCACCATCTCCATTTTCTTTATTGCCGCCTGAAAGATCACTTCTAAGAAAAACAAAAAATGGCAGGTTTTAAGAAGCCTGCAACCCAGCTGTATGAAAATATCCTAACAAAGTCCCAATAACAGCTTGCTCCCATCTATTTTGTCTCTACCTAAACTCCACTAGCCTGCTATGTCACAGGACTTAGAAAACTAGTTCTGCAGACCTAATTTAAAAGCTGGCAGTGGAAAGATTATCTAAGATGTCTATCTCATACCTGGAAAACCTTAGGACATCTTTATGGGAGAGAGCCATAATTATCTAATAGACCAGGAATATGATTCAATTACACATCTATTGCAGAAGCAGAGCCAAAAAACCCCAAAACAAACTGTGCAAGTCTTTGCATTTCTGTAACTGCAGAAAACTGGGGGGTCCAGTAACCTTGCCAAGGTGTTAGCCATCAGGAACTTTATTCAGCATGCTATGTGTCTGTTCCCCACAGACTTGCACTACAAAGGAGGTAAGGACAGGGGTTCCTTCAGGCATGTGGTAGAGCTGTGTACATCAAAGACAACACTGAAAATGTGGCTTGAAGCAAGAGTAAAATGCACTATCTTTAAAGCAGTGTTATTTTGCAGAAATACTGACTTGCCTACCTACTCTTGCTGAATAGCCAGCCAACCCACCACAAAATAGGAGAAGGGGGGTTTGGCTAACACAGAACAGGCATGGATTTGCCCTCTGAGGCTACCCCAGCCAGCCAGACTGTGGGAGCACAGTACCACAGGCAGAGGGGGCAACAGCAGCCTCAGTCAAGTGGGCAGCCTGAGTCATGCCAGGTGAGTTCTGTGGAGAGCCTGGTGCTCCTTATGGAGCCTTAAGTCAGCAGCCCAGGAATGCACTTTCTGCAAAATGTGTAAGCCTGTGTGTACTCATTCCCTGGGGACCTTGGAAAGAGGACATGACTTCTGGTGCCAGTGCCATTCATTTAGCTGTCTGCCCAGACCAAGGTAGGCGAGAATTTTTTCAGACAGTTATGATGATCCTCAACGTTGTCTTATTGAAACTTGATTAAAATCCTGCTGTCCTATTAGCCATTTTTTGCTTAGCCTTTTCTCCGGCGGATTCTCAAACACAAAGCAAAATGGACTTGAGTATCTAACTCAGGGTATTTATTTGCTTCCATCACAACAGGAAAGAATGTTTTGTTCTGCTCTAAGAATCTGAAAAAGATTTGTAAAGTACATCCACAGAAGACGTTTCCTCTGGAACCCTTATTTCCTGGCTGCAGTATGCCTGTCACATTTCTACTGATTCATTGTTCAGCTTCAGGAAACAAAACAGCTCTCAGTCCCTCTACTGAAGTTTGCTCCATTTGTATCATAACCTCTGATAAAATCCTGACTGCACTGTCTTGGACATTCAGTGCATCCTTGCTAAACAAGAAGGAATGCTTGATGCATAAATTATCCTGTGCTTAATTTTATATGTCATGCCATTTTAGAACATTTAGAAATGCTGGACTTAGCCAGCATTTATCCTCACAGCTGTGGCAGTTTCAGTCTCAGTGACTTGCTAAGGCTATGACACTGAGTTTCCATTGTAAGCAGTGCCCACAGTGTCTGAGGGACAACAGAAAACTTTTAAGGCATAAACTCTCTCACCAAGCAGCATTCACCTTTCTGCAGAGAACAGGCTTGTGCATCAAGTTCTGCTCAAATCCCTGCACTGACCATAAACACTGTGAACAGACTCCAGACCTCCAGTCCGCAAGCAAAGCCAAGGAGCATGACAGTCACCCAATCATTCAGCAGTCACAGTTTGCTGCTTCCAAGTGTGTCTTTCCCTCTACGTTGACCTCACCTGGTTTTGCAGGCTCCCAAAACAGTGCACCAGGAGAGACAATGTTTTTCAAACCTGCTTCCTCCAGTGGGTTGTTCCTCCAACACCAACCAATGCACTTCAGTATATTGAACTGGAGAAAGCTGCAGCAGGCATGAACGGGTTCGAACTCTAGTGAGTTTTAGGTCAGCTGCAAGATTGCAGGCCGTCCTGCCCACTGCAAAAGTACAACCCTCCCCTCAGGCCAGGATGGGAAACCTTCACTTTGGCTTAGCTAACCTTGACAAATGCTCACTATCATGTGTTCTCATATAAATTCCTGCTGGAGACAGGCAGTTGACTTCAGTTTCTGAAACAAAATTATCCAGATAGAGCCATACTTTAAAGGAAGTTTAAAAAAACTATTAAAAAATCTTGTTCTGTTTTCTGCAAACAGCAGAAGCTCCCTTATTTAGCTAAAGGACATCACATTAAATAGAGAAAGGATGTTGTAAATACTCACGCTTTTTCTTAGACATACTAACAAAAGGCAGTAGCCTCATGGTTTCCCTAGCATCTGTGTTACAAGTTGTACTGTGAAACAATCCACTTATACTTTACTCCTCATTTGTCAGCAATGAAAGCGCTTTCAAAGAGGTAACGAACCACTCATTCAAGATTTTATGATTGAAGATACCCCTGGACATGCTCAAGACAAAACAGAACCAAACAATCTCTTTAGGGAAGAGAACCAGGCTCTGTGTGTAAACAAATTTCTCCTCACAAGAAAACATGATGACCATCATGACAGATTTGCTGTCTTAAATGGGCAATGAGACTTGGTCAGGGCATGCGAGCTTAAAGGAAATGGAGTGAGGCATGTGCTTCAGAGCTCTGCCGTTTACTTCAAGTGACAAAACAATTCCCTTCCCATCCTCATTTTCACCCTCTTTCCAGATAAAGGCCACAACTCCAGGTTTAGTAGCAACTGAAATTTTTTGCCATTGAAGAATTCCAGGAAAAGGATCATGCCTGAAAATGACCATTTCATTACTTGTGAACTGAAGCAGCTGAGAAATGCTTTGAGAAAGGACATCCCAAGGTTAAAAGGAAGGAAATGGTTCTTCACCTGCTGTTGAGCTTTACATCTCTCCCATGATTCAACTTGCAGTATCTGGTCTCTCTGCCAGTCTGTGGCTGCTTCCATCTGTGCAATTGTGTTGGGGTCACTACTCTAAAATCTGCAGCTGTCCTCAACCTTTCCTTTGCATATTCATTTGTCACACCAACCGTTTTCCACCTGAAGGGTCTGTTGGCAGCAGGAGAGTCTCTGTGAGACTATTTGAACACCTGCCCTAAAACAGCCATTTCTGAATTTAGCTGGGGCAGAGCCACTAACTAGTAATTCCTCCCCTCTCTTAATCAGTGATGGGGACTTACAATGCCCCAGCACATATTTCCCAAAACACTGTTTTTCATCTAACATGGTAAGCATCTAAATCTAGCTCCTGGTCTGAGCAGTACTTAATAAAAAAGTTCTATCACACAAGTCTGAAGACTGAGGTGCCCAAGTTCCCACAGCACAGATATCCCCATGGCTATTAACCTCTGCTTCAGCCTGCTCTGGGAGAGCTAGTCCATGACCATGCAAGTTACAGAAGTGTCAGCCAAGGGTAAAGATATCCCTGAAGTCTGGATCTTAACAGTGATACCACTCAGCTTCCTTTGAAATGGAGTCCTATTAAAAGTGTTGAGTAATTTTATCCACAACAGCAGTCACAGAAAAGCCATATTTCTGCAGCCATGAAGAGCATATAATTACATTAAAAAATGGGACAGGGGAAAAGATAAATCTGTTGTTTTTACCTGACAGGCATAGCCGATCTCCTGGATAGGTCACCTGGGCAATGGACTGGTACATTATGTCTGCAGAACTGTTGAGAGACCTTGTGCTTATGTAGAATCATAGAATCATCTAGGCTGGGGGAAAAAACCCTGCTCTGTGGCAGGAGATTCATCTAATCCAGCCAATAATATTGTCTTCTTAAGTTTAATGAGAGCTATGTTAATTTTAAATCCCATCACAAATTCCTTCATATGCCTTACTATTAGGAGATTTTTACATTTCCTTCCTCATTTCTCTGCTATCAGTGATTATGTGACATGTTGGTAGCCTTCAGCAGAGTTCCCTCATATTTGATCCCTTGAATCCAAAGATTGTATCTCTGACAAATAAAATCACAGCACCAAACGCACGTGCCAGCTGGGTTTCTCAGTGTGGGACACACTGTTGAGAGCAGGGAGGCAGAGAATGCCTGCCTCGTGTTTCTCTGCAGCCACGAGGCTACTCCACCACTGGTGGAGCCCTTGAGCTTGTTCTGGGGCTTTTCCACCTGCAGAAGTTACAGCACTGAAACCCAGCCTTTTATTTACAAGCTTTCCATGCAATGTGACTCTGGTGAGTCGGCCGGGGCTGGATACCAAGTGCCCACCAAACTGCTCTAGCACTGCCTTCGTCAGCTGGCATGGAAGGGGGACAAATAAAATGGAAAACAACTCATAGGTCAAGATAAGACACTTTACTAAGGCAAAAGTAACATGGTGCTTCCTCAAACAAAGGAAAAAACACAGTGATTTTATTCTGTACTTCCCATCAACACTGGACCACTTCCCAGGAAGCAGGGCTGCAGCACACGTCGCAGTTGCTCTGGAAGGCAAACATTGTAAATAACCAATGCTCTCCCTTCCTCTTCCTCTACTTAGCTTTTATATCTGAGCTGATATCATATGGTATGGAATACCCCTTTGGTCACTTTGGGTCAGCTGTCCTGACTCTGTCCTCTGCCAAGATTTTGGCCACCCCCAGGCTGCTGATGGGAGGGTGGAATGATGGAGAGACAGCGCTGACGCAGTGCAGAGCTGCTCAGCAGCAGCCAAAACCCTGGTGTGTCACCAACGCCTTTGTAGGCACCAATGCAAAGCACAGCACTGTGAGGGCTGCTGTGGGAAAATGAACTCCGTCTCTGTAAAATGGCAACAAACAATAATGCTTGTATTAAAGCCTTATTGTGTACTTGTCCATGTTGTGTGTTCTTTCCTAGATGAGGAAGTGTGAATGAGGAAATGTCCCATCATCTTCTCCTTGTGGGGATAAACTCAGTGGCTAATGTGTATAGCAGGGTCTTAAAGGTTTCTGGAACTCATAAAATAACAAAGGACAATAAACATTTACAAAGCGAACTCAAGTGAAATGAAATGAATTTTCTTTCATCCTTCAGAAGCACTTGGATTTTTAAGTCTGCTACACTTACAGCCACATAGTTTCTTTAGAACTATGGGGTGAAAATTCAGGACAGTTCAACTAAGAGAATATTAACTATTTTGTGTGTCATATTTGAATTAATGGCTGAGATGTTTTCATTCTCAGAGAAGTGCTTAATATGGAAATGTGGTTTCTGGTAATGTAAATAGCTCACACAGTTTTTTGGCAATGATAAACAAATGGATGTTTGCACAGGTGTAATTAAGCACAGAAGAGGCAAACCTCTGCACAGAACTGATTCACAGTCAAATTCATCAGCCTTAAAAATCCAGATTACATTGCATATTGCTGTATTATCAAACTGGTGTTTCAGTGACTTGAATTACCAGATCTTCAGAATTATGTAAATTAGGTGATAACTCTGGAGTTTAAGGTGAAATTGGTTTAAACTCTGATAGTGTCAGATGGGTGGGGGGAGGGCAGGACAGTGTGTGAATACTGCCTTATTGCAAGAACTGGAAGTCCATCATCCCAAACACAAAAATAAAGCACTGCAAGCCATAGAAATTATTTAAGTAGAAGGCAGTATCTACCTTCATGGGGTGTGTCTTTTCCAAATAGTGCACCAATATATAAAGAATATTCTTTACTTTGAAGCATTTGGACTTACAATATAGAAGTAAAAACAAAACAGTATTCAGGACATGGATAAGATGCTCGGGGATGTCACACAGAATGTGGGACTCATCATAAAGGTCTAAACAAACCTAACTCTGATATTGCTAATGCCAAAACCTCAATCCCTAAAATCAGAGCCATCCTTCAAACAAAATTTCCTGCAACTCTAAAGGCTTACTAAATCTCATCATAGAAACAGATTATTCCAGCTCTTTACTCCTCCCTTACATCAATCAGCCCAATCTGAATTCAACAAATTTCAGGAAATGGAGAAGGTTATGAAAGAATTTAAATGTTCTTTGAGAAAAATTCTGTTCTCCTTACAATTAATACATACTCAAAAAATGTAACAACCAGCAGATGTCCCTGCAGCCACTGATCAAGGCTGCACACATGAGGAAAAGCAGGAAGAAAGAATTTAATGATTGAGCCTTTCACTTTAAGATTGACTTCGAGAAATGTCAAACCTACACAGCAAATTCCAGAAGAGCAGAGACTGACAGCATTGTAGCAGCACTCCCTAGGAAGGAATCAGCATCTTCCTTGGTTTTACAAATAGCAACAAGAATGACTTAGAACTGTCAGTATTCAGAGTGGTTTATCAAGAATAAAAAGTTTCTAAATTTGGTGTCTTTGCCTCAAAAAGGCTTTGTTCTCAAAAAGGACAAGCTTGCCATCCCTGGAGCTAACCTGTACCTGTACTCCTTGTCCTCCCACAGGTGAAAATGACTGCCACAAACATCCCTTGCTCTGCTCTGACTCGGGGCATGCAGCTTCAGACTTTCCTTTGCAAATGTATACACAGAAACATGTGAAAAAAAGTAGTATTTACCCTACCAAAACAAGACACTGTGCTCTACATCAAATGCCCTCCATGGGGGAAGGATAAGCTGGAAAATGAGGCAGATGATAGTTATGAGTCACAGTATTTAATGTGCTGTGGTAAGGCACTTGAATGTTATGACTGTGAGAGCAATAGAAGAAGCTATCTGATAACAAAGCACATATTTTCTACCACTGTGAATGATTTGTAAGCCCAATGAGCTGCTGACTTGCAGCCTAATGTCTCCTGGTAGAGTCATCTTTATTGAACCCTGCTGATACTAAAGATTTCCTGGCAGGTAGATTTGTGTAGCATTTCTGTCTTGTACAGAGGCAGTCCCTCCAGCCACAAAGTTACAGTTGGCTTTCGGCTTGAGACAACTGAGGAAAACCTCAGGGAGCACAGCAGAAAGATAGAAGCTCTTCTAAGCCATTTTTTCTCTTCCTGAACTCTGCGTGGCCCAAAACAGAGTGTAACTTGCAGCTGGCTTCAATGGACTCTGCTTGCAGACCACTGTAAAATGAGCACCTCTTACCTCCTCACAGGTGGCATGAAAGAAATGCTGACGAGGTAGAGAGGCTGTTTGGTGTGAATGCAGTTGTTGCACGTCTCTCAGGCTGCATCAGTGCTGTGGGTGGTAGGGAGCACAGGCTGAGGCTGCATGCTGAGAAAGGAGCCCCTGCTCTGCCTGCTGTGTCCCCTGACCTGTTACACCATGGGCAAGGTACAGCCCTCGCTTTAGCAGCAGCCTCTGGCAGTAACATCTACATACATACATGTGCCGCTTTATGGAAGATACTAACGTGTAAGTCACTTCTCATTATTCGGTTCTCAGATTAAAATATATGTGTAGGGCCACAGTTTATCTTCTCCAGATCTGCTGATTACTGAAATTCAAGAAACCCATTTCATTCAGGTAATGCAACAAGAAAATCCTACTGGCGTTATGGTTCTTGGCTGAAGACATATGACAAATGGGATCCTTCTCCTTTCCCTTCCAAGTAAGGTGGCGGGTCATTCAGTTTGCAGGGGGAAAACAGCCAGATGGTGGTAGACATCTTTACTATGTGACGTATGTTTGTATGAAAGCTTTTTATTTTTCTTATTCTTTAATTTCCGTTAATTACATTTTATTCCCCTCCTCTGTTTTAAATAAATAGTGTAGCAAGGTTTGTATATATTTTTTACCACTATTTAATTAAAAGCCTGCAGTTCATACCTGTGATACATGATGTAGGATGCTGTCACAGGAAAAGTAGCTAGTGTTGTTACAGACCTTCATCTTAATTATGAAAATTTTTTATTTAAATATAGAGCTGAGCATACAAAATACAGCACTAGGCCATCTGTTAGTTTTCCATCTGGACTCATTTGCAAAATACTCTCTGTTTCCCTCCTAGACACTATTTATAATATTCCTTGGAAAAAAGTATGACTAATCTATGGCACACAAGAGATAGCTATTTGCATGCCACTTTTAATAGAAGTGGCTATGTAGTTCAAAGTAGTAACAAAATACA
Source organism: Callaeas wilsoni (assembly GCA_013398955.1). Taxonomy (NCBI): domain Eukaryota; kingdom Metazoa; phylum Chordata; class Aves; order Passeriformes; family Callaeidae; genus Callaeas; species Callaeas wilsoni. Next base: position 201,526 of record VWPU01007058.1, read on the forward strand.
TTTATTTTGTTTTGCATGCAGGTGTAAAAGCTCACATGGTTTCTAAACACATTTTCCTATCACACTGATTTTAACTAGCAAAAAGTGAAAATCTTCAAGATGTCTGGTTTAATGGAAAAGATACAAATGAGGATGAACAGTTAGCATTTTGAAGTGGCTGACCAGGACTTTTGCAGTGATTCTGAAGTGGCTTGTATTTCTGTCTTGCTCAGTCTGAAACATCCCCAGAGGCTGATTTCTGAAGATGAGCACTCAGTTTATTATAAAGTATCTTGTGCTGAATATTGCAATATTAGTGTAATCTCTAGTCGTTTGTTCCAAACCCATGTTCCCCAGACCAGTAAAAGTGTGGGTAATGGATCTGGCCATACCTCAAAGCAGCAGATGCAGGAAGCCCACTGGAAGCCCCCTGGATGCAACCCCCATACATGCATGGGGCTGATTTCATGGTACCCTCCAAGGCCATCTGTGGGTTGCCACCAATGTCATCCAGAGCCACAGACAATGGGCTGCTGAGTGTTGTGTCCTGTTTTCTCTCCCCACTCAGTATCACAGAGCAGTGAAAGCCTCATTCCCTGGAGGCTATTCCCTAGTCACTCTTTTACACCTCTGAGTCAGGTATCCTGAAGTACCTTCTCAGGTTCTCCTCCTTCCCCTAAACATGTCATCTTCTTCACAGTTGCCAGAGTGGAAAGCAAGAAGGGCCTTATTTCAAGGGTTTATGATTTGAAGGGCAACTATTCAATAGTATTTTACTGTCCTCTTTCCCTTCTCTTCATTTTTCAGTGAACAGACAAATGTTTTTAGACACCCCTGCTTGTTTTAATTCTTCATAAAAAGGCAAAGGCTGATTTCTCCTGACTAACTTGCACGCAAAATTCTGAAGAAGTTCTTTGCAGCGTAACGTTAAATCATCTTTGGGGTTTTGGGGTTTGGTTTGTTTTTTTCTTTTTTTTTTGGTGAGCAAACAAATTATGTTCTAGAAAACACATTAAAAAAAGAACTGGAATAAATTGCCAGGCTCTCTGGCATTGCTTCTTCAGGCTGTCTCATATCTCATTGCTCCTGCCTGTCTGTCTTTCTGCCATTATTATGGCAGGATGTTTTAAGTTCTCTGCAACAAAGACTCTCTTTTTTTTCTCTCTCAGTTTTCAGTACTATGCATAAATGCATTGTTGCAAAATGAAGCTTGCATGTGCAGTTACAATACAGACCTCTCCTATAGCCCAAATCTGAAAAAATGTTGTCCCTGACTACTGATTGTAAAATGGACCACACTGGAAAAGTTGCAGCAGTCCATATGCAGAATCCTTACTCTAATACTGGAAAGACCTGAAAACTTCATGCAGCAAACCAGTTTTTATTTTATATTAATAAGAACAAAATGACACTCTACGATATCCACTATCTTTTTAATGTCTCCCTGTCAAAGATGAAAAAACTGCCTTCTCTCAGAGTGTTGTATGCATTTACTGTGAAATAGAGAAAATCAGAACAGATGCAGGAGGTATAAAAGACACATAATGTACTGAGTTTAAATGACTATAATGCAAACATTAGTAGCTATTTACTAACAATTTAATTAAATTCCCCCCACCCATGCCACCTCAATTTCAATTCTTTCAATGACATATGGCAACTGTAGAGTGCATTTTGCAAACATTCCCCCCTCACAAATATTTGCATGCTGAGGGCTAGATGTGGCTCAGGAGCTGACGAACACTCTGTGGCGCACAGTAGGCGCACGTGGCTCCGCAGGTGAGGCTCAGCAATGTGACAGACTTTGGGCTATGTCGTGTCCCCATTCAAAGCGTGTCAGAGCCCTTTATGTACCGTAAGGCTTTGGTCCCTGCTGGCTCCTGTGTGCTGGTGATGGCCCTGCCCTTAGCTCAGTCACCCGGTTTTGATTGTGTGACAGCTGCAGTTAGACCCACCACTTGGTACCAGGACCGTCTGAAGGCAGTGCTGTGCCTTGTCAGGACCAGCCTCCTGCAGATACGCGTGTTGCTCCATAGGACTCAGGCACCACTGGAAGTTGCAGACATAGTTAATACTTCCCCTGAAGTTTCCCCTCTTAGTTTCCAAGGAGAAAATAGAAAACCATGAAATAGGACTCTTTAGTAGCTCACTGGTAGGGAAGCTTACTCTTGAACTTTAGAAGGTCCCTCTTACTGAGCCGGCATCAGCACTTACCCTTCCCTGCTAAGTCAATGGACATATCAGAAGTCCAGTCACTATTTTCTGCTGCGTCTGGGGTGCAGACAGAAGAAAGGTACCTACCCATCCTAACAGTAACCTCAGGGGTGTTATGTATGATGTTTGCAGAAAAAAAACCCAAAATGTAGTGGGAGGGGCAAGGCAAGGCAAAGGCAAGGTGTGGTTAGGAAAGGCAAGGCAAGGAAAGGAAAGGTAAGGCAAGGCAAATAAAAGATCCTAGCTGTTGCAGAAACCTCTGCTTTGTATCTGTTGCCCAGGAGGAAAATCTTCTACACAAGGAAGTCTTGTGTCTAATTTAACGCTCTAGGTGTGAGTGAGCACTCTCAGCCTCTGGGTTAGTATGAGGTCAAAGAAAAAAATGGCACAATTTACATTTCTCAGTAGAGCAGGACTGGTCCAAGCAGTTACTCTGTTTATATGAGTCCAAAGGAAGTGATTTTGAACTCCACGCTAAGGTTTAAGATGAAACTCTGTTTCACAGGTATGCAATAAAATTTATGTTCCATGAACATGCAGATCAGTCTGTAATAGGCACAAGTTCCAGGGTTTAATGTGTCCTGTAGTAAGTAAGAGTAAACCTTCCACAGTCGTTATGGTTAAGTAGAAATGACAGAGTTTTCAGAAATGCTGAACACCCACTTTTTTTGTCAGTTCCCATGAGATTTGTGGATGCTCCAGACTTTTTAAAATCCTCTCACTCTCACCGATACAACTAGGGCATCACATACCTACAAGTGAATTCTTTGGCAAACAATCTGCTCTGGGGTTTGTCTTGCAGTTTGCTGTTACTTTAGCCACAGGGCTGGTTACTCGCATAGAAATGGCCACTCCTAACAGGATTTTTTGGAGTTTGTTCTGGAAATCTCTTTGCATTTAGAGTCAGACTCTTAAATGTATTTAAAATGCTTTAGAAAACTGCACTTTAAAAAAAAAAAGACAACTGGCAGATTCATGGAATGATTTTTTTCCATTTATCTTGCCGGGTTAAAGGAAAATCTTCCATGGCAACATAGCAGCAATCACTCATCCATTAACAAAAAGCTTGATTTATTTTTTTCATTGTAGGAGGTGTAATTTCATTTCTCTTCTCATTATGCCTATTTCACATACTTTGCTACTCAACACTCTTTTATTTTCAGTCATTTGGGTTGCTTATAAATATACATTTTTCAATGCCAAGTGAATTATCAGCCCATTATTAACTTTATACAGCCTGAAATGGCAGTCTCTCTCTTTCTGGGATGTGTGCATATTCGTCCTTTCTGGGATGTGTGTAATCCCTATCTAGAGAATTAAAAACTAGTGGTTTGTTTTGTTTTGTTTTGTTTTTTTGGTTTTTTGGGTTTTTTTAAAACTTTTGCTAAATTGAAGTACTTTGTAAATGGGAAGAGGCATTTCTGGAAGAACATTATGCAGGTGGGGATCTTGCATTTTAATGCTGCTCCATTTGAAATTTAATCTTGAAATTATTTGAATAGTGGTTTAAATAATGACTCTCTGAAACTGCTACAGGTGATTGAGTGGCATTCAATCTTAGTGGTAAAGATCTCATGCACTTCATGTGATTTTCCTTTGAAATTAAAGACAGCAGATATTTGACTGAGACTTTTTTTAAAAAACCACAATATTATGTGTGTTACATGTGTCTGAAATTTTTCACAGATGTGGTGACAAGCAATGTTCATTCCTGTCCATAGAGGTAAGAACTGCAGGCTTATATATATAGCTGTTAATTCTTCGTGGCAAAATCAAGACCCAGTAAGAAGTTTTCTTGCATTCTAGTATTTTCCACACTCATCTTAGCCATTCCATAGTATTTCAATATACAAAACCAGTGGTGGGTTTGAGCCCACATGTAAATCTTGCAGATGTTTCCGTTGCAGATCTGGCACTTAGGAGGATATGTTGCTGAGGAGTGAAGTAAAACAATTTCTGTCCTTCAGAGTACAAGGAAGAATCGTGAGGATCATCTAAATCCATTGTTCATATTCTTATTATTTAAAAGGTATCTCATGACTGTCATTACTACTGAACAGTGTTACTTCATCATCCTAAGGTATATCAGGGAAAACACCATGTGACACAATTTAGGCACAATCTAGATTGCTGTGTGGTTTTCCTTCTTAGGAATCACACATGCTATCAACAACTACTTGATTTGTCTTGGAGAAAGGCACGGTAAAACTGAGCGGCAGCATCCTCTTCAATACCTTTGGGCATGATCACTGACATTTTGATCAGTAGCACGTGTGTAACAGGAAGTGGGATATTTCACCTCTGCGTCAAAGAGCCTTATCAAAGATAACTAACTTCATATTGCAGCTGCATAGACATATCACAGAGGTAGGTGGCCCTGGGTGCCAATCTAAAACCTTGGTTAGCATTTCCTTTCACTCCTTGTTTAGCAAGAAGATTTTTTTTCCTCTTTAATCTCTCACAGTTTCCCTTGGCTATAGTTCTGAAGACTACTCTTCTCCCAGTCAGAATCTGAGCCTGTATTTAAAAGCTGCTTTACATTAACAGCCTTGTATTAAATTATTCTCTGTTGCAACATTCTGATTTATCTATAGATCTGTATTTGTTGAAACCATTGATTTTTACAGGATTCTGATTTATATAGCTGTTGGTTTTGACTGTCAAAACATTTTTAGTTTTAATTACTGTGTATCGAGCTTCTAGGTATAAAACTGTCAGATAAATCTGAGTATCTGCATAAACGTGGGGAACTACATGTGTTATCACTCAACAATTGCAGGTGGGCAGTTAGCAAACTCTTGTCTAGGATCTCTGTTCAGCTGCTGCAGAACAGCACTGACAGGATGAACCACTGATTAGTTGTCAAACCATGTGCAGTTTTGACCTTGACTCTGAACAACACAGCAGACTATTCAGATTGCCCAACCCTTCAGCAAAGGAGTGTGCACAGCCAACTTTAGTCAGCCACATACAAAGTGCTCATTTTGTGAGGCACCTCAGACAATAGATGTCTTCTGGCTACTAAGAGAAAAAGTGACACCATTTACTGTCTTGGGTTGCCAGCAGACCCATGATTCCTTTTTAGTCCTTAGGAGCTTTGTGTTTGGCCTTTTCAACAAGGATAAGCCTATTTCTGAGTTCAGGGACTGGAGTCTCTCTTCTCCTGCCTGGGATAAGAGGAACACTGCAGTGCCTGTGACTCTGTGCTGCTGACTGCACACCCGAACAAGGCACTATGAGTGGTCAATTGTGCCTTTTCTTCCTGGCTGGTGTTCTGCACCAAGGCAGGCAGAAGACCCACAGCAGTGAGGCACAGCCTAGCCCAGGCTCTGAGCTCTGGGAGGAGCAAGGCTTCCCGAGCTGGCAGTGGCACTGCTGGCAGATGGGCTGGAGCTGCATGATGCCTGTGAGTGTGGTTGTGATGGTTCATTGACACACAGCATCAGATAGCAGCCCTCCAGTGCTCCTGGAGCCCAGCTCAACAGCAGTCTCTTGAGTCTGCAAGAGCAGTGGTTCCTCTGAGGATATCAAGACAACCTCAGTCCTGAGCAATATCCTGATATCCTTGTTCAGCTGGATTGCGCGGATGCGAGAAGTTGCATCCACACCAGGCCCAGAAGTAGAATAATTATGTTTTCCCCTGCTGTTTTCTGTCTGGGAAGCTGCCCCCCTATCAGCTTGTCAAGCAGTTGGGTAACGGAACTCCACTACAAGAGACAGGTCTTTCCAGACGTCCCTGGACTTATGGACCTAGGGCTGATGATCTGTAACATGTTTTCTTCCTTCTCTTTTTCCAGTACCACACAATACTGTTCTGTTCATATCAGTTACCAGTACTTGGTACTCCCATAAGCAGTTCACTGCTTCAGAGACACAGGGAAAAAGTCCTTGTGTATTTCACACACTACCTACTGACTTTGTCTGTCTTTGTTGTCCGTGTTGCTACTGTGTCCTCTGGTGTTTGTATTTGAAGGTCCGTAGAGGTGGAACTGCATGTGTCCGTGTACACAGCACCTGGCACAGTGGAGAAAGCCAACTTTGTGCACCTGCATTACAGATAAAACATGTTTTTAATCTACCAAGCATAGATAGGGAAAAATGTAAGGAGCAAAAAGACTGCAGGTGCACAGATGTTGGTAGCCACTATCACTCAGCACAGCCAAAGACTTGCTTCAATGCTTCTGTGAGTGTTCTTTCAGTTAATCTTGCTGCAAGTTAGACACAAAGCAGATCTTTTGGCATAATTCTCTTGCATTTATTTCTTACTTGGCTCATGCTTGTGACTTTTTTGTTATTTCTGCTCTTAAAAATGTATTTTTTCACTTTTTAATGAATAGGCTCTCTGAGGTAAGGAGAGAATTGCAGTGATCTTTTGATATATCCATCTTTGCTTTTTCGTTTTGTGCCTTAGGTGCTCAAATTGAATGAACTTTACTGCCATCTGGAGATGTAGTATTTTCATTTCTGTTTGTCATTTTACCTTTGAATTTCATTACAGAGCCTCATTCCTGGGGTTTAAAGAATAAAAGCATTTTGGTGTTTTACTTACTGTAAAGCTGTACTTCTCTTTGTAGTGATTAGGTGCCGAAATAAAAGTCACCTCTGGCATCTGATAAGAGTGTTTGAGATTGAACCTAGTGAGTTAATCTGCTTAAGGGCAGACCCCTACCTGTTGGATGTGTGCAGGTTTTTGATGTCAGGGAAGGATGATGCCAGTGTACCACCATCCCGCTTGTGGTCAGTCTGGGACACAGAGGAATGAACAGATAAACCATGCCCTCTGTCTGAAACCTATCAGTATCTGGAACTGTTGGAATTCTAGTGGGTGTCAAAGGTAGAATTTTTGGGTTGGTGTTCCTTTCTGCTGCCCTGGTGTTACCTTTAGTTCCAGGTGTAGCAATGCCATGCTTGTGTAAGAAGGCACCAGCTGGGACATACACTATTGGTATGAAAGTCTGTATAGAAGGGATACAAGATCTTGTACAAGAACCAGGAAATGTTGTGTCAGACCCTTGAAAGACACGTTATTAGACTGTGGTGGCTTGACTTTGGCTGAATGCCAGATACCCACCAAGCTGCTCTGTCACTCCCCCTTCTCAGCTGGACGGGAGAGAGAAAATAAGATGGAAGACAACTTGTAGGTTGAGATAAGCACACAAACAAAGAGAAAGAGAAATTTACTAAAGCACACAAGCAAAGAGAAAGAAAGTATTCTCTACTTGCCATGAGCAAGCCATGTCTGGCCACTTCCTGGGAAGCAGGGCTTCAGCAAGCTCGAGAAAGCAAACATTCCTCCTTGCTTCCCTCTTCCTCCTCCTTTACTTAGCTTTTGTATCTGAGCTGATGTCATTTGGTATGCAGTATCCCTTTGGTCAGTTTGGGTCAGCTGTCCTAATTGCATGCCCTCCCAGTATCCTGCCCACTCCCAGCCTACTGATGGGAAACAGAATATTGGAGAGACACTATTGATGCTGTGCCAGCACTGCTCAGCAGTGGCCAAAACACTGGTGTGTTATCAACACCTTTGTAGCTACCAGTGCAAAGCAGAGCACTATGAGGGCTCTTCTGTGGAAAATCTCAGCTAGACTCATTATATAAACTCCCTTGGAAATAAGGACAAAATTATTTCAGTACAGAAACCACAGACTATTGAAGGAATCAAGTTTAAAACAAATGAAAGGAGATATTTTTTGATCAGTAGGCATTTGGTGTGTAAAGCTGCTTCCCAAAGGACCCTGTGAACTAAAAACCTTTATGTTCCATCAGAGGAATATGGTATTAATGTTGAGAAGATAGAAGGTTACTCAGCAAATCACATCTGAAAATAAGTGAAGGATGGGAGAGTCTTGGAGACATGGTGGGGGAGATGCTTGAATTGTTCTTATTCTTTCCTGGACAACTGCTAATGGCAAGTAGTGAAGATGGGCTGCTGGCTCAATGCACACTCTTTTTGAGACAGCACAGCCCTTCTTACATTGTCCTTTTATCATGACAAATGTGACAGCGGGAGGTAAAGGGATTGATGCTGGTGAAGTATTGAAATTATGGCTTGTTTATAATTAGTATTGTTTTACCTTGACACTTAAATGTTAATTAATTAATTTTTGAAAACTCCTGCTCAAATGAAGTAGTAAAAGTAAGATAGCAGTTCTGATACAGTTGCACATAAACTTTTTTCCCTACTTGAAGAGCACGTTTCATCAAAGCACAAAAACCTTAAATGAGACACTTGCTCAATACTGCTTTTCAACTGCACCCATTCTTACTATCACTCTTACAATGTTTGTGTAATTGGCTGGGACCTCTGTGAAATTCTGTGTCTTTTTTCAGAGATCCACGCTTCGATAAGAGAATGATATAAATACAGGGCAGAATGAGCATTATTATAAAAATGTTTTGATTTGCTGTAATAAAAGAAATTATAAAGCTGGTTATGCTCTTTTTGCTTTTAAGAGCGTGACTCTGCAGGGGGAAAAAAAGCCAACAAGAAACAAATTTCTGCTCTTGGAATAGCATCATGGCCAGGACTTGGATTAAAATGACAAGAGCTGTTTTATGGCTAACTTGCATTTGCAGAGAGAAGAGCACCACAGGGAGAAGGATGATAAGTTCCTTGAAACCCATCTCTCCTTCCTCCACCAATCTCACCTGATATTTCATGCTCCAGACGGTAGCTGGAATTGCAGCACCTGTAGTGTTTCAGATGTTGTGCACTGAGTCGCAACAAATTGTATTTGTCCAGGCACTGTCTACACAAGGGTGTTTTTCAGTCAGTTCCTACTGGTTCATCCTCACTAGCATGTGACCTCAATACTCATTCTGCACGCCTCAGATGACCCACTTGTGGTCAGTTATCAGGCGACAAAACCCATGTCAACAGGGATTTGGTGAGACTAACTTAGCTTCCAGTTGCTAGTTGTTCAAGGTTTATTGAGCGTTGTGTCTTTAATTAGGAAACAAAAGTGTAAACTGCAGTGTCCTTTGCAAAGTCAGACCTGTGGGAATAATTTCAGGAGTCAATTGCTGTTGCTGGATAGTAATTGGGAACCCAAAGGGATTCACATATGAATAGTAAATTAAGGTGCACAGTAGTAACAGGAATTTATACTTGGAACATTAGAGTTCTTAATGACCCCATTAAAAAGAATTAGGTCATTTCTTATTTAAAGGATCAGGAGATACAGCATTTTCTAAGGACACAAAGAATGCACACGAGCAAGACATGAGGGCTTTTCTGTTGTCCGTTGGTAAGTGCTGCCATTCAGAATGAGTGTTGTGGTTTTATATTGGCCAAATGCCAGGTAACCACGAAAGTCATTCACTCACCCTCTTCTGTTATAGTGGGGCAGAGGAGAGGGGAAAAAACATTAATGTAGGGCTCATGAGTTGAGATAAGGACTGGGACAAAAAAACACTCTAGGGGCAAAACAAGTTCAAATTTAAAGGTATAAAGTGAATTTATTATTAACAGAATCAGAGGAGGATAATGAGAAGTAAAATAAGCCTTCAAAACACCTTTTTCCCTGCCAGCCCCTTCCTCTTTCCCACCGACTGTACAAGAGGACAGGGCGTGGGGGTTTTGGTCAGTTCATCACTCAAGATCTTCTGTTCACTCAGGGAGAGGAGTCTTTGCTATGCCGTGGGGTCCCTCCCACAGGCAAACAGTCTTCCCAAAACTGCTGTGGCGTGGGTCACTCGTCCACAGGGNTAAGGATAGGCTAGTTTGGAAGTAAGGGCCCTCTATCTCTGGAAGCAGGGGCCCTGCCTCTCTATTCGGGTCTCCCACTGGACCACAGCTTTCTCTGGCATCCACCCACTCTGGCGTGAGCACTTTTCCCATGGGCTGCGAGTGGATCTCTGCATCCCCGATGGACTTCCTACATTACAGGGGCACAGTTTGTTTCACCATTGTCCTCACCATGGCCTGCAGAGGAATCTTGGCTCCAGCACTTGGAGCACCTCCTCCCTCTCCTTTTTTCCACTGACCATGTTGTTTCCCCTTACACATCCTCACTTCCTCTTCTTCTCTGACTAGAAGAATAATTGCTGCTCATAGGTACCATTGCCAGCAAATTCCACTAATTCAAAGATTCCTGCAGGATCCCGCAGTGCCACGAGGTTGATCTCATCTAGGTTCTGTGCTGGGGATTGCTCGTTATGTTTCCGCTTGTTCACGCAAGCAGTGGTGGCCACCATGGCGCTGGTGCTGTTTAACACCTCTCTTCATGCGGGGCGCCAGGAAGGAGAAGCTGCCCCCGCCACTCCTGCCCTTCTGCCCCTGGGGCGGCTGGCTAGGGACGGCCAGGCAGGGAGGGCTCACTGCGAGCTGCGCCGAGATGGCGGTGGCCACAGCACATCACCACCCCTGGAAAAGAATGCTCTTGCACTGTTTTGATTTTCTTCTTAAATATGTCATCACAGAGGCATTACCAGCCTCTCTAATTGGGCCAGCAGCATGTCCGTCTTCAGGGATTGGCTCTGTTGGACATGGTGGAAGCTTCTAGCAGGTGCTGACTGCCTAGAAAGAAAGAATGAAGTTAAGCAAAATTATTTCCTATGTCTTCTTTTGTAACTGGTCTACATGCCTGAGTTTTGCAGAGCAGAGCTGGTAAGTGACAGAGTAGGATTTACAGCAAAGAGTCTAAGGGAATTTGAATTTTCAGGTGTTCTGGCTGAAGAGCCAGATGGGACAGCACTTTCTAAAATTGGTAGGACAGACTCCGTCTTCTCTTGCAGAAATACAGAAGACTGAGAGTTCTTTTGTGGCTTATGCTATGAAAGTGAATGTAAAAGGCTGGAATAATCAGTGAAGATAGGTGAATATACTGCATGGACACACTTTCAGGTTAAAACTCACAACAAATTCAAAGGCCAGATTTGAGCACAAGATGTAGTGCTGAGTTTCCTCACATCTCAACTGAGCACTGACATCACCATTTCTGTTCTGAAAGCCATCTCCTTAAAATTATGAAAATCATTGGTATTTAATCCTGACATAAAGGAGAACATATATTTGTGTAGCTTTGGTAAATATCACTGAATCTGAATGCCGGTTCCCAGTTGTCAGTCTTAAGACACAGTCTGGGGTTAGTTTCAAAACTCCAATCCAAGCATCCTTCAAATCCAAATCCGTGTGCTGGACCACCTAACCCAGCCCAGGCAAGACGCATCTGAAAAGTAAATTTTACAAGCATGAGTAAAAGCAATTGAATATTTCATGACAAGAGTATCATAAAACTGGCAAAAATACATCTAGATCCGTGCAGCTCTTTGCTGCTAGGTTCCCCAGCCAGGAGTATTAAGTGCCAGCCACAGTTCTGGTGCATAAGCAAAGTAGCCCACTTACTGATATAGAAGCTTGTCTGTGTGTTGGAAATGGTCAAACCATATTAAAGCTCTGGAAAATTAACAGAAAAGCATGCCAGAAGGTTCAAATCTTACACAGAATTCTTGACAATAAAAGTTATTCACTTAATGAGAAAGAGGTGGAGCATGTGACATTTTTGGAGAGACAGAAGCTTAAGCCTCCAACCTTCCCTTCTCAGCTATAAACCTAACAGGCTGTTCAGATTTTTTTCAGAGTCTGTTTAGGCTGCCAGGCTCCTTTCAGAGGAAGGGCAGTCAGCAGGGACTACAGGCTGTAGCTGGGTCCTTTCTCCAAAGATCTAGGAGATGGGATCTGTAGCACTCAGCGCTCTGAAGAAAGAGAACACCATTGCCACAAGTGATATCTTGCCTTTGATCACCTATATTAAAGGTTATCTGTGCCACTCAGGTGGATAAGTGTAATAAAACATGTATGATTCTTTTTTTTTTCTCAAAGACACATGACCAGCTTTCAGTAAAATTTTTTCTTCCCTAAAACTGCCTTTTCTACTCTGAGAAAGGTTAGCACTTGGCAGTATATTGCGAAATAGTAACTTCTGCTCACACATAACAATGTGAGAAAAACCTGTGCTGGTAAAGCCTAAAAGCTACAGACATTCCACATTATATATAGTGCCTTGCAACTGGAGCACCATCTGATGAACTGTTATTTTGCTTGTGATACCTATTATTTTACATTTAAAAGAAATTCAATAGAACAAGGAAACAAGCCTGATTTTGTATGGGCTTTTGCACTATACTTCTGCAATGCGTTAACAATAATTAGCTTTCTTTCCCTCTACTCTTTACCCAGCACATCCTTCATATTCTCTCTGCATTCCTGGAACACCTGCTTCACTCCCTCTACTATCAAAATGACACTACATGGCTTGAGATTACCTACATGATGACACCTGATGGCCAGACAGCCAAAAAGGTGGTGGTTGAGGTTTACTTTTTTTCTGCTGTTAGTGTGGAGAAGCCAGTTACAAATTTTCCAATAGCCAACTTTCAGTTTCCCACAAGGCTTCTCTACACTCAGTTATTTTTGAGAAATCTGTCTCTATCAAATTTTTTTGAGTCCATTCTCAAACTATCAGAGTAAAGGTGATTGAAAAAGCAATCATTTAGGCTTTTCCTTCAGAAGCTAAGGCTAATAATTTTTGTTCATCTGGTTTTTGTTGAGTAAAGTGTGCCATTAATGATTCTGCAACTGCAGTCAAATGGTCCCGGTAATTCAAAGTATTTTGGTAAGTCCTGACATCATGGTGTTACCATTTAAGTTATTAATTTCCAGCCTTTTAAACAGATAATCTGCTGAGGCTTGCTGGTTATGCTATAAGCTTGTTAACTTCCATGGCAGAGGAGAGGCAGCCCAAGTGTTAGAGCCTGGTTATGAGTGCAAGTTGTGTATTTGGGTGCCTGCACACGGGAGTTCACAGTTTCTTCTTTCTGACAAGAGTGTCTCCTGATCCACTTTTTCCCAAGAAGGAATGTTTCTAAATTGTTTTAGTTATCATCCTGCAAATAAAATACAACTAAGCTGAACATACCTTCCAGTATTGGTCTCATGTTCTACTTGCTGATTTTTCCATTTGTATTTCATGTAAGCAGGGCAGAAAACAGTCAGATTGTTTTGGCAATGGCTTTGTTCCCATTGTTCTCATCAGGTTTTTCTCTCACCTTTATCTCAAGAAGCATGTACCTGATGTTAATTCTTCATATATTTCTAGAGACTGCATTGGCTTCTCTGACTGTGACAGAGCTCTGTGTGTACACAGGTGACAACCCAGCAAACTGACATTAGTGTAAGTAGTTCTCTACCTAATAATAATGCATCTGCCTACATGAAAAGGTCTAAGAAAATATGACTGAAAGATTTTATACCAGATCCCATTAACGAAATTCAATTCAGTCTGATATCCCCACAGTGCTTTGACTGCAATTTTTCCTGCAAGCTCATCAGTTTAGTAGTCATGGAATTATAGAATCATAGTATGGTTTGAGTTGGAAGGGGCTTTACATCCACTGCAAAAACCCCTGCCACAAGCAGAGACACCTTTCATTAGACCTGGTTGCTCAAAGTTCCATCTAGCCTGGCCTTGAACACTTCCAGGAATGGGACCGCCACTTCTCTGGGCAACATGTTCCAGTTCCTAACTACCTTCTTAGGAAAGAATTTCTTCCTAAAATCTAATCTGAACTTACTCTCAGTTTAAAGCCATTTCCCCTCATCCTGTCAGTTCACGCCCTTGTAAAAAGTGCCTCTTCAACTCTATTGTAGCTTCCTTTAGGTACTGGAAGGTGCTATAAAGTCTTCCTACAGCCTTCTCTTCTTCAGGCTGAACAAACCCAACACTTTCAGCCTTTCTTCACTGGGGCAGTGCTCCAGCCCTCTGATCACCTTTGTGATGTTCCTCTGGACCAAATCCAGCTGGTCCACAACCTTCTTATTTTGGTGAACCCGGAGCTGGATGCAGCACTGTGGGTGGGGTCTCACCAGAGCGGAACAGAGGGGCAGAACCCCCTCCTTTGCCCTTCTGGCCACACTTTTTTGGATGCAGCCCAGGACACTTTGGCTTTCTGGGCTCCAAGTGCACATTGCCAGGTCATGGTGAGATTCTCGTGCAGCAATATCTCCAAGTGCTTCTCCCAGGATGGCTCTCAATCCATTCTTTGACCAGCCTGTATCCATGTCTGGGATTGCTGTGACCCAGGTGCAGGACCTTCCGTTTGGTCTTGTTGAACTTCCAGAAGTTTGCACAGGCCCACCTCTCCAGGCTGTCCAGGCCCCTCAGGGTGGTCTCTCATCCCCTTCAGCGCATCGGCGACACCACACAGACTTGTGTTGTCAGCAATCTTGCCATGATCAATTTTGATCTAAATCAACTATTCTTTCAGGCTTAACTACATGTAAAAGTTCATTAATGGCACATTTCTCCTGCATTCATCCAAACAAATTTAAAAATGTGTTACACACTATATCTCCCCCTGAAAACCACAAGGTTACTTGCGGATGGCATTGCCAGAAGTGAAGAGCAAGCCCAATGAGAGGGAGGAGAGCTGGTGGTGGTCGAGGAGGTCAGCTGCAGAGAGATTGCAAACACAAGCCAGTTGCTGTGGCTGTGGATGGGGACACTCTGGTTGTAACAGACAAGAAAGGAAAGTTGCAGAAATTTCACATTTTCAGCTCAGCTATGTGGCCTTGTTTTCTCTCCTCCATTCTTAGGAGGCAGCAATAGAAGGCAATTTTTCTGTGTCCATTGCTTGTCCTTTAGGCAGGTTTCAAAAGGATTTTCTGATCCCCACCAGCTGCAACAGACCTGGGAGTGGCCACATTCGCTATGAGGATAACCACAACTTGTCCTGGAAAGGGGGAATTATAAGTGCAAATCCGCTCACACCTGCAAGAGAAATGAGGGACCATCCTGACTGTCCTCAGAAGACCAGGTAATGTATCCTTGTGTTCACAGTCAACTTTAATTTGCATTACCCAGAGCAATCAAGTCACAGGTTGGAGCAGGATCCCAGCTTCTCTGGGGTTTTGTTCATGAAGCCTCATCACATTTTCTATCCATGTCTAATATTATAAAACCCATGAATCTGAAAAATCTTTACGAAGATAAAGACAGATTGTATGAGGAACAAAAAGATGTCCTTTTAGTCCTACCATTTAACTCCTAATTTCTCCTTAATTTTGAAAAGTTAATTCTCAAAACTTAAACTTTGTAAATAAACAGGAAGAAACGTACTGTATTGACTAGTATTAATCCCTGTAAATTCTGCTACCTTAGTGCTACAGCTGAAATTCTTCACCTAAAACTTCACATTGCTTTCATTTCTTAGATTTATGTTCAAGACACAAAACACAAGAGCACTTTATTTGGGGACTAGAATGCTTGCATAGGATTAATCAGGAAAAAGCACAGCTTATTTCTGTAATTTCATTCTGCGGAAGTCCAGCTGAACTCACAAGACAATTGGCATCAGCACAAAGGCAGCAAGCAACTTTTCATATTCTCGTCAACAGGATTTGGACTGGGTTTTGCACTGCTGGGAATCCAGCAGTGTTTCCACTGCTTCTGATCCAGCTTGGCAAAAACCAACCAACCAACCAACCAACCAACCAACCAACCAGCCCACCCAACAACCTAATAACATTAGAGCAGATCATTCCACAGTCTCTAGCCTGGCTGAGAAAGAATGCCCAGTCCTAAGGACTGCCTCACAGCAGTCATTACCTACATATTAATTCCTTCGCATTGGCTTTTCCGTGTGTTCCTTCTCAGACAAATAATTACTAGCAGTAATAATTAAAAAAGAAGAAAAGGAAAAATAAAAGGAAGAAGCAAAGAAGGAACCAAATGCAGGCACTGTTTTTTTTCTGTGCTAACAATACAACTCACTTCTTCAGATATTCATGAGACACTTGTAGTCACAGACAAAAGCTGGTATTACATAGTCTCTGTCCACAACAGCCTTAAGGTTCAAATGAGACTTGGTCATTCTCATTATGCATGCATTTTCTGTTTGCTGTGATCTACAAGTAAACACCAAAATGGCCAGTAGCATACTGCTTAGGGATTTCAGTTAAGCATTAAAAAGCAGAGCAGCAGAACATATCTTTCATTTGTCTTTTCATTTGAAGTGCAAACTACCAGAATCTTCTTTCTTTTTTTTTTTTTTTTTCCCTGTTCCTTTCTTTTAAGGTAACTTAATCTGCTTGGTAATTACGTCCTCTGTGAAGTTTCCACAACTTTCATTTTAGCAACAAAGCAGCATAATGGTTTGTTTGGAGGGGAGTCTTTGCCAACTGATTACCAATAGTAAGCAAAAAGATACCGACAGTAGTTAATAAGGATTACTTGACGAGACATTTAAGAATGTTAAGTATACCAGCACTATATGCAGGGCAAATCTTATTCATAGCATAAAGTAACTTCAGTAATAATGTAATTTTGGATCGGATGTACACTATTACATTTGTTTTTATTAATGAAATAGTAATTCTTCAGCTTAGAAGATCTACTGCCGCTTTTGTGGTTGTCTTTTCCCGGAAGAAAAGACGTTAACAAATGGTACCACTGAGCATCAGCTAGGATTTGACTTTAGGACTTTTTGATTTTAAGAAAATTAGGAATTTTCAAGGCCCAATCACCATGATGTTTTATTATAAGCACATTAATCAGGAAGAACACATTTGCCATTAATAGAGAATTTCATAGCACTTCTCCACAATTTTTACTAGAACTCAGCCTTCATTACCTGGAAGATTATGGTAAAGTGCATTTTCAGACACTGTAGTGCAAATACCAGAAATACTATAGCCCTTTCCAAAGAAGATACTTTCAGAAGATATGTCAGGAATGGAGGGACTTGGCAGACGGTGAACTGTGTGCTTATGCTTATGTCATCCAAAACACACTGTAGTAGGTAGAGCACCAAAATTGTCTGTGAAAATAAGTGCCTGCACCTCTGAGATTGTGGCCCATTGAAAAGTTAATCTTTATTTTCTTTCTTAATCAAATATTTTCCTTCATTAAACTTGCTTTTTCTATGCTTTCTTGCCCTTACAACACTGTCTGAGGGCACAAAAATGAAGGATCCATGCTGAGAATACTAAAAAGAAAGGACATATAACTGTTATGCTCATTTGAGAAGTTATCTGTGCCATGTTTTCATACTATCTGTGCCCTCCAGGTGAGGTGTCCAGCACAGTAAGTGACAGTGCAATTGCCTCTTCTCTTTTTATTGAGTTTGTTCATGAAGGATGATAGTCCGTCAAAATAATTCTTTGATTCTGTGATAATCATAGAATATCTTGAATTAGAAGGAACCCACAAGAATCAATTAGTCCAGCTCCTGGCCCTGCACAGGACACACCACAAATCACACCCTGTGCCTGAGAGTATTGTCTAAATGCTTCTTGTGCTCTGTGAAGTTTGGTGCTGTGACCAGTTCTCTAGGGAGCCTGTTCCAGTGCTCCGCCACCTTCTGGGTGAAGAACCTTTCCCTGATATCCAACCTAAACCTCCCCTTACACAGCTTCAGGCCATTCCCTTGGGTCCTGTCACTGGTCACCACAGAGAAGAGATCAGTGCCTGCCTCTCGCAATTGACTGCAATGAAGTCTCCCCTCAGTCTCCTCCAGGCTGAACAGGTGACCTCAGCTGCTTCTTATAAGGGTTCCCCTCAAGGCCCTTCACCATCCTCATGGCCCTCCTTTGGACACTGTCCAGTAGCTTTACATCTCCTATACCGTGGCACCCAAAACTGCCCCCAGCCCTCGAGGCGAGGCTGCCCCAGTGCAGAGCAGAGCAGAGCGGGACAATCCCCTCCCTTGCCTGGCTGGCGATGCTGTGCCTGATGCCCCCCAGGACATGGCTGGTCCTCCTGGCTGCCAGGACACTGCTGACCCATGTTCAACTTGCCATCAACCAGAACTCCAGGTCCTTTTCAGTGGCACTGCTTTCCAGCATCTCATTTCCCAGTCTGTCTGCACATCCAGTGCTGCCCCATCCCAGGTGCAGAATCAGGCACTTGTCCCTGTTATGCTTCATTCAGCTGGTGATTGCCCAGCACTTTAATTTGTCAAGGTCTCTCTGAAGGGCTTCTCTGCCTTCAAGGAGTCCACAAGTCCTCCAAATTTGGTATAACTCTGTACCTCTCATTGCACTACCCATGCATGTCAAGAATAGCCAAATTCACGGGGCAGGCAGCATCTGCTCAGGACAGGGCCAAACAGTCTGACCCATTTAAGGTATTTCTAATTGTTCTATGGATATATTAATACTAAAATTTCTTTAAAGTACTTAATAAAAAGTTCCAGAAGACCTTGGGAAAGTAACGATTTCCTACAGAATTTATTTTTAAAGAAAACCTTCTGTATATACTCACACAATCTTTCAGTAACGGCAAAACTCTTTCCTAACAAGCTGGCCTGTACTGTTCATGAGTACTATGGCCACTGGAAAGGTAAATAAGTAAAATCTATTTCCCAAAACAGTGCTATCATGTGCTCCCCAGGGAAAGGATTTATTTCCATACACTTAAACATCTATCTCCAAAGTGGCAACTGTTTAGCAAGGAAAGATTTTTATTGATCTTCCTGCTTAATTATATCTGTGTGAGAATTACTGTGTACTCTAACTAGGCACCTGTTCTCTCTCCACTCAAAAGGAAAAAAGTTTTGATTAGAGTAAAACAAATCAAATTATTAAAGCACGATCCTTTTCCCTTTTCATTTTATTATAGATAATGGGAGGAAAATTGGCTTGAGTGTTCAGACATTCATACCAGACTCCAGCCAGTTTTTATGTAATAAAACAAAAAGGCTAAATTCTGTTCTTAGCTGAATTATGTAAATGAAGACCTGTATTAAGTCCATTAGCAGATCTGATGTTCACCAGTTTCAGTACTGGGGGCCTCTTTTTGGTCCTTTTACACTCACAGGTCTGTAATAGTAATGCTATTTCTTCCTTCGCCAAAATAGCTCATTATGTATTTTCAAGAGGAAATATTTTTTCAGAAGCAGATGTCTTTAAGCCACCTTGAATGTTGTGAGTGGTCTAGGTGTAGAGTAGCTAGGTGATCAGCTGCCACTCTTGTGCACAAGGCAACATGTTTTCCACCATTTACCAACATTTAATCCTCACCAACTAATTTGTGGATGCAGGTTGATATTGGGTTGAGTAATTCCATGTGATGCATAGACAGGTTTATGGGGCTGAGTCCACACAGATTTTGTATAGATAAAGACCAGAAGCCTGCAGACAGAATTCTTGTTGTAGCTGAGAGCCAACTAACTTGCAAGCAAAGGCAAAAACCTTAAAAACTAGACTTACAGACTAAATTTTGAGCATTTATCATACATTTGTGGCTGTGTATTGTTGTTTCACATAAATAAGACTTAGAAAAGCAGGCAGGTGGGTTATATTCTACTTTTGACAGCATGTGCTCCTGACAAATACATACACCTGAAGGATCTGGAGCCACACGTGCCTGTTCTGCATGGAGCACAGAGGTGCCACCTTGATTCAAGGCAAGACCAGCCTGACGAGCCAAACATCTGCTGAGCTGCTGCCTTTCCTGCTTGGTTCCTCTCTTGCCAGCACACTGCTGGACAAGCCCAAAGGGCTGCCCTTCTTCTCTTCCCCTCTCCTTCAACGGCTGATGCGAGAGCATTATCAAAGGCGATCCCAAGCACTCCTGCTCAGGAGAGCCAAGGTTCAGCCCTGGGGGAGGTCCAAGGGAGAGCTCCCTGGCATCTTTCTTGGCAGCAGGGTCAGGCTGACAGCCCCAGCAGCCGCCTGTTTCCTCTGCTTCACCAACAGGCAGGCTTCCAGCCCTCAACACAGCCCAAAGTCTCATTCCATTCCCTCTGATTGGATGCTGCTGACATGCAGTGTTACCGAAGGGGTGGAGGAGAGAGGAGCAACGCAAGGGAAGGCAATGATCCCTAAAACCTAGGTGAGCTGCACTGCCTGTAGGAGGAGCTTACTTATTATTTTCCATCTCTCCTGGCTCCTTCCCCTGAGCTGGGGCAAGCCCCAGCCTTTTGTTGAAAGGGATTTTGTCAGAATGTAACACTAGCTTACTAACACCTGTTTGCATTTTCATAGAGACTAACATAGGAAGGAAATGTTATTCTAAATCAGCACACACATGTTCCTATCTCAGGTTGCATCCTTCCTGCGGGTAGGGAAGCAACTCAGATGTTTTTCATCTGAATTATTTTGCACAGTGTAGGCTACCCTACCTTTCCCATCCATGACTGCCACTATTCCTTTTGGGACAATAACGAAAAGGCTCTCCTAAGGACCCCATAACTAGTATTACCATGTCTGAAGATGGAAGATATTGTTATTGGTATTAAAGCTTACACAGCAGCCCTTTAAATAAGACTGGGGTTTGATTGTCTGTGACCATGTTCAACATTGCTGTAAGAGATTTACTCTGTTATGAGAATGTTGTACTCTACACACACCTGAACAGAATATGCTTTGGGAGATGGAGGTACAAAGCAGAACTTCCATGTGTCCCTAGTCCTAAAGATAAAAAAGCAGATACACAATTCAACCAGCAGTAAAACAGATCTTTTCAGGACTAATTTTGTGCTAAAGGAGCGCCTACAATATGGTAGATAGAGGCAAAAATGTATGCAAACATGTTCTTGAACCAGCATGAAGTTTTGGTCAGTACAAATTTCTAGTACAGAGCCAAAACTAGGCCTGGACAGTAAAGGAACAGTAGCATGCAGCCAACAGGCAAAGGGGCTGTTTGATTTCCCTTACAGTAAGAGAACACTCAATACTGCTGTATACCAGAATCCTGCTACTCGTGCACAGAGCAAGCAGGGACATCACTCGAAACACGCCGTAAGTATCATCAATCACATGTACCTGGGTTTCTTTCTGCCCCAGCACACATTGTCAATGAGAGGGGCAATAATCTTTCTCCAAAGCAAAGCCACTCCTATTTGTGCTCAGGCCAGAGGTGAAGACAGGGTGAAGTACTTTGGGTGGAATGGGCTCTGACCTGAACCTCTGCCTCAAAATGAAATAGTCTTGGTCTTTGAATGTTCTTTTTTCCAGCATTGTGCATCCATGAACCTTCTGAATTATGTCTCAAAAAATGAACCAAAGACTTCACTCAGCTCTCGGAGCTTTTTTCCAGATTTAAGGAAGTTTGAATAAGTTTGCATAAGCAAGCTAAGCTGGCTTCTTTCTGAGGGGTCATTTGGCATTTAACTGAGAGGATAATAAAATCATTAACTGGTGGGGCAAAAGAAAAAAAGACAATTGATCTGTGACACTAAATATGGATCCTATTGAAAATTTCTGAATTGTTTTATCCACTGATAATATACTAAAGATCTTTCATAAAACACGTACGTGGAGGGATATAATAGCAGAGGACTCACCTGAATTACATCTCAGTCCATATAGTCATCTGGCAAATCACTTAAAATATGGCATTGTCCCCATTATCTGCATTAGGTTTTGAATCAGTAAAGGTTGCACAAATTCAGTGTAGATGTGGAGATGCACCCTGCTTCATCAATTAAACCAGTACTAGAAAAAGTCAGGGAGGTCATCTCATTATCAATATGAAGTTGAAAACACTTCTAGAAAAGTAAACAAGGGCTTTTTTTGCCTCGGAGAGCAGATGGTGCAATGCAGTGTCAGATAATGTACTAAGATCAAAACAGGAGAGCCCCATGAAATTTCCAACACAGACAAAAAGAAGATGATGGTCTAAAATACAAAAAGGCAGCAGAAAATCAGAAGTAGTTTGAAGTAACAATAGTTCAATATCAGGTCAGAGGAAGTTGAACAGACATGAGTACAAAGCATTTTTATTTGATTTGAAGATTAAACAAATTCAAAATTCGTTTGCTTATAAATTAAAGATGAACCATGCATTTTATTCAGTTACATTGAAAACAATACAAAGTGGTCAGATTTTTTGACTCTTACAGGAAAGTATCCAGACGGATGCTGAAAAAGACCAAGAATTAAAGTCCAGGTGAAGTAATTTGCCGTTGCCAATGAACCTGTAGGGTAGTATATGATCTTATAAAAACATCAGCAACATAATTCTGATCCTTTCCGGAATTTAGATTTCTTAATCATACATATAAATACAGAATTAGAATTTTTTTACAGCCAAGTTTAAATATTTCAGGTGGCAGATGCTAGCTTAGAGAGTTTCACTCAGCCCCACATATAAAGATTATGATCTAAAACTTCTCCACTCATCATTTTACTAGCATTAACCATGGAATTCTTACTTATGACTTTATCCAAACTCACTGATTTTCTATATTGAACCTTAGGAAATGCCTTCCACACATGGTTTCTGCTCAAGAGAACACTGCAGCATCACATCTTGATTTGCTGTGAAATCACCTGCTTCTAAAATGAAGTTTTCCATAAAAAATATGTCAGTTTGGTGATTTTACAGTCAAACCATGAGCTATACAGCCTCAATCAACACAGCCCCTTCCATAGGTGTGCTGTGGACTATCATTTGATGCAATGCTGAGTATCATGCCACAGAAGACCTGGACTTGCCACCCAACTTCAGACCCTGGTGTATGTTTAGAAGACCCCTGGTAACATATATAAGACAAGTAAGCTTCTCCACAGTCAAGTAGCTGAGCTGAGACCTTGATCCCCTCCACAGAAGGGGTCGCCTTCCAGAGCTTTTATACATTCCTGCTTTTGTTAACACAGGGCATAAAGCAGCTGGGATAGATTCAAGTGCCTCAAGAATGTCTCCTGTCAAGGAGACAGTCCATTCAGCCATAACTCCTTTCCTTTTTCAGAGAACAGAAAGGTCCTAATGCACAGAGATGTGGGCCAGGGAGGACTGAAGAAGAGAATTAGCTCAGGGAAGAAAGCAAGAAAACAAAAAGAAGAGACCTCATCACAGTCTATTGCTTCCTCAAGAGGGGAAGCAAAGGGGCAGATGCTGATCTCTGTGGTGACCAGTGATAGGACACAAGGAAATGGCCTGAACTTGTTTCCGGGGCGGTTTAGGTAGGATACCAGCGAAAGGTTCTTCACCCAGAAGGTGGCTGGGCACTGGAACAGGCTGCCCACAGAAGTGGTCACAGCACCAAACCTGACAGAGTACAAGAAGCATTTGGACAATGCTCTCAGGCACACGGTGGTGATGCTTGGGGATGGTCCTGTGAAGAGCCAGGGGTTGGACTTGATGATCCTTCTGGGTCATTTTCATGCTGTTTTAATGGTTGGCAGACGTAGAGAAAACAGAAAGATGTGGTAACATTTATCTTGGCTACTCATCTAGTCCCTGCTGTAATCACTTCAGAAATGCACTACTGGACTGGGACATGCAGGAGAGGCACCCTCCTCTGCAGACCTTTGGGGTCAGAGAGAGCAGAGTGGGAGACAGAGGCACAAGTGGCTGGAGATGGTGAGCCTGAGGATATGCACTGCTGTTGAAGCAGGGGAACACACTCCACGTTGTGGGAAACCTTTTTGATGTGTGCCCAAGAGCATCCTCTTGGCAGCACCATTTGCGGATATGCAAGGAGCTAAGCTTGTCACATTGGCTCCTAGTGAACCACAGGCTCCTTCAGAGACCTTAGATTCATCTTTTTGCAAGGAGTGGATACTCCATCCCCTGCAGAAGCACAGTCTCATGAGACATAACACACTACTTTTTTCTCCAGCTACCCAGTCTCTGAACCTTGCAAGCTTTCACTGTGGTGATTCCAGTGAAGCAGGTCTTAGGGGAGATTATCCACATCACAGGTGGTCCAGACCCACAAAATGCAGAAAAACCCTCTCCAAAACATCCAGGGCCTGAGGCTTGAGGATGAGAAATTTGCGTCATGTGATAATATTGTACAACACAGGCAAAAAACTAATTACTATAATAAGCCACCAGAAATAGTCTTAATGTCTTGTAGGTAGATGAAGATATTTGCCAGCCTTTGTCACTGCCAGGGGATGACACAGAATCACTTCTGGAATTTGCTCAGTATGTGTTCATGGCTTCTTGTCCTTTCACAGTCCTTGCTCAGATGGGCCAAACACTACTGTCAGGGACTTCTGCAAACACGTGTCTTCCGGGATTCTGCACTTGTAATGTATTCTTCTCAGTGGCTTCAAAAATAGCACTCTGATATTTGAGTTGAGTTAAAATGAGGAAGAATCCATAGAAATTAGCAACAAATTGGTAATGCTGACCAGCCTCTTTAACTGGTGCTAATAATACTAATACACAATAGTGTATTCCCAGGTAAAGCAAAAAGAATTGTGAATAAGGCAAAAGCCGTTCAGGGCACACAGCAAACACTGGCTGGCTGTGCTTACATAGGTTGTTAAATAGTAGCTCCTGAATTTTTAAGATACAGTTCTCAGTTTCACTCCAAAGATCTGGCTGACCTCAAATGCAAAACATAGTTTGATGCTCCTTTGAAAGACTGAAGAGCAAAAATCCACCACGTCATTTACACAGTTCTTCTTTCTTTGCTGTATTAAATACATTGACCAATCAATTCTTGTGTCTCTCCAGGGAATTAAAATATGCCTTTCAGAAATGAGGAAACTGAGGAAGAAGAGCCAAACACCTTCACATGGCTCACAGAGATTTGGTCACAGGAGAAGTTGTTGAATTCAGGAGGCTTCGCCACCCCCATCTGCACCCACGCCACAAGCTAACGCCTTCCCCTCTTGGTGCTACTGCAATATGAATGCTTCCTTCTCTTATGTGCTTGCCAAGACCTGGGGCAGAAGCATCATATTCTCAAGTATGCCAGTGGATGTGGTCATTCTACTGTCAAGGTAATTTATAATATGTACAAAAGCTTCTTCTAAGAGTGTTGGTAAGATATATGGGCATAGTAAAGGCCGAATAAAGACTAAGCCACTCTAATAAAATGCAAAGATTGTCATTTAGAATGGAAAATCCTATGATATAAAGGCAGTGGCCAAATATTGGATCATTTTATATATTGTTAATAAATCAGAACAAGCAAGGCACAGAACATCTGGTGTGAAAGTTAAAGCTCTTATCAAAGTCCACCAGATAGGGACTCCAGGACTTCTGTGTTTGATAAACCCCAATGCCTGAGTGAGAACCTCCTCCATTGTACTGGTGGCATCCCATACAATCTGCCTGTGCTGACTTGGCTCAGGGGTGACTTTTCTAGAGAAGGTCCCATTACCTGTTGCTGTCACCCTACTTTCGGGTCCGTTTGCTCAAGTATCTGTAGTCTAGTCAGGTGCAAAGAGGCTTTGCAAACAGGATATATACAACTTTACAAGTACACCGCTAGTGTTTCCTGTCTGGCACACACAAAACCTGGCTATGACCACCTCTTGTGCGGTATCCAAGGAGCCTTTGTCACCCATTGGGTAACATCTAGGGAAGTGTACCACTTCTAGAGAAAACGCTTGAGATTAAAACCTAATGTCTTTTCCACCAGCTCTGTCAATACCAAGGACACCCAATAACCTGGCAACCAGCTCCCACTTTCTTTCCAATAGGAGCTTATTCCTCTTCATGTTGATATCTTTCCTCTTATGTACTTGGGATTCCACGATCCCCTACCTATAATTTTACCTTTGTTAACCTTATTTCTTATTTTCTACAGACATTTACACAGCTGTTTGTCAGGCCAGCAGCTTCACCAGCACCCTTAGCTGAGGTTATGCAGCCAGTGGGGAAGCAAATTTGAGCCTTGAATCCCTTGAGCATCAGCAGCCAAGCCCTGGAGGTGGGGGAAGGTAACAGAGAGGAAGGTGCAGTGCCCGCTGCGGCACTATCACACTTACCCATCTATTTTATACCTTGTTGGAAGATGTTTAGCCTCACACTTTAGACACTCTTGAACTCTTTAGGTTAGACTATGCACGCATTGACTCCACAGCATCACAACAGAGGCCTGAGGTTATTATAAGGGTAAAGAGCAGAAAATTTAGTAGAAACTTAAAGCACCTGAGCAACTGTACAATATATTCCTTTACAGACCATAGTCCTCTGCAGACTCAATGGAAGAAGGAGTAAAAAGGGGATTTGTGTCTTGAGAACACAGGGTATTCCTCAGCACATGTATCTATGCTTACCAATGCCTTCCCTGTGCAATAGTGCTGAATGAAATGTGACTCTTCATGTGAGCAGGTCCTGGCTTGTGTGACAGCAACCTTTAGTGTTTTACTCATCACAGTCTTTTTCCTGAGGCATTGACATTTAATCCATGATCTTTAATCATAATGTCTTCTGATCAGCATAAAAAGCTCTTTATGCAGAAACACTGCCACTTCCATTTCCATCTAGGTGCTTCCTCTAGCCTTTGGAGAGCTAGGATATGCTGGTGACTATGACAATGGTCTCCAGCTGGGGTTTCTAAGGTATCCATTCCCCAGGGAATGGAGTGCTTTGTGTCTGATCTTTCAACCCTAAAACTGGTTAAGCTTTGCAAATAAAGGAACACTCAAAAGCGTAGTTTGACAATAAAGGAAGAAATTTACCGAAAGATCAAATAGCAAACACATTGTTAAGATGACATTTAATGATGAAAATTTTCCTTGGGTTCTGCAGTGCTGCCACTTGCCTGTGATCCTGACTAATCAGTACCTGTAATGTCCTTTAAGGCTGGCATGTCCTGGAGAGTTTTAGAGCTGTGTCTTTTCTGCTATTATAGCTAATGACAGCTACAGGAGCCACCTCTGATAATTATTTTAAGCAATCTTTTTTCCCCCAGTGTATACAGAAACACCTTCTCCTCACCCCTCCCTATCCTGTGGTTTAACAGACCCTTACCTCTAATGACCAGCTCTAGGGGTGCTATATGCTAAGAAGGAGCTTGGGGTCATATTTTATCTTCTTTCCATTAAGGTCTTTTAATTAATGTTTCTATTGAATATCTGAACTAGAGCATTGCTAGCTCCAAGCTGAAGCAGTATTTTCAATTTACCAAGTCTTTTAAGGCACAGTGTTAAAGCTTTACAAGTCATATATTCAAGAAGTTAGTAACTAGATAATAACCATATGTTTTGCTAGCCTGAAAATCAGTTCTCTAAGAGCACCACAGAAAGAGTAATCACAATCTCTCAGCATCACAGAAAATGTTACCATGATCTCTAACTGAATGATAGAAGTGGAAAATGTATTAGCTTGTTTGATTAGTGCTTCTTTACCACCACTGCAGCTTCATATCCCCAAAGGAGCATAGTCACACCAATACTGCCCCAATATTCATTAATGTAAATGCTTTACTATTAGTTTTCATCATTTTCAATTGAAGTGCAGCTGCCTGCATGGCCCGACATGTTTTCCCAGAGCAGTATTTCCACAGCCATTACAGAAACTGGTGCATCCCCTGGAGTTCCAATTTAATGCCTTCAAACCCCAGGCTTAGCTGTTCAAGTTTTATGTTTAAAATTTATTTTAAAATTTATTTTATAGTTGAAAATTTCTTTTATTTTAAACTCTCCAGAATTAAGTGGCCCTCCAGCCAGTTAATAAATGACAGAATATGCTTGGTTTTTTCCAGCCAAATTGAACCAGAGAGGTTATAGAGCAGCACAACCACACCACACAGAATGAGCAACCAAACGACTCCAAGAGATACAGTAGAGGAATCTTTAGTCATTTTACATCCATGAAAAGTTCTCACTAGGCTCATTAAAATTTTTTGCTTACATTATGTTGGTCGTGTACGAAGTTTTGTGTTTGTGTGAGAGAGAAAGCAAATCGAACTGAGCTAAACAATCAGGAAGCAGGTTTAGCTATGGCAGCACGGCAAGCAACTGCAACCCTTCAACAGACAGAGTACAGTGAGTCAGTGCTGAGTATTAATACCTACACTCCAACTCTCGTGTGACACTCCTTTGTCTCCCAGCATCACGAAGTGCTTCGCCAAAGTAAGCATAATTGTTTCCACTCCTAGCAGAGTACCTGCAGAGAAAGAAGGCACTTTGCCTTTGGTGAAGGGGAGTAACGCCCTGGCACATATGCCTGCCTCTCTCGACAAGCTGTTGTGCCATCAACCTAAAAGTGTCAAAATAAAAGGTTTTTTGTTTTCCTGTCTAACCTGCTTTCCTCCCAAAGAACAAGCCTCGTTTCAGAAACAGGCAGAAATTTCACAAAAGCCCATCTGAGGTGCTTTCATACTAGTGTAAGGCTCTGTCCCCTCTAGTGGCTGGACCCTGTATCGAAGTGTGTACGTGGGTCTGAGCTTGAGGGGCTGCTCAAGCAGAAGCACTCACAGGTCTGCAGGTACAAGATCCGGATCCAGCTAGCAAAAGATTGGGGAGGAGCAGCAAAATTAAGGACATAGCATATTTTTGCAACCTCTGGAAGGTGAAGATGAAATCTTAATGCTGGATGCAAAGACCGAAAAGTGAGTGAGAAAATAAGGCAGGGATGTACCATGGCAATGAGATGGCTTTCACGGAGCTGCTTTGAACGAACTGTAGGGAATTAAACATTTATAATATGTTCACTTATATCCTTTTAGAACTGTAACTTAGACAAATGATGAAAGAGGCAGTGTTAAGAGCTTTAATGTATGAGTGCCCCTTCTGCTAAGCTTTTTGACTTTAAAATAGCTAAGTCTGCAAGTTTGAAAAATTCCAACTTGCAGTACAATAGAATTCCATTTTTACTAAAAATGAGGACTTTATCACCTCCTGCCACTTCATCTATCTGTTCTCTGTTATGACATCCTAGCTCTTCCATAGGTTCTTAACTCATATGGAGAGCTGCCTCTGACAGATGATCAGGCTGAAGATCTGGCAGAGATCCTGAAGCACAGGAGCTCATAACAGTTGTGGATGACACAAACTGACAAGGTGGCAAATAACCATGAGGACGCTTTAGTATAGTGGCACACATATATAAAATATATAAATTCATAATGCATACAAATAATATAAATGAGGTTTATGTATACACACAAAAATATGTATGCGTGTTTGCTTAGGCAACCTGGATTGTTTGGAGAATTTGAACTATTTATTTACATGAAATGGGCCTCAATGTGACTATTTAGTACATGGCCGTGGTCATAAAAGGAAGTCCTGATAGTCATGCCTACAAATGCATGGGCTGCAGTGTGGGTGGCAGTGTGACAAGCAGGAGTCTCAGCTCAAGAGGAATGATTCTGTTGATGTAGAGACAAAGCAGATTATTGCAGTTCTTGAACGGATAAAAAGGAAAAGTGGGAAACAGATGAAAGTATGAATTTCTCTCTGACTATAACATCGATGGGCATCTGAACAGCTTTGAAGGTCACACACTCAACACTCAGGCATGCACGCACACACACACAAAAATACAGTCATGGAAAGGGTACAGAAAAGAGCCATGCAATGATCAGATGGGGTAGAAGAAGTATCTTACAGCAAGGATTTAGAGATATCTTCTTAAAGTCTTTAATGGTTTTAAGTTACAGAGAAACAGAAAATTAAAGAAAAAGCTTAATTGTAGTCTACTAATACCTCCATAGAAATAAAACACTGGGTTTTCAAAAGCCTTTTATTTCAGCAGAGAAAGACACAGAAGGAAGCAGTGTCTAGTTAAAGGATAAAGCTGAAATGTTAAAATGATAAGGATGACTCATTTTTTGCTGATTTTTAGCTGCTGGAGAAAACTATCAAAGCAACCAAAGCCCTTGGCATTTGTTAACATTACTTTGGGTTTTTCAATCCATCAAGAGTTTTTCCCCTCTTTGTCCTTCCAGTTCTCTTCCCTCATGCCCTGGAGAGAGCCAAGCAGACAACTGGATGGGGGCTTGGCTGCTGGGATCAACCCACCTGACACTGCAACAGAAGCTGATAGAACATAATTGTAGGGGACTGTTTTGGCACAAGTATATTGGCCATCCGAGTCCTTGGAAAGACACTCATAGAATCATAAAATCATTTAGATTGGAAGAGATCTCTCAGATCAAGTTCAATTGTTAACCTAGCATGGCCAAGTCCACCTCTCAACCATGTCCCTAAGTGCTGCATCTCCACATCTTTTAAATACCTCCATGGATGGTGACCTAAATCTGGGCAGCCTGTTCCAATGCTTGACAAAACTCAAGTCATGAGGAGGTGCTAAAACTGTCATTGCAACTCAAACCAAGTCTGAACTCCTGCTCCAGGTCAGACCCACCCCTGCTTATCACCCCATAGCAGATAAGCAGACAAGCAGACTGGGAAATCCTTGTCATCTTCTATCTCTAAACAAGGTATCAATTTCCTTTAAAGGTAAATACACAGACCTTGCAATCATCAACTGTATTCTTACAGACCCTTGGAACAACCAATTAATAGCAGTGGCTAATTCTGATTCTATTAGAAATGTGGACAGAACTGTTAGGAAGTTTGGACAAATTTTCTTCAAGCTATGTAGTGAATAGATGCACTTCTAAAAAAAACCCCAAAATCTGCTAATAAAGCCTAAGCAAGTCAACATCCTGAAGGACAGTTCTCATCCACTTGGGGGCTGATGGGGTCGTGCTCATTTCTCTCCAGCCAAGTCCAACCTTGGACACTCAATGGTAGCAAACAAGAGGAGAGCAGACTCTTTTCATTGGTGCCCAGTGACAAGAGAAGAGACAATGAATACAAACTGGAGGATCCCCTTGAACATCAGGAAACATATTTTAAATGTGAAGTTCACCCAGCACTGGCATAGGGCTGTCCAGGCATCTTGTGGAGTCTTCCTCCTTGGAGATATTCGAAAGCCACTTGTACAGGGTCCTGGGCAACTGGCTGTAGATGGCTCTGCTTGAGAAGAGGGTTTGGACCAGGTAACCTCCAGAGGTTTAGCAGCAGCAGCCATAATGTCATTCTGTGATTTTCAAGAGCAACCAGTGCCCAGAGGGGCTTTTGAATGTCGAAGTTAGATCTACAGCTCCTAATTCTTCACTTCCTCTCTGGGATGCCCTTAGTGATGGCAGCCAAAACGATGGCCTGGAAATGTAGTGAAACTGTGCATGGTCAGTTTTCCTGGGCTTGGTTTTATTGGCAACTAAACAGCCAAAACAGGATTGATCATACACTGCTTTTTGTTTTATTCAGGAGACTTCACCTCCATTTAACCCTACTGCAGGTGTCCCATGTGCAAGACAAACTCCATGAAAGCTGCAGAGTGACAGCCTATCAGCGCTTGTTAGCAATTCCACTTGACAGCATGTAAGCACAAGATGTTGAAAACAGAGTAACACTAGGAAGTAATGCTGCATCTCAGCATAGGCTCCCAGGCACTGTCCTCACAAACAGGCAGTTGTGAAAACTGTGGGGTTTTGGGATGAACCCTTTAGAGATGCTTATTAAACAGAACAGATTTAAGCAGGTATTGTTCTTAGTCCAACTTTTATTATGTTTACATAATGCTAAGTCAGATGTGCTTGTTAATCACTTCCAATAGCATTAACTTTTTTAACATTGTACTTGTGTCGATATACAAAATAAAATAATTTATTGAAATAAAAGGTCAGCTGAAAAACCATTGTCTCTTCCAAGCCTTCTCTGTTTGAGTTACAGGGTTATTCTCTTTACTGTAGGGATAATAAGGATTATATTTCACTGAAGGCTCCAGAATATTATCCATCTCGTTCTTTTGTACCCCATGAGAGGTTATTTCAGGTTTTGTGGATCCCTAAGGTAGAAGATGGGAATCATATTTCCAAGCCCAAATGCTCTGCATGTGCAAGCATGTTCTAAATGAAATAGAACAAAGGCTGGCCAGGCTGATGCTACCCCACCTCTCATTGGGGTGCCATCTTGCAGCTTTTCTCTTGAAGCAAATCCCCAAACCCATAAATACAGAAGCAAATCAGATTTGCATATTTGTGATTTCCGTTGAAGATTAAATTTGTGAGGTATGTGCTGCCTTTGTTCACACTGTCACTTCTGATGTGTCTCAGATCTCCATGAGCTTTCTGCTCCCGAAATGGGGCTAGGTTACTCCAGAAACCATGCGTAGGTTGAATATTTGCTGAATGCTGGCATGTCCTATGCATAGATCCATATTACACAGGCAGAGAATCCAGGTGTTTTCCAAACTGACCTTGGCTTCTTTCACCAGAAGAAGCCAAAACTTGTCACCACCAAAACTTGGAAGTGACGGGGTAATTCAGGCTGGAAGAGACTCCAGGAGGTCAACAGGTTCAATCTCCTGCTCAAAGCAGGGCTACATTTCTATAAAGCCAGTGTCTAAATTACATTCTTCACAGAAAATGGAGGCAGTGGTTAAACCTATCAACCCTGCACTAGAAATAGATTAAAGTGACAGAGTTTGCCAGCCTACAGGCAAGAGCAGCCTGCAGATTCCCTTGGCATCAGCTGCAGCTGCCAAGAAGAACCAACCATGAAGAAGTAGAGGAGATCTAGGCTTGGCCCAAGCTCCCCATGCACTGCAGTGGGTGAAGTCATTTGTGACCTGCCTGTCCACCCCTTTTTCCCTTGGTCTGAAGAACAGTGATGCACGATATGGTCCTTCACACTGTAGTTTCAGATCCAAATCTGATCTAAATGAGTTTAGAGCTTGATATAAAGCTACTTTGGGGATTACTCAGAAAAAATGCATGAGTGGAGGACCAAAGTAAGCCATCGACTTGCTTCTTCTGGAAGCAGCTCTTTTCTGCAATAGAAGTTAAATGGCTTTTAGTTTAGAAACCTTACACATCTTCTGCGATTCTTGAGCACCCAGTAAGGATACAGTAAGTAAGGAGAGCAGTCAGATCTGGAATAATGTAATATGTGAGTTTCAAAGTATTGCTATGATACAGTTATTTCTATTTCTATCATCAGGAGCTTGGATTGTTATTACTGAATTCCTTCTTAGAAAGCTCAAAAATTCTTTGTCATTGATGGAGAGATAAAATCTCCGTATAAAAAGATATATATCAATATTTAATTCCAGATGGTTATTCAGAATTTTTGGGCCTGTTTCTCTTTCTTATTTTGAAGTATTAATTTATTACACCTCTGATTCACACAAAAGAGGTATGTAACCCAGTCTTTACATTTCAGTGATTAATCTCACAACAAAAGTGTTTTCCAAGAAATGTCTGGAACATCCTGCTTTCCAATAGTCTAGTAACGAGAATTACAGAGGCATGTTGAAAACTGAAAAGAAGGGAGCTAAAAAGCTGCAGTAGATGTAATAGCTCATATCCTTGAAGGGATCTTATTCAAATTAATGAATATCATTAATTACCGTTTTCATTAATAACAGTAATCATTATTTCTGTGAGCAGTTTCTAAATATAATGATAAAAGATACTGTAAGAACAATCTGCTCAGAGGAAAATGAGGTGTTTGTCTTTTTCCTTACTCCCCATTTTTTTCTTTGAAACTTCTGCTCTCTTGATGTTACCTGTAAAAACAAGCCTTTGGTGTTTTTTCTGACCTCCTACTCTCGGCAGTTTGAAGTTTTCATTTTACATAGTTCTTGGTGAAGCTTGTAGCATGCCTTGATGGTCCTCAGCACATATAAGGGACTCCATAAATGTTGAAGAGTGAAAATATAGCTGTCCGGCGCTTGGCAGGACATGGCAAGGATGTCCAGTTTATTTTAAATTGTCAGGAAGAGGCACTGCACCATCATATAATTGTTTTCCTTCCCTCACCAAAATCCCAGTGTTTTCCAAGCCTAACCTGGACAGGACAAAGTCCAGGAAAATTTTTAAAGGCAAGTCTCCAGCATGATGAGGCAAGTTTGGTTTCTTTAAAACAAGTGGGTGGAGACAAGGGAAAGGGAATCGAAACTGTTTTGAAGTAATGGCAAGCTCAGCTGCTGCAATGGGGTGCAGAGATATGTGATATACTGTGATTATTGGAGTTTAGAGGCTTCCTTTTCAGACTACAACATTTTTCACTCCTTTCGGAAACAGTATTACATTACAGGTGTTATAACTTTTCTTCAGAATCAGACTGGCCGGGGAACTGTAAATCTAAGTCATGGCTGCCCTCAGGAAACCTGCCAGCCTGTAAACACAATGAAATGAGTGAGATGAAAGTATCTGAGTGAGAAAATTAATTTTAGGCATTCCACTGAAGTCTATTTAGTTTTTACAGTCTGGCCAGGCATCTACAAGTAACAGCTGCGGAGGACATATTAATTCCCAGTGACTAATGCTGGGAAGATTACCTTAAGCTTGAAATCTTTACATGGGGGTCCAAGAGGGAAGAGAAAACTTATTCCCTCAAATTTCTCTTATTTTTTCCGTGCTGGAAAGTCATGGTATTCTACCATAAATATCAAGTTTTCCTACTTCTGAAGCTTATTTGTTCAAACTGATGAAGTTTCCAATTAGGAATTTATGTAGAAAAGTATTTCAAAGAGCAGGCTGACCATAACAGCAATTTGTCAGGACATTGCATGTTGTCCAGCATATTTCCTTCTTTGGCACATTTGTGTGCTTTCAGAGGGCTTCCCCATTTTTAAAGAGGTCTCTCTTCTCAGGATTTTGCTCGCACCTCCAGCCTAGCAGGGCCAGGTGAACACAAGCCAACAATGTGGGAACAATTCAAAATGTTTTTTTCATGTTCTTCCCTCTGAACATGAGCAAAGATTCCATTTAAAACACAAAATCCTCCCCAGATACAAAATTCTGTCATTCATCAACCTGTTTATACCCACCTCTACTCCATCATTTTTCATTTTCGCACGCTATTGCTTGTCATCTGGGCACAATGAATGAAGCCAAAATACTGCAAGAACATTTCCTGTCCAGACTGTAAGAGAGTATGAGTCTCATGTTAGCTCATTCTCATAACTTCCAGAGCACTTGCCCAGATTTTGGATAGTGGAAGAGCATCCAAGGAACACCCATTGCTAGCTATGCCATTTGTCACCTGGATTCTTCTAACATCCTTCAGACCATATTTATATCTCTGATACTAGCTTTTTTTCTTCCTAATTCTTATTCTTCATAAGATCCTCCTGGATACTTCCTAGGGACTATTTGCTTTCAGCTCCTTTATAAAGCTCCCTGTGAAGAAGCCCATGGGGTTTTGCAAATAAGGAGATACTGGGCAATTGCAAAAGCAGAAGACATCATTGTGATTCCTTATCCCCAGCTACCAGAACCTTCCATTCACTGCCAACCTGTCACTAACATTCCCAATGATATTTTTATACATCTGCCATCAGTTAAAAGGGACTTCACTGTCCAGCAGAAATGAGACCAGCAAGTTGTTCATCAGTTCATTCTCTCTTGCACAATAGGCAAGGAGCAAGCTGCTTCTTCATTTAGCTCCATCAGTCTCATTTAGCCACAAAGGTGCTCAAGCAGCATTAAGAGCTGCCATGGGCATGAATGTGATGAAGAAACTCAGAACGGTAATTACTTGCCCTAGAAAACAGACTTCCCAAACATGGGGACAAATTTTGGTTTCTGGATGGGTGTTGTTTTGTGCTGGTAAACTAGATAGATGAGGCAGCAGACCCTGTGCTGCCTTCTAGGAATATGCCTGGATAGAAGACTGTGTCTGGGCTAGGTGCAGAGATGAGCTGGTCCTGCAGCAATGGTTCAGGTTGACCACACGTTGGGTACGTGAAGGCAGAGCTGTGTCTGCACTCTTTATCAGTCCCCAGCCTCAGGAAGCAGCTCACCTGCTCTTCAATTCAGCAGGTCACAGAAATAGAAAGGCTGCAGTCACATCATTACTTCTCACCTAAAATAGGTAGTTGATGGAGCCTTTCTGTGGAAAGTCTTCCAGAACCATTGCCTTGATTACTGCAATTCAGTGGGCCTGTCCTGAGCATCCTGGGAAGGATCCTGTGTAGGACTCTTAGGACAAGGAAAAGGAAGGTATTTTCTGCTGAAAAGGGAGTGTGAAATTCACATTGGCACTGTTTACTGATGGAGACTGGGAATGGTGGGAAGGGGAGGAACATATATAAGAACTAAAAGAAAATGTGGTAAAGGTGTCAGAACTTGAATACATTATTCAGTCTGCACCAGCTGCTTTGGCAGGTTGAGCAAAAGGACGTAGATCCTAAAATCCTGAGCCTATGATGGGCAACTTCTAAGCCTTCCCCGTTTTGGATTTGTTCTGGTCCTGACGCTGGTGCAGAAATGAAT
This sequence comes from Callaeas wilsoni, assembly GCA_013398955.1. NCBI lineage: Eukaryota > Metazoa > Chordata > Aves > Passeriformes > Callaeidae > Callaeas > Callaeas wilsoni. The sequence continues at coordinate 237,652 of VWPU01007058.1, forward strand.
TCCTTTCTGAACATCTGAGAATTTACTGAGTTTGTATACCCAGCTGTCTCTTGAATAATGAACTCTTGTGTCATGGCAGATAAAAGGCTCCTAAGCTTTTCTTACAAGGTCAGCAGCTGGCAGCAGGTATAAACAAGGCAAATGTCCAAAGGGTCTTTCAGCATCCTTTTCCTTTGGATGACAGTTTCAGTTTTTCTGAAAAGAGATGGTGGAATTCAGATACCTTTTTTTCCCCTTCTTTCCTGTAAAAAAATCTACCTCCTACTCTCTTTCCTAGCGTCCATGTTCTTAGGTGTGGAAATATGTTTGCTGTGTAGGAAAGGTAACAGAGTGTCCAACATTAATTGATGTTTTGACCTTGGAGCAACAATTAATTTCAAATAAGGAATCCTAACTACATAAATAATGATGCATTCCACTAAAAGTTATAAGTCTCCAAAGTTTATGACACAATTACATTTTAAAAAATAAAAAAATTATGTGTATGCATACAGACTTAGAAGCACACAATATTGAAATATTTAGTGTATTCAAAAACTGATGACGTTTTAAGTGCATGTAAAAACATGCATAGGCACATTACATGCAGTAGTAATAATATTTTATATATATAACATGCTACAGAAATAAAGGAGCAGCAAAGTGTTCTGCTTAGAGATGTGTTATAGATCAGCAAGAGCAACTCTCTCCAGCCATCTTATATGCGACTTTGTGAGAGAAATGAATCTGATTACTTCAAGAAAAGGTATGATTTGTGATCATATTATAAATGGTTATGAGTAAACTGTTAAAACATTCTGAAAAATGTATTTCAAGAAATTACTGTCTGAAACTTAACATAGACTTTCATGAAAATGTCTCTACTTCAAGAATATTTCTGTTGTTAAAGGGTCTAAAATACCTTTTGAACACTTCAAATAATTTTTTTAAAACTTGTCCATCTACATAGACATATTACAGGTGAAAACTTTGGAATTCTGAATTACATTTTGCAAGTTTCCAACTAATTTTTGTCACCCTGAAATACACATATCAAAGTCACTTCTGTGACTGGATCCATGTCTCGTTATGCAGCCTTGCTGTGGTAACTGAGGTTGCAGCTTTTGTGGTTTAGACCCAAATCCTCAGCTTTATTTCAGCACATACCCCCTATGTGGCACCAAGAGGAACGGTGTGAATGATTTCACAGCCTGAGCTTCCATCCCAGCAGTACAGTTCAGGAAACATACACTGTCTTTTCCATACCAAACAGTCTCTTGGATATAGTAATGAGCACCAAGCACTGAGATTATACAGAGGCAGAGACAAGCCAACTCAGTCTCCCACTGGTTTTGAAATGTCTTTACTTCATATAATTTTACGTCTTCATAACAGCCTATAAGACAAGTTTGCTCAAGTTTGCTCTGCAGAAAAAGCTAATAAAAGAAAGCTAATAACATGTTCAATTGGTATCTATAGCAAATATCAACTTTTATAGACAAAGAAGAGGGAGAAGTTACCTACAGTTTAAGTTAAACACTCGCTTCCTAGCAAAAGGATTCTTAAACTCTTTGAAGAATTAAGCCAGAATGATGAAGTCACTGCTGCAAAGCCCAAGCTCAACATTTATGTCTGTTCCCTAAGACAAATACTTCACATGTAAAAAAAGAATATGTTTCAAATCAGCTTACTGCACTGTTCTAGCAAATATTCTGTAAAACTGTGTTCTCTATCAATTTGGACTTATGTGTCACTTGAGGCTCTCTCATAGCTAAAAGGTTCCTTTTCCTGTTCTTTGTTGCATGTCTCTGATTTCTCGATAACTGAAACAAGAGAAGAGGAGTGTACTTAGGAGTGATATTTTCTAAGCTGTTCTTGGCTTGCATCCCTAATGCAAGGCTTGCCATTCTGGTTTTTTTTTTAAAAACATGTGACAAGCTGTTGGACTGATAAACATCAAGCTGAGTGAGAAGAGAAAAAGGAAAAGAAAAAAAAAAAGAAAAAAAAGAAAAAAAAAGAAAAAGAAAAAGGAGAAAAGTCTACTCCAAACACTTTACTTGTACCGAAGGAATAATATTCTGGTTTTATTCAGAAGTACTTCTGTACTTCTGTATTCTGAAAAATAGACAGAAAATTGTCAGGGTGACTTCATATAAGCTCCAGGGTAAAGAAGCTTGCTGCCCTCTCCAGTATTTTGAAGAAAGTGTGTCCTTAAATACTGCAACATATGCAATCACATTTGATTATCTGCAAGGGCGTTCTGATGCCACTGATTCCAGGAGAATAAGGGTAACTTCTGAGCTCCATAAGAGAGTTCCACTCTGTGTCCTTGACCAATTACCCTACAAGTCTTGAAGATTTCTTTCCCAGTCTATTTGGTGGGAAAAAAAGAAAATCACAAACCTGACTTTCAGCATTTTCTAAAAATTGACTCATTGCTTTTAGTTGCTTTGCAACCATGCCAAAGTTGTCAATCAGGCTTGGACCCAGGTTCAAAAGTTGAAGTGAGCTCTGTTCCTGCAGACGGTAGCCCATATTTATACAACAAACTGCAAAGTAAAGTACACCAAGCAAAACTAAGAAGCTTGCCATTGTTTGAAACAGCAAATCAAAAGCATTAAGTCACTGAGTTTTGATGGGACATTTTAGCCTATTTCATGTGAACTTTATGGAAGTAACAAAGAAATTTTTTAGCCCTATCAGTTTGTACGGTTTGCATGATACTAAAGAAAATGAAAGCTTTATGCAGCTTCAGAAAATGTCAAATTCACATATGAGGTGTATGTTGGGGTCTTTTATTTTTCTCTGGGAATTAACATGCTCTATCCTGGCTGAGATGTCATGAATGGGTCTGTTCCATATAAACAAGTGGAAAATGAGGATTCAGAAAGCAGAGTGTTTGTGAATGTGAAAGCATACATTTTCTCATGCACGTTTTCCTTAATAAACAAATCATCTTCCAATTACCAGAACCGATTTCACCCGGAAGATTGTTGGAAAGATTTTATGCTCAACACCTCCTCTTCTGGTCCTCCCTTTGGTAGTCACTGCAGATGAGGAAACACTGATCCCGCGGCGCTGCCCGGCGCTGCCCGGCGCGGCCACGAGATGTCAGTGCGGCCCGCTGCGGATCACCCTGTCACCCTCCCGTCCAGTTAGCAAAGGCGACTGAGGCACTAATTCTCCTTTCATCTCTGGAGGTGTAAAGCAGGCTTAATTCTGGCAGTGTCACTGTGATTTTATGAGTACAAACTTGGTGTTAGATCAAAACTGAACTCCACGCAACCTGTCTTGCAAGACAGCCGTGAAAGGATTTTTTAAAATATTGATGAGCTCAGGTAAAAAATAAGTGGCCTCACTCTGGAAGTGCAATCATTGCTGAATGCCAAGTATAACAAAAAGGATCTGAATTTGCTGCATTGCAATGGCTTTTCTGTTGTGTAAAGTCATTAGTTTAGCTCAGGCAGTGTGACACAAAGAAAAATGCTTGAAAGACCACACCTTTTACTGGGGCACTTGTGTTATCCTCTCTGTCAGAGTTAGATGGATCCTTAATTCCCACTTCCAGCTGCAAAAATGCAGCTAAAGTCAATGTAAATTACTTTGATCTCACAACTGGAAAATAAAGCTCCCAAATATTACACATATGCACTATCTTCTACAAGGATTTGAAGGTTTTCTGTGCATTAAGGGTCCATCAAAGCTGTTTATCTTCCTAGTGACCAATAGCCTTCTTAACACAATAGGCCTGATTTTGGAAGACATGCTTATTCATTACATGGATCCTATTGCACATTGTAATGATTTCTGTCCATCTTTACTGTGAAACTCTTAACAGTTTACTGTCTTGAACTCCATTAATATTGTTCCCTACTGAAAGATCCCCTTTATGACCATGGAGAGTTCAGCTCAGGTTAGACTTGCTTCTTCAAAGCAAAATGGAGAATTTTTAACAGAAAGATCAAAGCCCAAACCTACTGCTACAAGAGGTGGCAGGCGCACTGCACCACGGTGGCCACAAATCTTCTTGGCTCAGGTGTCCTGGGCTTCTAGCTTCTAGACCAGGCCTGTATTTCATTGTTGCTGCTGGCACCATGCTCCAATGTGCAATGGACACGTCCTCACTTACTTGAGGATTTCGGTTACCTTATTTTTTAAGTGCCTCAAAAGCTTTCAACCCTGTTTCCAGGAGGGTACCTTGTTCCAGCTTGTGCATTGGTTGCTTTCTCTCAGTTTTGTGGAGATGAAGAAGAGGAGATTCATGTGAAAATTCACACTTAGCCTGGCACACTGCCTTGGGCAGATCCAGCTAGCTCCTGCCCTGCACTGAGAAACCAGCAGATGTTCACAGATCCTGCACAAGGGTTCTCTGTATGACACATTTCCCACAATGCTGAGATAAAATGTCTCAGCTGTGCCCAGACTTTCTGCACGAGTAAGAACTAGGCTTGTCTTTGATGGAGTTTATATACTGTACATACTGTACATTTTTTGTGAGAAGAAATATATTTCAGGGTTTTGCTTTAATGGCAGATTGTGGGTATTTGTGCATATCATAGAGTGTGTTTTCAAGGCATTTCCGTTTTAAATAATTCTCTATGCAGCTGAGCCCAAAAGCATGAAATAGAATTAACACCAATATTAACTGCAGGATTTATTTCATTAGGACTGGTTTTTGAATGCTAATGTTACCTGACCTGTAAGCAGCTGTTATGAGTAAATGTAAATCAAAACCAGGAAACTAAATTATTTGATAAAATAAGACCAAATTTTTTCTGCTTTCAGTATATAAAACATATTTTCCTTCTTTTAAATAGTTCAGTTATATTACTATTACGCAATTATGGCCACTTCTTCTTTCATTCTTGTGTTTTCCTCTTAATGGGTCTGCTTTATTAATGAGACAGTCTTATTCCTGCAACTAAATATTTTTGCGTATTGATGACAATGACATAATAAAGAGGCTAAGGTGTGCTGAAATAGATGAGCCTTGTTACACCCATTCTGATATTCTGATTTATCTGGCTCCTTTGCTAATTTGCCAGCCTGAAATCTTTGGCACAATTTCAGACCATGTCTCTGGCAGCACTGGGCCTTTTTTTTTTTTTTTTTTTTTTGTCTGTCTGTGTCACTGTAGTTGAACGCTTTTGCTCTGTTTTCATTACAGGTGATGTGGCTCAAACTTAAAGTGCCACAACGTACGTTCTGTGTCTTAAATCCCACATTTTTTCCTTTTTTCCCCTCCAGCTATAAAAAAGGAAGCAAAGCAACCTGAGGAGGGAAGGTACTTTGTACCAGTTTCTTGATCTGCAGACGTGTCTATCACTCACACATTCCCACAGAGCTTGGAGCCACTTTGGAACACCCAGCATCTGAATGCAGCAGTAGTTTATGGCTCATGTCCTCTACTGAAACTACTTGTATAATTGCAGTCGCTCAGAGTTGTCTATCCACTGTGGGAGCTCTGATTTTTCTCCACTTGGTATCAATTGCAGTATGTAAAACTACTAGAGAAGGATTTCCCTCTTCTGGCTGCATAAACCAGAAGAACGATAATCTGCATAGATAGTGATGTATTTGTTGTTGATACAAATCTATAATTGTATTATCCTGAGAAATTCCTTATGACATAATATGCTAAGAAATTACTCACAAGACCTCTGCTCCCAATAAGGAGAAATATACTTTTAATGAATGTATTGTACCTGATAAAATTATTTCTAGGTTTGTCTTAGAAAATCCTTAATGCATGAAAAAGTCTCATAATACTTTAGCCTTTTACTTTAGCCTACTAATGGAATTAAATTAGTAAGACTGCAGATAGACCCCATGGAGAAAGATCTGAGAAATCTGAGACCCCATTCAAGAAAGTTCATCAATCCAATACTTATTTCAGAAAGGAATTTTGAGTCCTCCTGGAGCCACAGGGACTCAAAAACACTCATAGCTGGCCTGAGAAGTTCACATTCACTCTTGCTGGGCTTTGTGTGGAAAAAACACCTGTATCATTTGTCAGTGCTCATTTATATTTTCAGGGTTATGTCTGACCAGAAAAGGATGAGAACTTTCCTTTATCAAAAAAACAAAAATAAGTAATTCTTCCTCACTGAACTGTTTTTGGTCTTTGGCAATTGCTTGATAGACCATACAAAAGCTACACAACAGAATGTCATCAATTTTATCACAAAACTCAATTGAAATTGCTTTTGAAAAATCTTATGCATAGGCTACAGGTAATAAAGAGCCAAGGTATCACATCAAATTCAGACTCATTCATTTTGATCCTAAAAGACTTTAAGCAATACTTTACCTATTCCTGTGAGTGAATAATGTCTCCTTCAGCTGATTCTTAGGTGTATGACAGCCGTAGGCAAAAAAAAATTGTTTACTGGGAGTAGATTTTTAGTGCTTTCTTTTACTGCTGTTTTCTCCTCCCTTTTTTCTACATTTAGTGATTATTGAAACCTGAGGATTGAACATTCTTATATGTCTTGCTTCTTTTTTATATTCACATGGATAAGCACAAACAGCCATTACCATGATATGTTGTACTGTCATAATATAGGTACTACCATGAAACTTTCAATACAAATTAATTAACATAAATGATTTGGTAACAGAATGATTCATTTTTGAGAGACTCCTGACAGCAACTATTGATTATTTGGCTCCAATTCAAACAAGTACTTAAGAACATGCTTTGTCAGGGTCACTTTCACTCTTGCAGTTAATTGGGATTACAATTTATCTTTCATTAAAGCAAAGCGCTTAAGAAAAGAAATCTCCTTAAAGCATTTGAGAAGAGAAACAATTTAAATCTCTTTTGACATAAATACCTCCTCAGGAAATGCATCAGACAGGTTTATAAAAAGATCAAGATGAAAATCTAGCTCTTCAGTACAATCGCCATGTGTGCTTTATGGGAAAAAAGGAACCCAAATAAAACTGCCAGATGCAAAGCTGCCTCATCAGCTCACTCAATTTCTAATTTAGAGGGTTATTGCTTCTAATTTAGAGGGTTATTGTAGAAGCAGGAAGACAGTAATGGAAAGTCAAACAAGGAAAATTTGTCCCCTAAAGATGCCGTGAGAATGAGAAGGGAAGGCAGAGTCATTTGATTTTTAGTTTACTGTGGCCTAAAGGTGATATTTTCCCTAAATAAGTCCCCTTCCCTGCAGGGAGAATATAATCTTCCAAAACTGGAGAAACAACACAAAACAAGATTATTGCTCCAAACACGCCAAGCCCTTCACACAAATTTTCACCTTCCAGAAGTAGGAGGTGGCAGATCCAGAGGCCAAAGCTGAGGACATGTCAGTTCTGGTGGGTAAAGCCACGGCCACCTGAGCACACGTTTGGTTCCAGAGGCGATGGTGGGACTCGACAGCACCCATTTCTGGTACTAGCTAGTGCAAGCCTTGCTGGCTGCAAGAAGCTTCACTTCAAGACTTTCTTTGTGACAGTTTGCAATTTTGGGGTGGGACAGGGCTCAGAACAGTTCCTTAAGTGGTTAACACTGTTGAAGGCACTGCTAGAAACAGATTAGTAATGTATATACCTTTCAAATACATTTGGCATGTCTGAGTTTAGGGAGGGAGGAAGTATTGGTTAGAGGTGCCTGAGTGGCAGTGACCTTACTGTTTTGTGGTACTAAGTCCTGTTGTAGTTCCAGACTTCATTCTCAACATAGACTTGAGTAGTCAAAGGAAGTCCCTCTGTACTGCATTTCCTTAGGGCATTTTTCTTCATTATCTCTGTAAGACCACTGTCCGCGTGCCTTCTTCCAAACAGTAGCAGTCATTTGTTCAGTAGGCTTACTGCCATCAATATTTCAACTGAGACTTACTCTGTTGATTTTGCCTGTGGAGTTTTGTGGCTGAAGACAGTTTAATCCATGTCTTTGGATGGGAAGAGAACAGTAGAAGAATCTTCATTTCAAAGACTGTGTCTATTAAAAAACTCAGTGCAAGATGAGTGGAAATGAATAGTACAAGAGCCTGCAGAATAGGTGACACATTGAAATTACATAATTTTCTCTTCCCACTTCTCATCGCTTTTGGACTAGCCATCTAGCTAAGCTCTAATATATATATATAAAATAGTTCTTTTTATTGATATCTATATATTTTTATGTAGTTACATAAAAACTATGAACATTATGGTTTTACAGTTATAAAAATATGTGTGTATATAAAAACAACCCCTGTTCAGCAGCTGGAACAAAAGAGATGCACATTAACCCTGTGGAACCAAAGGACTTTGGGAAATGGGCTGCCTGCTCATGAAGGACAGGTGAGAGTAGCAGGGATTCAAAAGAATGTGAGGAAGAAAAGACAGGGACGCAAGGGAGAGGAAACAGGAGACCAGAAAGAGGGGACTCCAGGCTGAAAGCAGCCTTCACACTTAATTAACAGGATCTGCTTTAAGGGGAACAGAAAGATGTACTCCCCCTCCCCCCAGCCCTTTGCAACTGCAACATCAGAAACTCCAGTACACAGAAAGGAAGTAAACCAGCAAAATCTGATGTTTTAAACATTTGCCATTACAAAAACAGGTTAAAAGGCTTTCTGAAAATGACACCGTATGCAAGGCAATAGGGAGATCAGACAACGTCTGTCCAGAGCCCAGATCTTTGTCTGGCATTTCTCTGTGGTACCATAGTGCAGCCAGGAATTACCTGTAATAACAGCTTTGAAGGAATAAGTATTTCATTCCTTGGGGGAAGCAGCTCTGAATCTCTCCGAGCCTAGCACAGCAAATAGATCTTTTTCCAGTCCTCCCAGCCCCAGTCAGAATGCAGTGTATCCATCTCAAATTGAGACTTTGTTTTCCGGATAGTTTCTCAGAATCTACTTAGAACACAGCTTTTCTAATTTTTTTTTTTTTTGCCTCTTTTTTGGTAATAAAATCTAATCAGCATATGAAGAAGGCAAGTAAAACTGTCTATTGCGTACAAATCAATTACCTCTAAAGATCCAAAGACCACAAGGTATTTTTTAATTTGGGGTACTGCCTTACAAAACAAATCCCAAAATGCTAATGCATCAGACATCGTGTCAGACACATCACATCGTTATCATGGGAGCCGTTGTTAGCAAGCTGAAATCATGTATCACTTTTCAGTTTAAATGGGGGGAGTATCAAATGAACAGCCAGAAACAAAACTTGTCAGTTTTGTCCAGAAAGCCATTGTTCTTTGCTCACTAAATAAAACTAGGTGATTAGCTTTCAAAACGATGGGCTCCCACGGTATTAAAAAATCAAATACTATCTAGCTCCTTCAATGCTGTAAAATCACTGTACAGACTGAAAAGAGGAGTCTGCTATAACTTCTTTCTGTCACAAGATAATAATATGTTTTCTAACTTCAAGGACTAGGAATGTGAAGGAACTTCAGCTGTTTCTTTCTCAGGTATGTGCCTCAGTGCAGACGCTTTTGCAGAATGTCAGTTTTAGTGCTTTTGTGACATCTTGTTGCTTTTATCAAGCAAGTTATTCATGATTCGGTGGACCACTTGTGTTCAACAGTGGTTACTACAGTCAGATGGTGGAAAGGTTTATGAGCAGCATTGTGATCAGGAATAACGTCAGTCTTTCAGGACAGAACCTGAGCAGATGGTACCTCTTACATTGTTTCATATATCTCCTCCTTCAAAAAAGGTCTTTTTCAACATTGCTTAGAAGTAAAATTTCATAATTAACTGTGTGTAAATGGATGTACTCTAAAAAGGCATGTATATATATTACATAATGCACAGCATATCAGGAGACACAAGCAGTGGCAAGGATCACGTAAAAAGCAAGGTTTTCTCCAGTAGTTTAGAAACAATAATTTCTAAAACTAGCACTAATTCTGTTGCCTAATAAAAACACATTAGGGGAACTTTCTATCAGCTTCACCACATCATTTATTTCAGACTTGGAAAAGTTCATAACTCAGCCATTTAGTAGTGGTGCAGCACAGCTTTTTTGTATGGGAAAGAGCAGGCTTAGAGCGAATTGGTAGCTAGGAAGGACCAAATGTGGAGGTGCAGGAACCCCATCACTTCAGACTATTGAAAGTCCTTTGCTTTTGTTAGCAAGTTTACACTTGTGAGTTACTGTGACAGATGAGTCAGGTGTCTTTTACTTTTAATCACACTCAGGAACAGTGACATATCCAGCACTTGTGACCTAACTGCAGGCACTGATTTATCTGTGTCATATAGAGTCCCACCATCCCAGAATCAATTAGCATGGAGGAAACCTCTGAGATCATCAAGTCCAGTCTTTGAACACTGCCACGTCAACCAGACCAAGACACTGAGTGCTACATCCTGTCTTTTATTAAACACCTTCAGGGACAATGACTCCACCACTGCCTTGGGCAGCCCTTTCCAATGTTTAATCATCTCTTCTGTGAAGAAATTCCTCCGTATGTTCAACCTGAACCTCCCCTAGCAGAGGTTGAGACTGTGTCCTTTCATCCTGTCTCTTGCTAGTGGGAGAAGAGCCTGACCCCCACCTGGCTACAGCCTCTTTCAGGCAGTTGTAGAGAGTCACAAGGTCACCCTTGAGCTTCTTTTTCTCCAGGTCAAACTGCCTGGTCCCTCAGTTGCTCCTTAGAGGACCTACTCTCCAGACTTATACCTCTTTTTACCTTCAGCAAGGAGATGTATCTTTTGGCTCAAAAGCAAGGATACAAAATCAGAAATAAGTAGTTTTTAGTAATGAACAGAGAGTGATTGATACAGCAGTGGCAAAATTTGTTATAGTTCAGCACTAGCAGAAGACAGAAAAAAGGAATCTGATAACCTGCATGTTCTGTCTGTTTGCAGACCTGAGGGTGAGAAAGAAGTTGCTGCTTTTATCTCTGGTAAATAGATTTACAAGTGCCACAGATACCTCCATGTTTATATCATACTGTCAGATCTTTAGATCTCTGTGATTAAAAGGGCAATCTTGTGTACAGTCCAAAAATATTACTTCTATGTTGAGATTGTGCAAGAGGCACAGGAAAATGTTCTGTGGTTCTTGTCATTCCTGATACCAAGCCAAATGGTCTGTTGGTGCCTTCCTAGTCAAAAAAATACTGCTCCATGTAGTGTTATGGTAATTTTAAGACCAAGGAGACAGGACAACTTTTGCAAGTTCTCCCAGAAAGACTAAAATGTAGCAAGAATCTAAACATAACAGGTTCAGAGCTAACAGATTAACAGATTAATCATCTTCTCATTAGCTGTGATGGGTGACTCCAGTCATTTACTTTTGTGAAAACTGCATCCCAAAGGCTCCTGTGAAGCAAATTAATTCAGGTACAGTTGTGCAGGGGAATGCAGTTTATATTCCCATAACAGCCTCGGAAATTCCATTATGTTTATAGTCACTGGAATAGTTTCCTAAATTCACTTCTGAACTATACTTCAATCTGTTTGTTTATCTGATGTCTGGACAAGGGCTTTGATATAAGTATTTGTTTTATTTAGCACCTGCACTGAAACATTAGTTACATTGCACTGAAGGGTTCCACATGTTTCTCTTATCTCAGACTAGTTAAGCAAGAGCATTCACACATTTCCTTAATCCCAGGCATCATAAATCCTTTACAAGATTTCTGTTTCATTGTTCTTCTCTCAGGGGCTTAGCAAAAACAGTCAGCATGCACAATCCTTCCCTCCCAAGAGTCCACATGGCTTATAATAAACCTCATTTTTGTCTTGTTCTGGAGGGTTTAGTAGTGTCGCAGATTATAAAGTCGGGGAGATGTGGTACAGAAGAGTTGAAGTACTCTCCCAAATGGGAGCAAGGACTGATAGCAGTCTCTTGCCTGAGAGCCCCTACTGCAGTATTATTACATACAGAAGTACCTTTCTAAATTTTCTAAGACTGGAACTCTGCTGCATCAGTTGAAACTGTTGTCACAGCAAAAATTTTTAAATCATTTCGTACCAACGGCTAACATTAATAAAACAGTGTTTCTTTAACACAATAAAAACTCTCACCGAAGTTCCTTATTCCTTAACTAAGCAAGCCCTCGGGTGTGACTGTGTGCATTTAGAGAGTTCCACCTGCTTACCATGTCTACAACATTCCTTTAACTGAGTTTTAACAGTGAAATATGACAATAGAAAAATTCAAGAGTAAAAGTGCCTAGTCAGCAAGACTTTTATTCAGTAGCTTATTTCTTTGTGTAAGTAAATATATTTAGAAGGAACTCCACCAGTAAGAGGATTGTCCTGGTGTCCTCTCATTTACTGACTGAGAAAGCAGCTTTTCAGTGTTCCACTCTGCCATAAATTCCTGTAATGGTTGTTAGGTACTTTTGTTCATTGATATTCTTGTAAATATTTAAGGCTGAGACACATAAGCACGTCCAGTAAAAAAAGAAAACTTAGATTTTCTTCACAAAGATTTGCTTGTTTGGGGCACTCGTACATCACTAGGAGGCACGGGCTATTCTTCAAGATTTCCCAAAAGTGGCTATCACTTTTTCCCTTTTGACCTGACAAAATCTTTAACCCAAAATCCTGCTGATAAAGTGTGAGCTTTGATGAAGTCAGTGAGACTTTAGATAGTAATTTCATTATAGTGAAGCATTTGATTTACTGGTCCAGGCAGCCACTCAGCCATGCTCAGGCTCATATAGCTGGTCATATTCATCATTTTATGGATCAAATAGTTTTACCTTTGTAAACTACATTAGCACAAGAACTCATACCACCTAAAGACACTCCACTTTCAGAAAATGCTTTTGTAAAGGTGTTTAAAAAAGGCAAAAGCTCAGATTACTCTAAGAGCTGTGACCTCTTACTGCTACACTGTACTTGCTGGTCATACCTTGCTCTATGTGTCTGTCTGAGCAGTTAGAAATTCAGCTTACTTTACATTTAAAGTTTTGATGAAGTATCTCCTATGGGTCATCTTATAGCAGCCTCTTTTTTTTGCTTAATGCAGAAAATAAACTAGCTCCAAACCACACCTGCTCCAAAGCAGTGATGCCAACGCTTAGCAGTAAAATAGGGCAGCTGTTCAATTTCTAAAGCACACACTGATGGTGTCTTTGGCTAAGTGGAAAGGAAGATTTCATAGTGCCTTGAATAGTTCTGCTAAATGTGGACAATTTAATAGTTAAAGCAAACAGTTTTGCAAATCTTCTGTGGCAATCAGTGACCAATATCTACAAAACATTTTCAGTACAAGTATCAGGAAGCACAGGTATGTCCTGTTGGTCTCCTTGTCTTATGAACAGCAATAGTTGCCTTAAAGTGAACCTTTTGAGATTAACTAGAGCAATCACCTGTGGTATAGCATCAGTGCAGACCTGCAGTGATAGTCAAGCAACAGTTATTCTGGTATTTTGCAATGGTTTGGAGAAAAGTACATGATCCATGCACACAGATTCTATAGAAATAATATGTGAGAAGGACGGTCTCACGCCGTTGTGATTTAACAATTTATTGATAACAGAACAAATGGCAAGACAGACCCAAACAGTGTGCATGCAACACGGGGTGCTTTCCCTGCCAAGGCGACGAGGGAAAGGGACTGGGTGCAAAGCACCAGTCTGCTTTTATAAGCTGTCCTTGGTCCCCCATTGGTCACTTTTGGATCCTCTGTGCAATTGGTTTCCTTTTTCCGCGGTGATTGTCTCGTTTCCTAGGAGCATCCCTGTCCAGTCATTCCTGCGCGGCATCGTCTGATTGGTCATGGTCTAGTCCAATTAGGATCCGGGTGCCATCACTGTTCCCTGCCTGGAACATTTCTAGAAAGATCCCCATCCTTCTGGGAGCAACAACTCACTTAAACACTAGGGAACATTACAAAAGGGTTAACCCTAAATCTTTTAACTTTACAACCATCAACAGTTAAACAGGAAACAGTAACAGTACTCAATTATGACTACCCCCTCTTCAACAGTAACAACCCGACTTAATTAAGAATCCGAACCACTTATAACATTAAATGTAACAAATCAACTCTTTAGTGACATCTTATTTTAAGACACCCTCAACAATTTATAACATAATATAGCACAACATACGATGTAAAGCAAATAATTTTACACAAGAATTATTTTTGTGCCAATTTCCACCTAAACCATCCCAGTATATAACCTTTCCTACTATGCAAAGATTTACAGAGTATCCATTTATGCCACCTGACTCTTTCAACTATGACTTCTTGTACCCAAGGCTGATGCAAAATGACTCAGAGAAAAGTGGAGAATTTTTGAGTCTCTCTTGAAACACTCAAGTTTTCTCTCATGTTCTATACTTTTGATGCAAGGAAATTCAACAGATAGGATCACTTAAATAAGGCTTAAGTTAACCTGCTTGTTATTCTTTCTCTATGAATGGATTGGTGTGTTGAGAGTTGACTTCTCTCATCCCTGTGCTGACATTGCTGGGAAAGCATTTACAGATGGAAAGAACACAGGGTTAGTCTCCTCTCCTGTCTCTCTTTTCAGTTTTTTAGTTTGACATTGACAGTAGGGAGCTGACAGATAATGCAGAACAGTAATTCTCTCAAAGTAGATCTTCAGATAACAGCAGAAGGGTGGAGACTGGGACACACCCTTCATTTTTCCTGTTCGTTGTATATTGTTAAAAATAACCAACATTTGCAATGCAGACTGGGAGTGTAAAAGGTATTTGTCATAATAAACACAGACGTGGCAGGGCTTTTTCACCCTTATGTTCTGCCTGCAGGAACTTGCCTGGGATTTGCAAGTGATGGAGGTTTTTTTCTTCCTTTAAACTTCAAAACAGAGGCAAATACCCATGTGTCACTTGGCCTATTTAACTATTTCAGAGCTTCACTGCATATTGAGGGTATGGAAGAGAGATTTCTGCTGTATAGGGTCTTAGGCAAAACCTGAGTTTAGGCAGTCTGGAGAGTATGTTTGCCAGAAAATCACAGGCAACCAGAAAGGAAGAAAATTTTTCGTCCATGAGCTTGCTGTTCAGTTTTGGCACTTTTAAAAGCATAATCCTGGAATTCAGTCTGTGACAGCAATGCTGAAGTTTAAAGCAATCTGCTCTAGCTGATCAGGGTAGTATGTATGTACTTCCTAATTAGCACTAGCTTCCAGAGGGTCTTCTAGTACCTGTCCCATTGGGTGAATGCTTTTGCCTCACTGATGCTTACAAAGTATGGGGAATATCTGAGTGTTTACGAATCACTTATGTTCTTCGTCAACTAGCACCTTCTGCTTCTCCCTCTGGCATATTTCCAGTGGTTTCTACAAGAATCTTGCTTTCCTGAGCTGCATGTGTTTTCATGATTTCATCATGGGTATTCTGATCCACAAAACAACTTCACAGAAGTAGCCATTTTCTGATGATGATAGAAAGACATACCAGGAAAAGGAGAATGATATAATGGTAACTATGGTGTGCCAGAGAGATTTCCCTTCTAGTCCTTGGGAGCAGTCTCATCTTGGAACTTTGCTCTCATGGTCACTAGTGCACTATGTGTTATTTTGCTCATAAAGCTACCCTCCCCATAAAACCAAGATACCTTCTCAATTTAATGGAGTGGTGAACTTCACAGAGTGCTGGTCTGTTACGTACTGTAATGTTACCGCCATCTAAGTGTCTTCTTCTTGGTCCCCATTAATTTCACAGGATGTCATCCTCTGGAACAGGGCAAGAAGAGAGTAATACCTTTGTTTCTGCAGAACTGGGGTTCTGTCAACGCATTGTTTTTCAAGGCTTGCTCTCTTTCACCTGCAGTATTTAAGACATGGCACATGTTCCTTTTGTTACCCTTTCTTTGTTGCTGTTCTGTGGAGATTATTATTCAGTTGTAACTCAGAAAACTATTAATTTGATAGCTCTAAAAAAATCGAAACATATTCTAAAGTCAGCTTCACATAGTTAGAGGTAATTGTTTTTAAGTGTAAAGCACTTTTATTTTGAAACTTCCTAACAGCTATGAAATAATATTTTCTGCATAAATATTATGCAGAATATTCTGCATAATATCTTATACAAGAGATATGGTAACAAATTAAACCAACATGGGAGATTTCATACAAAAAAAGGGAAAAGTTGATTTCAATGCAGACTGGGAATGAAATATTCTATGGAACAGGTTGCTATGGCACAATATGGCTGCTAAAAATTTAAACAAGTTTGAAAAACAGTGGAAAAATGTGCATGAGACATCCACCAAAGTATATAAAATACAAAGGTACTACCTTTGACTCAGAAATTACCTGAACAATTCATGGAAGATTGAATAAATTTTTAGGGGATGTATCACAACATGTTTGTTCTCACAATTCATTCCTTTCCCAGAATCTGTTTTTGGTCATTATCAGATGCTGTGATAGGTGAATATTTTTATTTGATCAAAGATTGCTACTTCCATGTGCCTGTTCAGCTGCAAATGCACAGGCGTCCAGACAGCTACGAGTCTTCTTGAGTCTCAACAGAATCAGTCTTCGTTAGTATATGAGAATCTGTCTTCAGTATCAGGAGAATATTGTCACAGTTTCTCACTGCCATCTGGTTGGAGCTTTTGCTCTCATTTGATAGCCAGCAATATGTTTCTAAGGTAAGAATCAAATGTATTTCAGGTTCATGGACTTGAAGGTCGCTGTAAAATGTCTCCTATTGAACTGATTTTCTAAATAGGTAAATCACCAAATTTCAAGCTTTCTCCCCCAAAAGAACTAAAAGGATTGCTGCAGTCCTGTGTTATAATCCATAGGACAACTAGATCTTTCGCTTCTAAATGAGACTGCCACCATAGAGCCACTGCTCCTTAGGGCATTAGCAACTCAATGCCTGTGTGCAGCTGGCAGGGGTGGACGTTTCTGACCACTCATGGAAACTAGGCCGGTCTACTTCCCTTTCACAAAATTTCGGTCATTTCCAGGAAGCCACACAGCAATGTCCCCGCTCTAGTTACAGGAGAAAGGGCATAGATACAGAAATCACATCCTACATTTCATTTTCACTGTTAGTCTGACAGAAATCTGTCTTTCAGAGCAGGACATCATTGCTGCTTCAGAAGAATTACACTTTGGCAAAGCTCTTGCCAGATTTGACAAGAATCATATTTCAGTTTATTCTTTGAATATGAAAAGTCATAATTCCTACACTAACAGTGTGGCTTTGATTTTGTTTCTTACATATATAAAGTACAGTAGGTGACTTTATTAAAACAAAATATATAGAAAAACCCAAAAGGTTTCCTGTAATCTGAGAATAAAGAAAGTCTTTGCAGTCTTGGCAAAATAGACCTTTGACATGCTGTTCTGATCTCCTTGTAATCCTCTCAAATTTTTTGATGTTTATCAGTACACCAGAGAGTGCTGTGCTAAGAAAAACTGTGTCTGCTTCTCCTTCACAGGCACTAAGGATGGGGTCAGAAAACATAAGATGATCAAGTTAAAAGTATGGCTTGTTCTTCAGTTCTTTCTGTTGTACTCTGCTAAGGCTGGTGCTGGCATGCCCCTCATGAGCAATTAAAGCGTTGACTGTAACCCAGGTAAGAAATCTGCCTACATCAATCAGCCTGCCTGTGAAACTCTTCCCAGGTGACCCACATCCAGCTAAGCAGTGCCTGCCACGGGCTCAGCAATCTGAGTCAGGAGAGCCCACGCAACAGAGGCGGGGTCAGAAGCCTACGTCCTTCTGCACCCAGGGTTTCAGAGCACTTAGGACTGGTCTCCTGTGTGGCTGGCTCTCCAACTGTCTGCTTGGCTGGTTTTATTTTTCTGATCTACTCCTCCATATCTTGGATGCAGGTGCATGGTGCTTAAGCTCACAATTGCCTTCGCAGAAAAGGCTGCTTGCTGGCAGCATTAACACTTTTCAGGAGAATTACTACTTTATGATATGCAACACAAACCCTTACAGCGAAATGGATTTGGAAACATGTTAACATTTCATCACAGAGGTGTAAAATATAAAGTTACTTTCATTAATAGAATCCCAATATTATATGTGAAGCACAAGAACATGAGGAATCACAGAGTCTACATTAATATAATTAGCACTTCTTTGTTAACATATGGTTTCGAATGTGCGTAAGATTTCTTCTGGTCATTTTATTCTAAGTTAAGATCCTAATGTTTGTTAGAAATGGGTTTAATAGACTCCCTTTTTTAACCTGAATATTTCACTATCTTGCTACAACTTTTATTTTTATTGGCATTAAAGCATTTTGTATACATTATTTGGTATATAAAGGAAATATTCGGGGGAGGTTTTATTATGTTTATTGTTTACTTAGGAAAAAAGTGGCTTTTTGCTTGTTTGGAGATGGCTTTGGAAACTAGAAATTACAGAGTGGTAAGAATAAGGTACTGCATTTTATGGATGTCTTTACAGGCTGTCTTGGTAGGTGGCAGAAATTAACATGAAGAAGAGGCATAGAGGACTCAAAGGACTGTTTTACCTTCATTTTATGCCAGAAAAATTGTAAGAATATCACATGAAACAATTGCTCAGTTGCTCTTTCAAATAGGTGTTTGCTCTACTGTCCCCCTGATCTCTGCACCTTATCACTGAAACCATGCCACAGGTTATGCATTCACAACACATGAAATATAGTGTGCTACCTCACTCTCATCCAGGAGAAATTACTGTTGTCAGATGTTGACAGCTTGCAGAACTTTGTATCGTAAGTAAATTTCAACAATAATTGGGGTAAAGCTAATCTGCTTAACTGATAAAGATCTCTTTGGGGGAGACGTTTTTCCCCCAGAGTTTTAATCATGCGTTTGCATTACCACATGAATGTTGCAGTACTCAAATTGGGGGACCAGGAGTATTGAACGCATACTGTGTCTGGAAATTATTCTTTGTAACTTTCCATTGTCTATAATGACCATGTGTTAAGCCTGATCCATTACACTTAATTCTTTTTTTCGGAAAAGGCTCCCCAGTGAAGTGCTTGAGTCACCATCTCTGGAGGTATGGATCATCTGATGGATCACTCTGATCTCCAGCTCCAAGAAGTCAGCAGTCTTGCTGCTGTGATCAGGAGAGGCAAGTGAGTGTGAGTGCAAACCACCAGGAGCAGGGCTGAGATTGCACATTTCACATGAGCTTTCTTATTATATTCCACATGGTCACAGGGAGCCAGGATGCATGTCTGATGGGACTTTTGCCCTGAGCTCTGGCACCCTCAATTCTTTCTGCTGCCATTGCAGACAGTAATGCATCCTCGTGCATCGCCTGATGCAGTAACTTTAAGCCCTGCTGACGCAGACGGCCAGCTCCAGTGACAGATCTCCAGATAGTGCGTCGCTGCAAGTGAGCAGGTGCTGCTTGAAGCCAAGGACACATAAAAGGAAAGAAAGTTTATCCTGTCAGAAGCCCTCTCATTAATCATCTTCAAATGCCATACAGATCAGATGTATTTCTACCCATTAACAAGCTTATACAAGCAGGCTTGTTTGGCTGTAGCTGGCATTGAGTGTAAGCCACTAGGAACCCACTGTAGAGTGTTTAATTTTTTAAGTTTTCTCCTTTCCAAGGGTGTTGAAAGGTCCCATTTGTGGGTAACACTGCCTGCATTGTTCACCTTCCAGAAAGCCCTGTGTCTGTCAGCCTCTGGAGAGCTTGTTTTGTTCCGCCCCCCTCCATCCTGCCCTCTCTGGTCACCTGCAACAGAGGACAGCAAACAGCAGCCTAAGCTCTCCTACCTTCCTTTCTTACCTCCACAAAGTAACTTGTCACAGCCATGAGAAAGGTTTCTATTTAAAAACAAAGAGCTGTGACCGCAGAACTGTGACTAATATTGGAATTTAGCAAGAAGTCAGCTCTTGTTTCAAGAGGTTGTGTTGCAAGTTTGGGAACATTTGCTACTAAAGCTCTTGATGAATGACTCCAGGAAGAGGTTAGTTTTTCTGATTTCTTCTTCTCTTTCAGTGCCTGTTTTGCACAGATGATAATGAGGAGTGTCAGGCAAACATGTAGCAAACTGTTTTCTCTCTCTTGACGGAGAAAAGCTATCATTATGTCAGTCTGACACTGGGAACCTCCTGGACATGAACAATAAATAGATTTAGGGAGAAAAGCATTTAAAAAAAAGGACCAAGCATTATAAATGACTTTGCTTTTTCAAGTTTGAGTTGTTCAGGACCACTCATAGGTGTCTGTTTTTCATCCTACTACATTCATTTGTTTTCTGCCTCCACCATTAGTTTAATTCACATCGAAACATATTTTAAATGAAAAGCTTTAAAGGAGTCTCTGGGATTATTTTGGCTTTGAATTCTTATATTTACCAAAACATTGACAGCATAAAAACAATTTACAGACTCTGGTTTCAGGTAGCAGTATCTGCCCAGATCCAAATCAGGTATAGCAAAAGGGGTCTCCTCAGGTACTCAGTACCAGCACATCGCCTTTGTTGTTTCTGCTGCTGCCTCTGAGTTTGAGGAGCTGTATAGCAGTCTCTCCCATAGAAGCTGAAATGCAACCATATTTCCTTCATTTTTTCTGGGAAATAACTACCTTTCTTTTATTTTGGAGCAGAATTTTTTGCTAGTTTCTGTTACAAGGAGCAATGGTTATTTAATTCTTTTTCCCCTTGCATCTTGCAATCTCCTTTTCTATCTCTTCCCTGCAAACAGTGACTAGTGCACTTTACACTGAGCTGTGCAGTTTTGTCCAACAGATTGTGCAAAGACCATTGCAGCTACTGAAGAAAAAATTTTAACAAACTCCCTCTTCTATTTTCAAGGTCTGGGCTGCTTGTATGCCAGGAGGGCATAAAGATGTTTTTTCTTGAGGGAAATCTTCATTTGCCTATGCCTCCCTCTGCTCTGTTCCTCTCTGTTAGACAAGGAATAATTGCTGCAGGGTGGAAAGACACTTCCAGCGTTTCCTGTTCTACTCTTCTGCACACTGTGTTAGCCGGCATGTCCTTGCTCTGTTTTGCTTGCAGATGTGCTGATTCCCTGGAAATTGTGTTGAAGGCATCAAGCTACACTAGGAGATCAGTTTTCCTCTGTTTCAAAGCCTTGTGTATTCTAATCTTGTTAATGATGACAGACGCACCCTTTCAAGCAGGCCTAGTGTCCACATTTCAGTTACTAATCATGAAAGAGGATCTTGTACAAGAATTTACCAAATTAACACTTATTTCATCTGGTTCACAATTCCCAGGTTGACTTTGTTGGAGTTCTGGTTTCAGCATTAAGACAAAAGCAAAAACACTCAGTCTGCAGTGCATCTCAAAATGTACTTAGCAGAAAGTGCAGATGATTGCTTCACCACTCCCACCATTTACTTCAGTGTTTATTGTTGTAGCAGGCTGCTCAAAGACATGGCCCCTGCTGTGCTGAGATGGCCAGCATCCTGCTGCCCTCAAATCAAGGGTGGCCAGCTCTGGGACATAGTTCTGTGATAGAGAGGGGCTGGCATCACAAACCTAGCCCCAGTGAATATAGGGCATACATGTTGTCTTTATTGGCAAACTCAATAGTCCTGTTAGTTTTTATACAAGATGAACTTTATAAACCCCAGCTCAGCCATACTAAAAACCCATTCCACTTTTTTCCCTTTGAAGAGAGGTAATTCCTCTAGTTAGAGAGCTATCAATTCATGCTCTGGTCTGATTTTCCCTTATCTTTCCTTCTTAGGTGTGGTAGAATGACTGCTGACCATCCTCTGTCTTACTAACAGGCATTAAGATTTCATTTTGAAAGCATTCATTTAATAAACAAGTTAATTTTTAATGTTCTGAAAAAGCGTCATTAAATCTAAGTTGCTGTATACCTTGGATATTTAAATCTGCTCAGTAAGCATGATACAATAAAGATCCAAAGTCACTCAGACACCAGTTCTGTTCTGATAGTCCCTTTTACACTCACCTGTTTGTTCTCACTAATCATGACAGAAGATGGCACTCAGTACTGCCCAGATCAGGAAGTGATTATGCAAGATTTACAAGTGCTGAAGCAGACTGTTTCTGGTACATAAACACACACCTATTGCATCAAAGAAAGACCTGTTTTCACAGGAGCCCAAATGCTGTAAGTTTGAAGATGCAAGAGAGAATATATATATGGACCATATATATCGCTTCCTCAGAAGTCATGTCTAAGTGAAAGACTGAGGACTGTATTCATGGCCTTAAGAGATATTTAAGTTGTTGGCTGGGCACCATGATCTTTTGTCTTGGAAAACCTACAGATCAAAGGAAATTTAAATATGTTAGCACTGATTAAATGGTCAATGACTTTGTAAGAGAGACTGCATGTTCTTGTTACTGTGCTCATCTCCTGCTCACTTGGCATATCTGGACTACCGTGGATTTCAGTGGTCATGCACTTGACTAATGGTTTTAGAAAGGAGATTGTCAGCATGTCAGTTGTACTCAGTGCACTCCATCTAGGGCAATGCAGACCATGAAGGAATTCTACTGCCTTCAGGAGGCTTTAAATAGAGGCCTATATATAAAGGCCTATATTAAATAAAGCCCCTATAAATCATGGGGCTTGCTGAGCTAAAGGTTGTGTGTAAAAAACCATTTGGTATTTTTTGTTTTAACATAATTCTTGCTGCCGATTCAGGTCATGATTTCAGGACATACAGCAATGTAATGTTGATGTAGTTGTTGATGCAGATTGTTACTTCAGGACACGTAGCAATACCGAATAAGCATTTCACGTAATGTCTATGTATTCACAGATACAGGCTTTTTACTTCTCTCATGGCTCCCTAGGCTCTCTGTTACAGTTTTAAAAGTATATGGGTAAAACGTGATTATTAATTTTTTTCAGTGCTGCAGAAACCTGCAAAACCACTTGCTCACCATACTGTATGTATTCTCATTTGAGCAAAAAATGCCAGGTTAGACAACTTCTTGTAGAAATACCATACTTTTGGAAGCAGATATGTACAGGTGCCATGCCCTGATGCATGACCCGTCACACAATGTCATACCAGTGAATTCTGTGAGACAGCAACTAGCCAGAAAGGAAATGGCACCACGTAAATTTGCCAGCATCCAAACAGTACCAGGCCACTGGCGTTAGGGTTACCAGTATTGAATGGTCAAGTTTTAAATTCCATGGCAGTGTTTAAAGCTCACACATTTCTCTGTCACACCAAAACACTGCAGTTGAGACTCCTTCTGTGTTGCTGACATGGTGTTGAAGTCTGCTGCCACAGCCTTGGTTTGCATTTATCTTCTAAGTACAGGGTTGCTGATGTGATGCCAGCAAATCATCTTTTGACACTGCAAATGGAAGTTTTGTGAACTTATGTCAGGAAAATGTACCAGATATGGTACCATTCACATCAAGGAAATTTCTCATTGGACTCCCCACTAGAAGCACTCTCAGTGCATACCCTAGCTAAACCCTTGTATCTTTGACTGCAGTGATTTACACCCACCTTCCCCTAGAGTATATAATTCTCTCTCTCCAAAATGTTCATCTTGTTAATACCAATGTAAGCCTGGATGATAATTTATTTGAGTCATAGAAATAATTCATTTAGACCTTAATGTGATTTTTCTATCAAGCCATGAAATCTGATTTTTTTTCCCGTCACCATATCCAACTGATTGAATGTGTTTTCTGTCTTTGTGATTTACACTGTACCTAATTGTAGCATGAACAGGTTAGTTTCTCAGAAATAACTAACAGGTGTACCATTATGTGCACTCACATTACTCTCATCCGAGTGATTTCACACTCCATATCCAAATGCAGCAGCTTATTTTTCTTTTTTTGGCAAGTGGTTGAAAACTAACTCAAGGTGGAATGTGCCCTGCTGGAAATCAAACTGCAAGCGTGATACTTCACTGTGGTGTGGTCTTAAGACAATGTTTGCTTCATATTGTAAAGCACCATAAACAGTTGTCAGTCCGGTGACTTCATTATTTGTGTATCTCACAAATTATATTATGAAGACAGATCTCTGTCTGTGCAATTATTTGGAATCATATCAGTGATGATTCTCCAGGCAATTTTCTATATTCTTTAGCAGAACACAGAGTGCACAAGATGCTAGTGATATGACATTTGGAGAATCATGAATAACAGTCAATAATTTCTTCAGTAGATTTTATAGAACATCTTAATTTTATAGCTGGTCTTCAATTGCTATTGCTATTATACAAGTTATATTAGATATATTAGATATATTAGATATGAAAATGGAAGACTTCTGCTTACTTTTGCTCTTAGCAAAATCAACTCCCTAAATAGAAGCAGTTTTTCCAAATAGCTCATTCCTGAAGTCTTTCTTCTAGCTGCTTGTCTTTGCAGAGCTGTAGGATAGGTCACTTTGTGCTTGAGTACCAAGTAACAGAGGCAGTTTGGCCTCTGAAGTGGATGAAGTTGTGATGATGAGGGCTGCAGGGACTGTAAAACTAATTATTTTAGGCAAAGGACATGTTTATGTTTTTACTGTTTGTGACATATCTTTGGTTATCTCTTTTCTTTAAAGCTAGTTGACTCATCTGTGTTTCTTGATGCTGAACACTCACTGGAACAGCAACTAGAAGCCTTCTTGCCATCTTGTATTTTCTTTAATCATGTTAACACCATAGCCTTCTGCAATGCCTTTAAGATAAAGACTTCCATGTACATTTGCCTAGCACTGAAGACAATTTTGTAATGTGGAAAATCTCTTTACTCTGTTGTCCTAATCAGAAGTGTACACCATGGGTTCTGAGCATTAAACTCTTCCTTACTTCAGTTGTGTCCCTGATTTCTCTTCTGCTGGAAAGCTAGCTCCAAAAATTCCGGACTCTACTACTCCTGCTATATACTGATATGAGAAACACAAAATTAGTGTAAGTTAAAACTGTGCCTGAAACACATTACAACAAGATACGTAGTGGCCAGCATAACTTCAGAAGCTGTTAGGATTTCTATAATTTCTATTTTTTATTAAACATATTTCCGTGTCACTTTAACTGAGAGAAATGAGCTATCAGAGGTACATGAAGTAAATTAAGGGAGGTTAAGAATCTACAGGAGATACATGCAGCTGGGTCTTCAGTTTGTCCACTGTGGTATCAATCAGTATTTATAACACACTGGCTGCATGTGAGATGGGCAAGAAGGCCAAAACAGAACACGATGCACAAATAAGGTGATTTTAAAAAGTCAGAGAAACTGAGGGTAAAGACCTCTTTCAAAAACCAAGAATTTGTGTCATTCTTTATAAAGCTACAATTCCTGTATATAATGAATAATTCTGCACACTTCACTCTTCCAGGCTTCATAAAGAACAAAGAGGAGCCAAAATACTCTGAGACCTTCAAGAACAAGCTCAAATTGTGTGGCTGCCCTCCAGAGGATGGTTTTTCCCTGGTTTTGTTCTGCAATAATTGGTAATAACAGGCCTTGCAAAAAGGCTAAGTGCATCATGCATCTTTTCAGTATTTTGCACGTCATTCAGGAAGGGTTTTAAAAAAACAAGAAGCTCTAGTATGTTCCCTGGAATGGGTTTTCCCCTTTGAGTGTTGCAGGTCTCCTTTAGTGGACAAATCCCGTCGAGCTGCTGATCTGCTTTACACATTCCCCGAGCGAGTGTGTGCTGGGCAGTGCTCCACCTAGGGCTGATTTAGGCAAGCTGGCCAGGTGGGCTGCATTGGGGCAGCCATACCTGAAAGGAGGCATTACAAGGCAGCTGGATAGTTACCACAATGAAAAAAACCTAATGTTTCTTTCAGGTGAGGAATCTGGTAACCTAGTCTCTCCATGAAACTCCTTGTTTTCTTCAAGACACTCAGAGACTGTCTGTGCACCAGCAACTACAGAATTCCTTTCCCCTTTCTGCCCTCAGGTCTTCACTCAGCACTAATGCAAAGCTGAATTTTCAGTCTATGACTGAATTTTCAGTCTGGATATCAAGGCATGGGAAGGGCTGTTTGTCCTGTTGTTATCCTGGTATTCTCTAGCGTCTGGTCAGATTTCAGGCAGGACCATGTATCTGCAGCATGGAGATTTAAATGATTTTCAGCCTGTCACAAGGAGACAAGCAATTTTCATCTCTCAAAGAGGACAATGTGGGGAACTGTAGCTTTTTGATGCACCTTGTGAGACACATTTGGAACAGTTTGTGCTATCCCAGCTCCCATGCTATATGCTGCTTGCTAACAGAACCTCCAGTACAATGGTAAGGGCATGCCTGCCAGCCTCTCTTGCAAGCTGGTGTACCAGTAGTTGAAGAGACTAAAAAATATCCACTGTAGGGGTATGGAACAATAATAAATGTCATCAACAGTCCTGAGCGTAGACAGAAATCTTCAAGGAAAGTGGAAGAGGTTTGTGTAGCTGGTTGTCCTGTGTGTATCTACAGTTCAGGACTGAAAAGTGAGTCATCTCATTTTAGGGAGCTGCTGGCAAGAGAACCAGAGGGTCACATGGGCATGGGGTAAAATTTACATAAATAAATTTATGTAAGGCCCATAATTTGGCCACTGAAGAGGCAAAAGCAAAAGCATGGGGAGAGCTGCTCGTGTTAGAATGAAAGTTTATGAAGCTGGTGAGTGCAAACAGTCGTCAGAAAGCATCCCTAGGGCTATATTCACCCTCTTATTCTCCCACAACAACCAGTGGCAGGAGAAAGGTGCACAAATTTAAACTGAAAGAGAGTAAGTCTAGATTAGATATTAGGAAGAAATTCTTTATTGTGGTGGTGATGAGGTACTGGAACAGGTCGCCCAGTAAAGTTGTGGATGCCCCATCTCTGGCAGTATTCAAGGCCAGGTTGCTCTGACCAACCTGGTCTAGTAGGAGATGTCCCTGCCCGTGGCAGGGGGTTGAAACTATATGGTCTCTAAGGTCCCTTCCAACCCAAGCCATTCTATGATACTGTAATTCTATGAAACATCAGTGGACCACAGTTCTTTACAAGAAGTTGCCAATGCCAGAGATCAATGAAGAGACCTCAGAAATGGCCTAATACAGTTAAATCTCGCTGAGAAGAAGAAGGAAGTAGATGGCTTTTATACCTTGCAAACCTGCCTTCTCTGATTGTGCAAGAGCACCATTCTCCAAGCAGAATTTCTCCCTGGAGAAGCATTGCAGAGAACAAACTGTCATCCTGAAATAGGTTGAGCCACATTTTAAGTTAAACTTGGGAACTGGTAGGCAAGTCTAAAAGCACCAGAAGCATTGATATTGTTCTGAAAAAAGTTACAGACACTGTAAGGTAAGCAGGAAATTTTAGGCAGTTACAATGGTGTGTTTTTCAGTCAAGGACTGTCTGAACCTGATATGCCTGTTAACAACAAGAGACTGTGACATTTGTTACAACACGGGAACAAAGTACCCACAGTTGTTTTTACAAGTTGTGAATTCATGGAGTCTCTCTGGTGGAGAAGTGGACCCTAACAATTGGGCAGAACACAACACAGCTCTGGATGGGTGCAGACCCGTGCTGAGATGGCCCAACTCCCACATCTGACTTTCATGCACAGAAACAAGAAGAAGGGAGAGATATGCATTATCCTACTGTAGCCCTCATACTTACATTAAAAGGACTAGAATCAGAGGAGATTAACAAATACATTTCCATTAAAGGACAAATGCTAAGGGAGAAGGCAAACACAAAATACTTTTAAATTTTTTTGGTCAGCCATCAACCCTTGTTCAACCACTTACTTGGGAAACAATATTTACCCAGGCCACCATTTGGGTAACCCTTGGTATTCAAAGGACTCTGATGTTAAGATGGGTAGTCTCTGTGTTGATATGAAAGATCTGCAAAAGTGATACTTTGGTCTGATAGGAAAAAAGTGGTAAATAAGGACAAGTGAAGGCCTTAGCCTTTTTTTAGAAAGATGTGGTGCTGCTGAACTAAAGTGCATACTGGGCATCACAGAACCAGACAGCTGGGAGAGTGGTAATGGGTAAGGTGCATCACAGTCTGAGGGGCTGTCAGTGTATGAGGGAGGAGCAGTATGATATCATCAGGTACCAGAAGATTAGAGAAGCCATTCATACAAATGCTTGCTCTAATCTATAAAAAAAAAAATGGTGAAAGGGCTTAACGCTGAGAAAAAACAGCACGAGTTAGCTTCTGATTCAGAGCATTGCTAAGTACTTGTGCTGTCCCACCTAGATTGTTTTCAGAACCCCAGCCCTACTTGGTTGCATCTTACCCAGATTTGCTTACAACACACAGCAGTCTGAAAGGCAAATACATCAAAAGTTTGTTTCAGTGAGCGAAATTTGTGCCACTGGTCATAATCCCACTGGACTTGGGTCTGGGAGAAATACTGGGCTGCTGATAAGCGCACGGGGCTGTGATGTATGAGTGCAGTACTTTTTCACTCTCCGGAGCTAAGCCTTCCCAAGCAGCAGCCACCACAGGCTGGGAGCAAAAAGTAGGGCTGCTGCAGGACTGTCCAAAAACTAATAGGTACCTACAGGGCTATTTCCCTTGAGGCTGTGGTGAAGGATCTCACAGAGCGAGGCTGTTTTTCCCTCAATCTCTCGCTTGAACAGCTTTTCCTTCCAACTGCACAAATTGCAAATCCTGCCTCATTAAGGGGTCACCAAGGTAAAGTAACAACCACAAGGTACCTGTGATACTTTGGAGTAGGCCTCACATTGCTGTAACTGTTTCCATGGCTGGGGTAGCCTTTCAGACCAGGTGTATTTATCAAATTCACTCTCTTTAAATTTATTCTGGTAGAGCCTTTCAACTCTTTCTACACATTAAAAAGAGATCCAAAGAAAGCATTGGTTATTATTTTTTTAGGCAGAAAAAGGTAAGAAAAAATGCCCTGGGTTCAGAAAAATAGGAGGCTTATGTATAAGACAGTCTGTAAAATATCCTGTCACAAGTGAGAAAGCAGACATATGAATACATTCAAGGAACTGAAATTGAGTTCAACAGAGGTTGGCAATAAGTATAATCACTCATCTTTTAATTCCTTGACTCCCGAATAGCTCAGTTTTTGTGCTTTACTTTGAACTTCAGCATAAGTTCTGCCATCCTCTTGCTGACCATCCTTTCTCAGGAGCTAACAGAAAATGTCCATATGTTGAGTTTTGTCATGGGTATCAAAGACTGTAGGGTAAATAAGTAGTATAGAAAGGCATGGTGTCCAGCAGGAGGAGGATGAAGGGTGATGGATGGAACAGATTCACCAAATGGTTATTTGCAAAGAAGAGGTCCTTGGTAATGCCAATATCAAAAACAACTTGCAAAGACAGCACTACTTTACTCAGCCCACAAAGGGGCTTTGGCTCTGAAGAGAAAGGAGCACAGAACCCACGGTATAACCCTGTTTGTATGACCCAGTGTCTGTTCAGGGAGAGAGGACTTGCTTGTGATTGAAATGGAACAAGAAAGCCAGACGTCTCTTTTTGGTCACACCACGCCTTCCTCCACTGTGGCGTTGAAGCTGTAGGACTTGGGGTATCGTAGAAACAAACCTGTGTCCAGGCCTACTCCAAGGCCCAAGGACACCCACCATCCACCACATGGGTAAACATCCATGCGTGAACATACAAGTACCTGCTGAGATAAGGCTTTAAACCCAAGCTTCAGAGCTTGCTCATACTTCAAAGGATCTTCATGGGCAAAACCAATTTCCTCTCTGCCTGCAGACGGCAAGCACTGCAAACAGGAGACACAAGTCTCTGCACACCTGGGTTTCAAGAAAATCTTCCTGAGAGATTACTGACCCATCCTTGGAAGACTTGTACCTATTCATATTCACTTCAGGAAAGAATTGCAATAGCCTGTGTCTCATGACTAGGCATGAGGCTTTAGAAGCATAATATGGACACTGTGTGGTACTAATCACAGTCAGGAATTAATGCAGGAAGTCTGTGGGATACAGAAGTCGATTTGTTGTAGCTCGTAAGTGCCACTTTCTTCTTCCAATATGGATGTAACCCTATTTCTTAGCCTGGCTGTTGGTAAAATGAGGATACAAGTTACCTATGACATGTGGCAGTAATAGGCCTCAAATAAGTGATGTTTTCAAACTGCTTTGCATTCCTTGGCAGGAATGTGTTGTACAAACACAAAATATTTCATTCAAACTTTATGTAAAGGTTGCATTTATAAATGCTGTACAAGTGGGTAACAAATGATTAACAGATGTTATAGCCATATTACAGAGATTAATGTATTTTAGATGGTTATAAACTATCTATGGAGTTGTTGGACTCTTTAAAGATCTGGAGAAGTAGATTAACCATGGATTAAAATATCAATCATGTGTTAAACTCATTTATAACTTCACCCTTAGTAAAAAATGTGAATTTACTTTCCAAGAGGCTTCATTCATGGGAAAAAAAGCAATGGTGAATCAAGCCTGTCATTTCACTGTTACATATAAACTGAGGGGAAGCACTGCTTTTTGCTTTTAAAAACTTAATTTTGTTGCTACAAAAGAATTCATGTAATGGAAATTATACATTTTAAGCCCCTCTTCTCATACTCTAAGAAAGACTAACTTCCCCTATGGCTATGGATTAGGCTCTTCTCTATCTTTTCCCACATAACTACTAAAGTGAGTTTGTTATATCATTCTCCTTAAAAATTGATACAGAGCAAAAATCATGTGGGTATAAAAATACAAAACCTAAACCTCAAATTATTCAACTCACCCAGGGATCTAACACTAATGAAACTAGTAAATAATGTGGCAGTAATGCTGCCTTTGTACCCAATTATTCCATTTAATCTCAGTCTTTTTCAGAAGTGCTGCTCCAATTCAACAATTTTTACTTAAATGCTTGAACTTTTTACAGCTTATAAGTAGTCCCATGAGAATAATTAGTCCAGGTTTTTAAGTTGGTCAGCATTCAGCCTTATCTTCCTGTCCTCTGATTTTCTATCATTTTTAAATTTCTACTTTTGTAGAAGCATTGTTGAGTGCTTAGTATCATTTATTAGCCACTTCATTAGACTATGAAAGGGTCTACTGCATACA
Source organism: Callaeas wilsoni (assembly GCA_013398955.1). NCBI lineage: Eukaryota > Metazoa > Chordata > Aves > Passeriformes > Callaeidae > Callaeas > Callaeas wilsoni. Next base: position 268,498 of record VWPU01007058.1, read on the forward strand.
AGTTGCCTACTCTGGTGCATATCCAGAATAAGTCAGTTAAGTTACAGGTTATTTGACACAAGAGCATAGAAAGTATCTATAGGGTCTGACTTCTAAATAAACTTTTTTGCCCCTATTCTGCATGGTCCTGTTCATGGGGGTGTGAGTTGTTTCATCATTAATCGTTAGTGTAGTGGGTTGACCCTGGCTAGGCGCCAAGTGCCCGCTCAGTCACTCTATCACTCCCCTCTCCTGCTCGGACAGGGGAGAATAAGCTGGAGTACGGCCAGCAGGGTGAGATAAGGCAGTTTTATTACAGTATGAAGCAAAGAGTAAAGCAAGGTCTGCGCACGCGAGCGAAAGAGAAAGAAACAAAGGGTCAATCTCTAATTCCCATGGGCAGCGATGTCCAGACACCTCCCAGGAAGCCGGGCCTCAGCATGCGTAACGGTTGCTCCGGAGGACAGTCAATGAAAACACACGAGTGTCCCACTTCCTCCTCTCTCCCTTAGCTTTTATATCTGAGCTGACGTCACATGGTATGGAATATCCCTTTGGCTAATTTGGGTCAGCTGGCCTGGCTGTATCCCCTCCCAGGATCTTGGCCACCCCCATCCTCTTCGATGGGGGAAGGAACATCAGAGGGACAGTGCTGCCCGGCAGTAGCCAAAACACTGCCCTGTCATCAGCACCCATCCAGCTACCAATGCAAAGCACAGCACTGTCAGGGCTGTGAGCTTTACCTTGATCAGACCCAATACATCATCATAGTCAAGCTATGGGGCTATGCTCAGTCTGTGGTTTAAATCAATTTATCTGCTGTCTTGCCTGGTCTTAAGGGCTTGTGAAGGGTGCACCCTGGTACCCTTTCCAGCATGACAACATGTACAACTGTCACTGCTAAAAAGCTGTTAGCAGGGAAACCTTCTAACTTTCCTAGAGTTTATGTGAGAACTTTCTCTTTCTCTCTATTCCCAAGCTAAAATATTATAATCAATCCTTGGAGTTTTCTAAAACCAATTAAGCTCTGTGCACCTGCATTTGCTTACATTCTTGTGTAGGTAAACATTATGATATAAGTGACATCAGAATTAACCAATGAACTTGGCAAATGGTGGACCAGAGATCCAATAGCGTTTTTACACTGTTGTAAACTTCAAATAAGCTAAAAGATATATGCCGCTTTGTAGAATAATAAAAAACCCTCTGCATCACTTTGTCCTACCTAGACACCAGACTCCGTGTCATTAATCTGAGACATCACCGTAACATACAACATCTCTGGACTCCTCTATTTACTAGCCACTGAGTCTCTAAGCACAGAAAGAAATTCGTTCCTGCTGTGTGTGTTGTAGGAGTAAAGTCATGGATATTTGAGAAAGAAATGAGGGATTATCATGAAGACAGGCAGTATAAAATGGCCTGCACTAACCAGCAGCTATCCACATAGTTTTGTCGAAAAACTTCTCCTGTGTGTGGTGTGTCACACACCACTAAATGACAACAGCTGGTAAATAAAGATTTGTATATAGCCTGTTTAACTAGCAGCATTAATCTTCTCTTCACCTTAAATTTGTAAACTGTTAATCCTCCTCATGTAGTAAACTCCAGTGCAGGGTAGTAAAGCTTAACAGGGAGACCTGTAGACAATCCTGACTGACCCACAGCTGTAGCGGGATTGGTGCACATAGTCCTACTTGGCACTGTAACAATTACAGAATTAAAAGCTTGAGTTTGTTAATTTGTTTGAATCTTTCTTTTCCAACAATATGAGACTGCTTTGTTTTTTCTTTTTCTTTTTTTTTTTCCAAACTTGATTCCTACGTGTTTTCTGCTCCTGGCCTATTGTTTACCTCCCTTTACATATGTGTTTTATTTAATACTTCTATTAATTGAGGTCTTCCCCACTTCGCCATTGTATGCCTTGTGTGTCACAAGTAAGAAAAGAAACTGTATCAAATCAATAAATTCCAAGCTGAGAGGCCAGCTCCATCTAAGCCCTTAGACCCACTGGGCATTGGCTTGCTGAGTGTAACCTGAAATCTTAAAACACTTTCTAGACAAACATTAAGGTACAAATGAGGGCTGGATTGTCTCTCAAGTCAACACTTAAAATGAAAAAGCTGATGATGTTTTCATTGAGGTGGAAAGAGTGACAGACAGCCTCTTGACAGCGGATTACCAGGAAAGAGAAAACAGAGCTAAAGTTCTGTTTTCACTTTCCACTGCAGAGTGAAAGAGGGAGGTTGGGGGGCTGGGGAGGAGATTCAAGTGGGGAACTGCATTTTTCCTTGTGTTTTTCTGTTAGGCTCAGTTACACATATATCACCATGGCTAAATTAAAAGGCCTGTATTCTGCTGATGGATAGGCAGTAGGTTTTGCTTGGAACCACAGGAACTCTCAGGATAACATTGGCAATACCTCGGCCAAAGGGAAATTGGCAGCATAATATGACTGTTAAGCTTCCCTTCCAGTAACAGACTGTAGCCCTACCCATACAAACTCTTTCTATACTCATCTTTCTACAGCAAAATGTTTTAGACATCGTTTAGGGCCCAGTCCTCAACAAAGGACTTAAAGACAGAGGAGTGGAAATTCACACAGAACTCCTCTGCAAAACCTAGAAATGGGAAAAAATGAGCTCACGTATCACAAGAAAAAAAAGAGCTAATTGTGGGGTACACATGAGTGCCCTGAGCTGTACTTCACTTGCCAGTAGGAGTAATTCCAAAAAGGAATTTGTCTTCCCCATGAAAAGGCAGCAAACACAAGCCATGACAGAAAACATCCACAATTACAGTGTGCTTAAATGAAAGCAAGAAGTTTTCTAGAAACTTACATCCTTGGTATGATGGAGGCCTACTTCTCATCCCATTAGGTCCAGTCTGTCATCTTTAACTGGAAACTGTAATATCTTGTCATCTCACTGCTGCAGCCCATGTCTCAGGATCAAGCTATCCATCTGTCCTTCCAGATGTCTGTATTTCCCTTGCTCTGAGGTAGTAGGCTATTCCCAGAAGTGGAGGCCTCTGACCCTGGCATTTCCAGGAGGAACAACTTTATTGTCTCTGATGAGACAAGTATTTCTGGATGCTAGGCCAGTCTGTGTGGGCACAGGGGACCTGGAGGACAAGAAAATGAAGGTACCCCTTCAGTGATTTTCTGCCCTCTTGCTGGTTGCCTGACTTTGCCCATAGACCTATGAACAGCAGTGGGAAAGCTGGATGTCTGCCCAGTCAACACATCTGTTTCCAAAGGGAAAATTTCTTGTTACTTTCTGAAAATCAAGTTCCTCCTTAGGGTCCTTCAAATTAGGCTCCTCCACAATTTGCTACGTCTCCTGAAAAAATACCAACAAACCATCAATATAAAACTACCCCTTATGTCTGACAAATCTTGGCCAGGTTCCTCTCTGCATTCTCACGGCCAGAATAAACATGGCAAAAATCCACCAAGCACATGTTCAGCAATGCCTTTCCTTCACCATATATACTTATGCATAAGTTTTTTAAAAATTCAATTGGAAATAAACAAAGTAAAAGACGATTGAAAAAATCACAAATGCAGTGAATGTGAATCCAGATGGAAATGCTTGACATGTTATAAAATGTATTTTATTTTTAAGGAAAGTAAAAAAAAGATAGAAGCAGAGACAGTTCTACTGTAAGTCTGACCCCAGACTGGAAGGCTCAAAGTGTGGTAGAACTGAATGACATCCCTGCACTGCTTGGTACCAGAGTATCTAGCATGTGTTGCTGCTCTCATGGAAGTGCAGGCACCAATTAGACCCTGAGGCCAGTAGGTAGCAAAAATGAGTACCAGTAGAGGCCTCTACCTACAGCAAAGCAGCAATACAGGGGAGACAGGGCTAAAGAGAGAGAGAGATTGGATCTCTTGAAAGAGATTGGATCCACAGAGCAATGTGGGCAGCAGGACACCAGCAGGATGGGACAGCACTGGTGAGCAACTGAAACTGGATTTTGAAAGGAAGCTACTAGTACAAGTCAGAGATGCAATAAGTTCTAAATACAAGTTAGTGAAGGAGATTTTTTTCTGTGGGTTAGTTGAGTTTTTTTCACTTACGTTGTTTTATAGCTAACGTAGTTGTTCAATCTGATCATTTGAATTTCATTATTGCTAGTGTTAACTGACTTGCCAGTTAATCTAAAGTGCTGCTATGTGATCACTTGAATAAAAATTACTGACAGGACATCCAAACTTTTATTCTTTTTTGTATGCCAAAGTGCAACCAACTATTGACAAAGAAGGAGGCAGAATAAAAAGTGAAGATGTAAGTTCAGTAAAAGAAAAAGTAAGAAAAATCAAAATCTCAGAAATCATGTCAAATGTCAAGTGTAAGGGCATCCACATGTACTTATGTGACTTTTTTTCTGATGTTTTCTATGTTACATTACATTTTACTGGTGGAAAAGATAGAAACCTAAGGAATAGAGGAGCCTGTTTTAGGCTGATGACAGCAGGGCTGACTAAAAGCCAAAGATGTTTGGACTTACAGGTAACTCAGGGACAGCATTTTTCCAGTTGGAAGCTGTATCATCTGAGGCTGTTTTATATCTGCAAGAAAGGTAATTGCCATGGACTNAGAACCACCCCTCAGGAATCCTAGGAAACCAAAGGTAGAAGCCATCTTCACAGAATGAGGGTTTCACTCCTTGGTACTAGCCCACCAAACCTCTGTTTCTGGGCTCTGTGGTCCCCCGGTTGGTTCCTTCACCACAACAATGGACAGAATATTTTCCTGAGGCAATTTGGTGGTAGTCAGCAGCATTACAGTAGAGGTGTTTCTGGCCATGAGAATTTGGAGATCTCCTTCCATCCTGTTGAGGAACAACATGAGTAGAAAAACTATATGCAACTCCACCAAGTCAAACCAAGGCCAGGAACCTGTGACTGACAGCATCTGGGAGAAAAATTAATTCATTTTGAAATGTGTTATATGCTGCTATGTTAACCTCTTAAAGGAAGCACATCCACACATCCATAAAAGATTATTTTGCCTGTGCAAACTGCTTGTAGTGAGATGTTTTCCCCATGGTCTGTGCTGTCCACCTCCACCTTCAACGTCACACCATGTTGCCATATCTACTGTGAAGCAAAGCAAAGCAAAGGAGCTCCTCATCACATGTCTTAGTATCAGGGCCACTCTTCCTTTGTACCTGTGATTCCCATCAGAGGTATTAAATAAGGTAGTCCTTCTCATGGCTTTAATCATAAAAGCTAACATTCAAGGAACATAGAAGACTTCTTCTAGCTCCCTTCTTTATATCTCTCATAATCTGTTTTATACGTTCATAGCTGGAGAAAACATATACCAGTGTCCAGGATCTTTGGTATATAAACTTTGGTCTACGATCTCCAGTATCCAGCGGTTATTAAACTTTGATCCCAGATCCTGAATGTATTTTCTACATTGCTTTTCAGGAGGGCAAAGAGTCAGTCTGGCCATTTCACAGTACAGTTTCTCAAAAATGAAGAAAGTGAAGGAAACAAAGCTATCAGGAGAACAAGCAGAGTTATTCCATACCTACACAGTGGTGTATTTCTAAAAGCCCTGAAGTCTAAAGTTAAATGAAAGTTATGATTATAATATGGTGGAATACCCCCTGGCTTCCAGCAGAAGTGGTGTAAGGACCTTGCATCCTCAAAATGGAGTAGTGTTGTCCTTGTTTACAGGTGCATGAGGAGAAAGCAGCTCTTAGGAACCATATATTTGTGTTTGTTGTTCTTCCCAGGCCCCATACACATCCATAGCAGAGAAAACGCAAATACTAACATGCAGATATGTGTTTGCAAAATATTCAAGGAGGAGGAGAAATGGAAATTGTTATGCGATGGAATTGACATGAAATGCAACTGTACAACTTCTGTATTTGTTTGGCTACTGACAACAGGAGAGAAGAAATTTGTCTTCAAAAGTCTGTTGTAGGACCCCTCTTCTTTCTTTTGCTTCCCTCACTGTGATCTTTCTTTGGCGTAAGTGGGTGACATACCTTTGCTTCACATACTTCAATATTTGAGCTGTGCAAGAGCCCAGGAAGGCAGAACAGAAATAGTTGCCTGTGTACTGGGGAGGACTACGCATCAAGCTTCAAATGCAGAACCCAGTGCTTAAGATGTCTTATTAATCATCATTTTATAACAAGAAAAAAGACTTTCCAGCTGCAAGGAAAAGCAGGCAGCTGGGTGTCTAGGCAGCAGACAACAAATGCAGGCTTCATTGGGACCAGAAAAAGGGATTCAGTTTCCTTTCCTACTGGTGGTTCTCCCCACTGATTGCTGAAAGATGTATATAACAATTACACTAACAAAGAAACAGCTGTAAGATTAGGTAGGCTCAGTCCATGACTGCACGAGCAGAACAATACAATACAGTGGTCCATCTGCTCCACTTACAAGGATTCACTCTTCTTCCTGCTTCCAAACCGTGTGCCTGACCACAGTGCAACTGCTATCCAGGCCCCTTCCCAGCCTAGAAAGTGGCAGAGACACAAAGCCAGAGGAAACTGTTGCCTCTTAAAAAGAATAAATTTCTCTCAAGTCACATCACATTCTATCCTACAAGCTTAAGATAAGAATATTTGTAGTATGGTAAGAAAAAGTCGATTTAGCCATGTTTCCTCTGTCATGGAGATCAGTATTGGAGGCCTACAGAAGACCAAAATAAAAGCACATCAACATGAAGTGATAACATCCAGCATGATCTTCCAGCTTCCAGGTATCTGCAATTCACAGGCTTCAGAGCCAGCATATTCATGTCAGATAATCCTTGATAAATCTTATTTCACCAACTTACCTATTTTCGTTTAAGCAAGCATGTATATGACACACAAGCATATATATGTACTTTCCTGTAGATTAGAAGAATTTGCTATTTCTTATGGCTGATCCTGTATTTGCTATTGGAAAAGCTGAAATGCATTTAACTCTGGCTCAGTTTCATGAACACTGATGAAAATATTAGTATTCACAAGGATACGTATAAAAGGAAATTTCATATTTCCATGTAACTGAACATGTAAATATTTGGTAAATTGTTACATTTATATAGTAATACTCAATCAAATATTCTAGGATTAACAGATGTCCTGAATCCTTTTACATACAGCTATCTCAGATACTGCCCAAACCATAATAAACTATCATAAGTTTGGAAATTCAAAAAAAATGCAAACTTTTTGAAAGAAGAATTCATAAACAAATCCTTGTTTCTTTTGGGAAAACAAGTACTGGATTGTAAATGTTTATTATAGATGTATTATTAAGGAAGAGGCACAGCAGGAGTTGTACAGCTGGAACAAAGTTGCTATGAATAATTTTGTTAAAGAACACTGTCAACAATATTTATACTGTGTCCAAATTGTGCGAAGTTTTTACACACTATTAAGAAGATAAGATCACATACCTATTGCAGTGTTTGGAACTCACTCAGAGCCAAGAAGTCTGGCAGAACTCCACTGCAGTCAGTGCCTAAGCTCTTAACTGATTGGTGTTGCACAACGTGCCCCTCTGCACAGCACGGCTCACCCAAGGGCTTCCGAAAGGTGCTTTTCCCTACCCCAATGCCCCAGCACGGCTGCGGCTGAGCGTATGAGATAGGATGCTGTGAAGGGAAAGTCATTAAACCCTAAATGCAGCGAGCTACTAATGAGTATTTTAAGGGCAAATAGTCTCGTTCTAGGCAAAGTCTCATTTGGTGGAGGCACAGTGGAGAGAATTACACTCTGTTGCATACATACAGATTTCGGTGTGTCTGTTTCTGTATGGCTGGATTCCGCTCAGACACTCTGCTCTGTCTTCACCTGTTCAGGGGTCGAGAAATGTACAGGGGAGTTCATGAATGCAAATGAATGCATGAAGTATGATGCTAGCCCTCACAGCTTAAAAACAACTGTATGCAAATGAGCATGCATAGATATTTAAATTCTCACAGGATATAATTATAAAATAGTACACACAGAACCAATCTAAACTCAGGTATATATGCTTACTGTTGTTTACCTAGTTCTTAAGCTGTAAAATTTATGGATTTTTTACATGTAGGCTATTCCCTACTCAAATGCTTTCCTTTTAATTTCGTTTGGACTTTCCTGGTGACACTCTATGTTAAAAATTAAGTTAGGCTCAAGACAATTATTTTTAATTCAAGAGAATTGCATCCTTAGAGCATTCAGTCATGTGATGTAGTTTTAGGTAGTCCTGAAAGGAGCATGAAATTGAACGCAGTGACCCTTATGTGTCCCTTCTAACTTGAGATATCCAGCAATTCAATGAAAACGATGTAAAATTGTTTTTCCCGTACAAAACATCAATTGTAATTAGATCATCAGAGTTTCCACTCCAGAAAGATATAATTCGAAAAAACTTTTGTTGTCTGTCAATCAAGTTCTGGATGGAATCCAGAGAACTGATTTTAAGGATATCTTTAAACTTTAAACACCAAATTTTAGCCCACATTTCTTTAGAAAACCAGGTTTGTGAGACTAGAACTATTGTCTGTTTCTAATTGTTTGTCCTGTTCATCACTAATGATGTTTCAAACATCAGCAATTTCACTCTAACAGAGAATCACTAAGTTTTTCTAAGTCTGTAGACAACAGCATCCAGGCTGTAAGAATAACACCTGTGATGATCCTTTATGGGGTGCTAGAGGACTGGAAATGGACAGAGCCATCACAGAGGCTTCGTACACCAACAGAGACCATGGACCAGAGCTGCTGCCCAGCCTTGGCATAACACAGCACGCAGGGGACAAGCCCGCTGGAGCCGGAGAGCCGCTCCCGGTGGCTCGGTCTGAAGAGGACGAGCTGGAAGCCAGGCACCGCTGCCCGGTGGCATTCGCAGATGGGCGGCTCTGCAGACCCCTTGGCCACAGAGGGTCTCTAACCAGCAGAGCCCTCGCGGTTAGGGCCCGTCTCCCGGCGGCGGCTCTTGGCCAGAGCGCTCTGCTGCGGATGCTGCTCGCTGCCCACAGGTGGCAGTGAGCCTTCACCGTTCGCCAGGCAGAAACCAAATTCGCCTCTGAGCCTTGGTGGTGTCTGCGGGCATCGGCCTGATGGCTCCTGCTTGAGGTGCTCGGGTCTGGCTTTTGGGGAGCTCCTCAGCAGAGGGCTGGCTGTACTTTTCGTTCCTCTCTCCGAATGCTGTAACATAATCTGTGTGACTGGGAAGGGTCTGCAGGTCAGTCAGAATGAGCAAGATCTGCTGAAAAATTCACTCAAATCTGTGATGTCAAATGGTGTCAATATAGTTGGAAAAGCAACACTTCAAAGTGGAATATGTTTCAGAGATGGTGATAATTTTATTATCTGTGTCTGCCTGAACACAGGCCTGGTGAGAAATGACAGAGCAAGGCAGGGAAAAAGAAAAGGAACAGAGCAGATCAGAGGAGATCAGAAAATTGCTCATGCTATCCGGAGTAATAAACTTTGCTGTCAACAAACACAGCTTCCCTTGGATTTTTCAAAGGATAAAACCACCATTGTTTACATTTAATCTATCCTCTCTCCCATGTCCTTTATCACAACAAAGTTGTTTAGGTTCCCTATGAAACAATAGTATGTATTTCTGATGTTCCAAATACATGCTGAGTACAAATTTTCGAACCTTCACAGATAAATAGATTAGATTAAAGAACAAAAACAATGGCGTTGAGTGGAAAAACAGGCAGTAAGTAACATTTGGCCAACGCATAAGCTGAAGATGTTTGTATGTACTACATAAAATCTGTGTGTCTGTCCCTCCATTTTTGTCCTGGAAGCAATAACTACATGCATCATGTAGGTTTGAGGGCGTTTTTTTTGGAGGGGGGGGTTCCTTTTTTCTTTCCCAAAATAACAGCAAACTTCAAAGTGACAAATAACATCAGCAAAGAGAAAAAACAAAACAAATGTAATTTTGTCTCAAACTGCTGCTCAAATGTGAATTAACTATGTGAGTTTTTCTCTGCTCTTGGACAGCTGTTAACATCTGCTAAGCGACTGGAAACTCATTGCGTATGGTGCCACCTGCATCTTGATACATAGCAACAAGCCAAGTTTTGCCATCATGTATGGTTTTGCGTCTTCACTGAATCCACTGGGGCTGCATGCGTGTAACTGAGAGTTTAATCCCAGTGGAGCTCTGTTGTGTTTCCCCGTGACTAAGTTCAGTGGACTTCAGTGGAGTCACAGGGTGTAACTGAGACCAGACACACTCTATTGATAAATACTTTTAATAGTAAATGCTTTTACCAGTCTGGTGCCCTGCTGCAAGGTTTCCCCTAAAAAATGGATATTCTGACAAACAGGGAGCTTTCCACTAGACATCTACAGCTTGGTGGGCTGGTTTTAGGACAAAATTTTTAATACAAGAGAGTCTTCTGCTGCTTTATTGTGAAAAAGCAGTTCTGTGAATCTTCCATTCCATGCCCCTGAGCCAATGTGGAGGCACAGGTCCTGTGGGGAAGACCAGCTCAGGATCTACATCTAGTGGGAAAGAAATTTGAAAACAGGGCCTCAGAGGCCGTTTGGGCCCTGCCTTTCCAAGGCAGTGACCAGATTGGCTTTGTGAAGAACAGTAGGTTCATCACATTCAGCACCCAAACTAAGCTGATAATTTTTTGGAGATTCCTGATCTGAATGTCTGGAGCAAGTAGGAGGCTCATCCTGGAAAGCTGTCAGTGCAGGTACAGAAGGTGAATTCTACGTTGTTTTATCTCACTGGTCCCTGCCTCTCTGCCACAGGAGAGAGGTTTTGTTCTCAGGCTGCCTAGAAAGATATGCTAGCTAGACAATGTTTGTTTTCTTCAGGAAAACAAAACCCCACTTGAAGAATCCCCATATCACCTTGGGACCTAATTTTAAATTCTGATTGAAGTACTGCAAGGGAAAACATCAAAAATAAAATTGCAATTTTTTATTTAATAAAATTAATCCTTGCAGTCTTTGTTATTTTGTCTACTATGTGCATTTGTGACTCTTTTGGGCAGAGTCATTTTCACAGGATCTGCATATTGCAATTTTATGCAGGAAGAAAATTCACATACAAAGTGAAGCCAGAATTGTCTGGCACAGAGCTCCTAAGGACAGATGGTGCCACCTGCATCCTCGGGTAAGAATAGTCTCAGCTAGGTTTGTAGACAATGACCTATTTAAGTGAAAGAGGGGAAAAAAATCTATAAGCTCTCTTCCTATTTAAGTACAGAACATTTACAGGAATAGAAAATTATTAAAATTAAGCATTATTGAGAGCTGTGTTTTCACTGACTCAGCTCTCAGGATACATGGAAGTTCTCACTGCCATTCCATTCCATTATTTCTTTCTTGCCACCCAGCTTCTTTTCCAAAATATATTTGAGCCACAGATCCTGGGGTTTTATGGAGAGGCCTCCCCTCTGTTCTCCTCCTTCCTCTGACCAAAGTTATTCAGCCTTACAGTTTAGTTTAAGCTGAGGTTTTTGACAGGCTTATTGTTGCAACGAATTTGCAGTTGTGTCTTGATATATACCATATTATCTTGCCACTGAAATGAAAGATGTCACAAATTCAGCTCCGAAGGGAGCACTGAGGATTTAAATGTCATTTGAACATACATTTCTTTAAGAAGCAGTAAGAGCAACCACAGTAAAGATAAATAAAAGAAGGAGAAAAAAGAGTAAGCACGTGAGTTTTTCTTAATATGAAAAGTATTCTATTTACAGGGAAAGCATTTCTTTCATTGATAATCATTGGACTCCATTTCCTGGTAAGAAAATATTTGTGCTATGTGTGTTTAAAATTTCATCTGTCTTTTGTGGAAGGACATTTGAAACCAGACAGTATTTCACTTATTTAATAATCAGTTATTACCAAAAGTTTGTGTGTTTGTGTGGGTATACAGATACATGTCTATACACCATATTTTATGCCTAGTAAAGAATTTAAACAGTAATACAGGCACTAGCTGATGTTGGGTTTGCTTCTTTTTCAGCATTGTTAACTGGCAATCTGATTAAATCTAATTTATTTCTATAGAAATAAAAAGATAAACAAACTTCCAGTTTTAAATCGTACTATAGGTCTTTCCTTTCTAGATTTCTTCTAATACATGAAATAAGAGTCTATTCAGACCTACTATCTGCTTGGTGATCTTGAAACCAGCAGAGGCTACAAGGTCTGTCGAGAGGTCAGTCTGTTGACAGTTGACAAAGGTGAATGTCTCCTAGGTCCTGGCACCTCACATTTTGGAAATAGACTTAATTGGTTGCCTTCTACCAAGAAATAACAGTAAAAGTTTAATCAGTAACATAATTTTATATCAGGCTGAGCAGGAGTGAACCAGAACATTTTTCGTGGTCTTGCCATTCAGTATAAAATTAAAAAATGCTCAAAACAATCAGGCTATAAAAAAGGCTATAAAAATAACCATGTCACTAAATTTTTATAAACTTTAAGGACAGTTTTTCTTCCATTTGAATTTCAGGATGAAGTCTGGGTCTGCTTTTGACTTAAATGCCCAGTTTTTTCCATTGCTAATTAGAAATCTTTGTGGTGGAGAATGTTCAGGTGGAAAAATGAACCTTCTCAGTGCAATTGGGAGTCATGGGAATGGATGTTCAAGGAAATGTTTGTGTACACCTTACAGTGCCACAAAACAACACCCGCTTTTGATTTGTTTAAGCTATATTTTTATTAATAAAATTATACGAACATTGTTTGAAGGTTGACTAAAGCCAGAATGGTGGTTTTGTGTGACATCTATGCAATTTAGATAGAATTCATATGAGGTAAAGTAATATGGATATTTATAGTCACTTTTATTTTCTGTTGTGCTTGAGCTTGTTAAACTTTTTTATGCTCTTCTCTTTTTAGACTAGAGACTCTGAAATAAGTTTTTGAAATGTATCTGTAGCATATGTGTGTTTTCATAAACTATATTTCTATTTTACTGTGCAAATATAATATGAAGAATATCCCTTTTGCCAGGAAAGCGAGGTTTGATAAACTCAGCTGAAATGGAATTTAATGAAAAGAAATGAATGAGGCCTTTACAGATTAGTTCACTGAATGGTTTTTAAAGTTTCAAATTAAATGACACATTAAAAATGCCTGCTTTGCCAGCTTTTCTGGCACAAAACAGCTACAACAAAACGTAACTAAATCTCTTTTAACATTTGAGTTATAACAAAACCACAAGAGAGACTTTTTAACAAAGACCAGGCTACAGACAGGACTGAACAGTCTGAACACTGACTTCTACACTTATAAGCCTCAATGAAGTGTTAGTCTCACATGCATAAGTAAACAATAAGCCAGTAGAAGGAAATAGAGGCTTTAAAACTGCTTCTTTTACCTTAAATCTGGTTTCTCAGACCTCTCCAGATAGGCTTTCAAGTAACAAAGTGACCAGAATATCATCTTCCTTCAAGTGCCTTGACATGTTATTTTCCAGCCTAACATTACTGAAGGCTTGATTTCTCCTAATGACTTGATGTACAAACTTCACCTTTCAGGGGAGATTGTTTCTCAGGAAGAAAATATATATATAACCTTATTCATTCCTGCATTGATTTTTTTCAGATCCTGCTGTGTGATATTGAACCTATCTTAAAGCTGATATGCCAGAAAACTGTAGGTAAAAATAAAATAAAATTTAAAAATTTAAAAAATTATTTTCTAAATCCTTCCTGAAACTCTATTAGGATAATGCTTTCATTATAAACTTTAGATTCACTGCCTGTAATTCTTCTTAAATTTAGTGAGGAATTAACTCCTCGCGTATTCTCCCTCAGTGCCAGCACTGACGTTTTCTGTGATGTATATTATTATTTGCTCCTGAGAAAAGAGAAAAGTTGAGTTTCTTCTGGATCTAGAAGAAAAGAAGCCCAGGTAGGACAAGCCTGTGTGGTCCACAGAGCATCTGAACACTGAAGGAGCAGTCAAGCTCCTGGCATGGGAGAACAAAACAGCTGAAGGCAGAGTTTGAGGATAGGTGGCTGGTAGTCCTTCCCTGGAAACACTCATGTGGGGACTCTCTGCAAGGCAGCTAGACAGCTTGGCTATCAAGTGTTTGCTGCACTTGATTCTCACTTGCATGAGAATGGAAGAGTAAGGAGAGTGTTACCATAAGACAGAGCCAGAAAATGAGAGCTGCTTAACCCATTAGCAGGAGCTGTTAAATCCCCCTGTGCCATGAGGACAGTGTTGGAGCAGAAAATCTGGATCACAGGCAAAATTAATACAGTCTCCTGAGGTTTCTGTTGCTTGATAAAACTGCATAACCTCACATCCTTTATCCACTGTATACAAAATATTTACTTGGTGCTGTCTTTGGTGCCTTTGAGCTAGACAGAAGTTTTCACACTGACTACTGTGGGAACTGGGGTACTCAGGAGCAGAAAGAAGCTAGATATATCCCTCAGAAAAAAGGGAAATCAGGTAAAAGAGTAGTTGGCAGATCTTGGCCAGAAGATTTAACGAAGAAGCAGATGTTAACAAAATGATCATCAAAAACTGCCAGCATAACTGGAAGGAAAGGCCTGTTACATCTTAATGGATGTCTAGAGCCTTTTGCCATCTGACAGTTTTGAAGGTTGTTCTTTCCAGTGATGGGTTTATAAGCTTACCAAAATTAGCTTCTTTGCATAGTCCTCACCAAGTTTGGAAAAGTCCTTCAAGATCACTGAGTCCAACTGTTACCCCAGCACCACCATGTTCACCACTGAGCTGTGCCCCAAGAGCCGCATCCACAAGCCTTTTGAACACTTTCAGGGATGGTGACTCTATCACTTCCCCTGGCAGCCTGTTCCAATGCCTGATCACCCTCTCAGTGAAGAAATTTTTCTCAGTATTTAATCTAGACCTCCTCTGGTGCAACTTGAGGCCATGTCTTCTCATCCTGTCACGGATGTTAGTTACATGGCAGAAGAGGCTGACCCCCACCTGGCTACACCCTCCTTTCAGGCAGTTGTAGAGAGTGATAAGGTCCCCCCGAGCCTACTTCTCTCCAGCTCCCACAGCTACTCCTCGAAGGACTTATGCTCCAGACCCCTCAGCATCTCTGTACACACTCCAGTATCCCTTTATCATTCTTATCCTAAGAGCCACAAAACTGAACACAGGATTTGAGGTGTCGCCTCACCCGTGCTGAGTACAGGGGGACAATCCCTGCCCTGGTCCTGCTGGCCACACCATTGCTGGTACAGGCCAGGATGCCATTGGCCTTCTTGGTCACCTGGGCACACCCTGGCTCATGTTCAGCTGCTGACACCTGCACCCCCAGGTCCTTTTCCTGTGGGCAGCTTTCCAGCCACTCTGCCCCAGCCTGTGGCACTGCCTGGGGTTGTTGTGCCCCAAGGGCAGGACCCAGCACATGGCCTTGTTGAACCTCGCACCACTGGCCTTGGCCCATTGATCCAGCCTGTCCAGATCCCTCTGCAGAGCCTGCCTGCCCTCCAGCGGATCAACACTCCCACCCAACTTGGTGTCACCTGTAAGTCGACGGAGGGTGGCCTTGATCCACTCACCCAGATCATTGATAAAGATATTAAACAGAACCTGGCCGCAGTACTGAGATCTAGGGAACACCACTGGTGACAGTTTTTCCAGAAGAATGCTGTGGGAAAGTGCGTCAAATATTGTACTAAAGTCCAGGTAAAAATATCCACAGCTTTTCCCTCATCCTCTGAATGGGTCACCCTGTCATAGAAGGAGGTCAGGTTGGTCAAGCTGAACCTGCCTTTCACAAACCCCTGCTGGCTGGGCCTGATCCCCTGGTTGACCTGTACATGCTGTGTGATGGCACTCAGGATGATTTGCTCCATGATCTTCCCTAGCACCAAGGTCAGGTTTAGAGGCCTGTAGTTCCCTCTATCCTTCTTCCAGCCCTTTCCATAGGTGGACACTACATTTGCCAGCCTCTAACCAACTAGGACCTCCCCATTTTAGCCAGGACTGCTGGTGAACAATGAAGAATGCCTCAGGGAGCACTCCCACCAGTTCCCTCAGTCAGTTTCTGCTAGTCATGTTAGTATTTTTATGATGATTATCAATACTCCTTGATGTATTACTGAGTCCTGAGGACCAGGATACCACTCTGCCAGGTTGTAGATAGAAAGAGTCTATTGCTGAGCATGAAATAAACTACAGCAAATGGGTAACACAGAAGGAGATACTGGACAGCAGTGGTCAGTATGTGTACTGCGTCTGGATGAGATCAAGTTAATTTTTTTCATAGAAGTTCATGTGGTGGTGTGGTTTAGAGTTGTGACCAAAAGGGTGTTGATGGCATAGTGGTTTAGCTGCTCTGAAGAGCATTTAAACAGCATCAAAACCTTCTCCAGATCTCATAAATTTTCTTGTTTTTACTTGTCCTTCCTTCTTTCCCCATCCCACTGTGTGATGGGTGATGGGGAGAAGTGACCAGGAGTCCGTGGAATCCTTAACTGCCTCCTGGGGTTAGCTCCCAGCAGTATGAAAAATCAGGTACAGTCTTGTAAATAAAAGTGATTTTTAAAGATAATTTTGAAAGAGTAAGACTTGTTCTTAATTTCTTAATACTGGCAGGATGCAACTCATTTGTGAGAGTCATTATGAAAAAGAGCACAGAGATGTTTGAAATCTAACAAGTGAATGATAGATATGGAGGGGAGAGCTGATATATAAGAGAATGGGAAATTAAAAACCATTGTGCAGAGGCTGTGAAGGGCTCTGAAAATAAAACATTTTATGTTAAACATCCTATAGTAAAGGGAGGGAGTAGAGGGAGATAAAAGAGGGGTGATTTAGTGAAGTCGGTTGGCTGAGAAGAGGAATTTTGCAGGAAGATTCAAAGTGCATATAAGCTTATTCTTCTGTTTCAGTTTCTTTTATTACCATATTCAAACCCTTGTCCAGCTACTAACAAGGACATTTCATACTGTTACTGAGCAGATGTAACAATAGAAATACCCTGTGTATATAGTGCTTATTTCATTTGTCAGGTGCTGGGAGCTGGCATATTCTTTTATTTCAGAAAGCACAGGGTGAGCTGTGCTCATTATTCACCTTTCGTAACTATTTCCACAGATGTCTCTAAGCTCACCCACTGCCTGACTTAGATGTACAGCATCTTCACACTCAGGTGTACAAACACAGAAATCAACAGAGAGATTTAGTAAGCTTTTCAGTTAACACATGCAAACAGACAGCAACATCTGTGAAAAAGAACAATAACAAATTTTCATAGCCACTAGAGTGTTGCTTGTTCCATTTAGCCACATAGATCAACCTCACTACTGTTTTGCATGGCCAGCGCACTTGAATGCAAAATGCCAAGGATGGCACAGTCCCAACCAATAAAAAAGTGTTTTTCCACAGCAAGCCATGCACTTGTAGAAGGCTCAAACTCAATGCCCTTTTTTGTTTTGCTTGCAAAAGTGTGTGTCACCCAAGCTCACCGGAAAAGGCTGCTGCTGACAGTGGAGACGGGCAGCTTGCAGACTGACTGGCTGGAGACACTGTGCGCACTGCATCCTTTCCCATACATCCATGGTACTGCGCTGCAAGCTCTCCAACACCTGCCAAAAAGAAACAGAGGTACTGGGGTTCCATGTGGCAGGTTGTACAACTTACATTTTTTATTCACAGTTTATGTCATAAGCACCCCCACATCTGGCTTGTGAGGCACAGGTGGGTAGGGCAGAAGGAGGAAAGCTGACTGGTCATAGTTGCCTCCTGGAGCATGCACTCTGGGTGAGATGGAATGGGCCAGAGGAGAATTTGGGCAATTGGCTTTTGCCTGGAGTACAAATGCAACATTATAGCTGCTGCAAACATTATGGTCCAGCATGGTACAAGACACAGTGGGACAAACACTGTCCATGGGGCAAGCAGAGGCTAGGACACCCCAAGAGCAGACCCAGAGATGAACTTCAGAGTCAATGGGAAGAGAGAACTGTTTCTGATGGACCTGGAGGACACAGTGCAGAGAATGTTAAATTGTAAAAAGTAATTAAAAACATGGGTTGAAGGAAAATCTCTTGAAAAGGACCTGCCTCTGTAAGCAGATAGCAGGGGGAAAATAAAATTACTCCTAAAAACTTATGTCCTGTATAGGAGATAAAAGCTGATGAATTTTAAAAGGAAGGCTGCTGTACGTCGGGTTTTAAAATGTCAGTTCCTCTATTTTGGGTTCTGGGAATAACTCATGCCGGAAACAAGAGTTCTTTTGAGATTTTCCACATGCTGACTCCCAAGGCAAGGTACAGGTCTGGATCTGGGCAGCTCGAGATCCTGCAGTGCATCCACCCTCTATGCTTCACTAGAGAGTCCAAAAAAGATTGTTTGTAAAAAAGCCAGTTCCGGTAGCATCATAATGAGTATATGGGGTGATGAAAATCAACAGGCCAGAGAGGAAGGTACTCAGTTCCAGATCCCCATGGCATTAGCTGTGTGTTTGATTGGTTGCTGAGGAGTTTTCAAAATAGACTATTGTGTTGGATATGGATAAATTTGGACAGTGACAGGTAGGAGCAGGTCTGCCCAAGAAAACTTGCACCAAGCTGGTGTTGCTGTTGTAATTCTGTCTGATCTCCCTGACGAGGCACGCTTCCCCATGCTAAGTATTTGCAATTTCAAACAGAGGAAGAGAGTACTGATAAGACTGAAGTACCAAGATGTCTAGTTTCGTGAGACATATAAATATCTTTTGTACATATTTATCGACATATATTTATAGGTGAGATACAGGTCCTAGCAGGACAATTGGGACAGGAGAGCTCTTCTAGTTTGCAGGAAATAGCTAGAGAGATTAATCAATGTACCACGCCAGTTATTGGCATAATTGTTTCAGAGTTGTTCTAGTATCAACTAGTACCAATGTTTCAGAAATTTTTCATTTCTTCAACTGGAATTCCTCACATGCAAAATATATCACTTGACAGAGAGTAGAAGTTGTTCTATTGACAGTGATTTTACAAACAGTGATGAGCCACTGAAAAGCATCCTCTTTAACTGTGGCAGAAGGGCAAAACTCTTCCAGCAGAAGGGATGGGTATGGCATTCTCTGCAAAAAACAATCTTTCCTGATACTGGAGGCAGTTTTATTCCAGTACATCAGATATCAGCCTGTACAGAAGGTATGAACAGTTTACTGTACACTGTTCTTACTAAATTTTAACAGGACAGAACTAGAAAGTACTCATCTTAAACTGATTCTGAAGGGCACAGTTTCTTCTCACAGTTTTACTGCTCAAACGCCTCTAAACACAGACTTACTGTTGTACCATGCTTGAAATGCACAAGTTCAGTTGCCTCCTGCAACTCTTGTATAAGCACTAAACAGAAACCAGTTCTGAATCTGGTGAACATAGCTAAGATCTTAATGATCTTGACAGCTGCTTACTAGGATAGAGATGTTCCACTTCCCATATGTCTGGTCCCCAAGTTAAATTTCAGTGACCTTCAGAAATTATGTTTTTATAAAAATGGCAGACAACTTTCAAGATGGCAGATGCACTGTGTGAATGTATCTCCTTTCTCTTACCTGTACAGCTGCAGAAAAAAAATCCCACCTGTGAGGGAACATGAGAGGTGTGTCTGAGGCGGCAGCAGCAGGAAACCTGCAACATTCTTTCTTTGTCAAAAAGCCTCAAAAAAAATGAAATGTTTATATTATGCTTTTGCAAGTAAAGTTAACAGTGTTTCCTGGGTCACTGCTTTGGAAGCAAGTAAAAGGGCTTGGGACCCCTTTTGTCAGCATGACTGCAGTCATGTTTTGGAACACACCTTATGCCATCAAGGAAGGGGAGAAAAGCTTCAGTAAGAACCTTTTCACTATCTTGAGATTATGACGGATTAAGGACCATCAGCAAGGTAGAATTAGGACATAGCCTCACATAGAGAGTGCTGATGAAAATACTTCCTAGCTAACATCCTAGCTAACACACAGCTGTGGGTTTATGACAAAATGTCACCCAAAAACCCTGTACAGGATGGAAATTCTGTGTTTGTATCAAAAATGTTTTAAACATTTCTGAAGGGCTGGCACTCCATAGTTGGGTTTTTTCCCTGCAAAATTATCTAAGAAAAGACAATGACTGAAAGCCTTTCTTAAGCCTCCTTATGCCATATAACTTGTCAGTGAACGGCTAAGAAGAAATCTGGGTCAAAATCCATGCATAAATTAAATCCTGGCAAAGGAAATACAGTTAATTTAAACAAAAGTGGATTTTGCCTCTTCCTTTCTGATGTTCTTCAGTTGCAATTAGGAACACACACTACAGAGCTGTTCTGAAGCAAAATCAGTGTCTGGTCCCCAAACCTACTTTGACAAGTGTTAAAAGAGATGACAAAACAACAAATGCCTTACAATGATTCAATGTATTAGAAAGGCAAGAAAAGTGTATGTTGCATATCAGTTGCAGGACAGCATCCCTTAGCGCCGCATATCTTGTGTTAGGATGGTCTGAGGGGCATTGCCCACAAAGGTGGTTAAATTCTAGAGTCATTAAAACGTGGGATTAAGGACAATCTCCAGAAGAAACCCACCATGCAGGGAAAAGCCTTCTCTCTTTAGATGGTGACTGTCTCACAGCTGAGACACAGGCTCCCAAATCTATAATCATATGACACACTTGCTCATTCTGCACTGTTTGTTCCCCACTCCCGGAACAGATTTATGACAGGGGTTTAAATGGGCTGCAGCTCTCCCTCCAGCATGCTGGCGCCTCCCTCCCAGCCTTCCCTCCAGCCGGCAGCATGCCTGCAGTCCAGACCTCCCTTCTGTGTGGGAGAGCTCTGCTTGCTCCCAGTGACTGGCTGAAGTCAAGGGGAAGCCTTGCATTTTTGCATGCCAAATGCCTAATACTACATGCTAAATGAGACCTATTTTTTATAGGTAGTTCAAAGCCCTGGTATGTGTCACCTAACACAGCCAGCTGCATTGCTCCAATCACTCAGATTCATAGGAAATCTGGGACCTCTCCACCACACCATACCAGGACAACAAAAGCCGTTTTCATAGACTTTGGCAACTTTTATGAGGCTGAAATAATCACAAACATTTTGGGGTGTGCCACAAACTATCCAATTCTCATTATAATTCCTCCACAGTGTTTAAAATGTTACTTTCAGTCTGTCACATAATGCCTCTTCTAGCAAGTAAAAAAAAAAATTTCTAATGTGTGTATCTTTACGTACATCTTCTCTGAGTTTGCATGAAGCAAGTATAGAAGGACAAGTACAATCTGCTGCTAAGGGAGTAGGATATGAGGAATGAGGGGCTTTTGTGGGGTTTTTTGGGCTTGTTTTTTTTTTGTTTGGTTTTTTTGTGGATTTTTTGTGGTTTTGGTTTGGTTTGGTTTTTTTTTTGCTTTAAACATCACTATGTACTTTACTCATTTTAAGGCGTATGATTTATGAAAAGAGCCACAGGATGGAAAACAAAATGAGGATCTTTGTACTACCTCCTTGTATGTCCAAGGTGCTTTTTTTTAATGCAGTGGAATGCATTTCCTGGATTCCATCAAATACAACCATAATATGAACGCAATTGTAATAACTGAAAAAAAAGTAGGAAGTGAAAGATTATAAATCCCAGTTTAGTTCATATAAATGTCAAAACTCCCTGAACTGGTGACAGCATCAGAAAAAAATTGGAAAATTCTAGGGATAGTCAAGTTGTTGCATTTTATAGTCAAAGACTTAATATCATTGTGTAAATAACAGATTTTTTTTACTGTGTATTTCAGATATTGATGTCACATCCAGAAACCTTGGTACAGCACCTATGTCACCTTCTTTTCCCAAACATACTAGTTTAATCACAAAAGCTACCTGTAAAGGGGCATTTTTTTTCCTGTTAGAAAAGAAGCGTTGAGAAAGAAGTCTGTAAGACACAGAGCATAAAATGTTTTCTTGCATGGAAAGATGATACATGTGATGTCAGCTTACTGAAGAATTGCTTGGCAGATGGAGGTGAAACAACAAAACCCGTAAGACCCAGCTCAAACTTCGGAGGGCTTCGTGGTTAATTGCACTGCAGCTGTCCTGCAGCAGGCCTTGGAACAGGCCAAGCCACTTCTTTACACCTCCAGGAATATTTACTATCTTACTTACGCCTAAATTTGTGGTTTATTTACATTTGAATGTTTATAGCAGTTCCTGCTCTGCAATCAAGAAAAATCCATGCTCAGAATTCCCCCATAATCTCTTATTTCTTCACAATTCCCTTGATAACCAGACAATATGGTGCAGCTGGACAAAATTTTAAATATGCGTTTCTTATGCCATCTGCGTGTTTCCTCTAGCAGTCTGCCATCCCCCATCGCACCAGGCAGGAAGCAGGGCTCAGCTAACAGAACTGAGAAAACCTTTCCATTTCTTATAACATTTTTCATATTTTCACATGAGCGATGCAGTAAAAAAAAAAACTTCTTTTGCACTGTATGTCACTAACCACAGAACCACTTTAGTGAAGGTGAAAAACATGTAAGTGGTGTTTAATGGCTGAACATTAAAAAAATGAAAGCCTTTTTTGGAGATTCGAGCTCAGGATACATGTAATAAATTTGCTTATCTCTTTTGGTCATTTCAGATGGATCAATCAATACAAAGACAGAAACTGCAAGACAAATGACTAATATGTGTCTATTTCTGTGTACTTCTCTGTCAGACCCTACAGAATTGTTGTTCACAAGACCACAGATGATCAAGAGGGAGGTTGGGCTCTCTGAGAAACACGCTCAAGTTGTGTCCTGCTTTGTAATATGCTCAACTCTCCTAAAACAGCAAGTTTCAGGTCTAAATATTTCTCTTCAAATGTTTGTTATTGATTGGATAATCTCATGCACCAGGTGTGGTTTGGATACTTTGGTGACTGAGCTGTTTCTAACACAGCAGTTTTACAAAAAGTCACTCACACATTTTCTGAGTTAGAGTATTTGTGTCCGTTTCTATAAACACTAAATTTTGTTTCTAATTTTTGTACGATATGGATCGTTTCCACTCCTCCCACAGCATAATGAACAAATGTGGAGCCTGTATTTGAAATATGCTTGCAAAACTTCAACAATCAGTAATATATCTTGATAGATTTCATCTCCAGATATGTAATAATTAATACTTACAAAAAACATATGATTTTTACAAACACCCCAATTATGATGTTGCAAGGATGATAATTTATGATAATGTTTCTCCCATGACAAAAGAGATATCTGGCAAGTACAACAGAAAATGTGCATATTTATGTTATGATACGGTCTTTTCTAAAATTTTAACATAATCATGTCCAGTCACTTCTTTTTCTAGCCTTCATTGACCATGGGAAGATTAGATTTTGTGCTGC
Source organism: Callaeas wilsoni (assembly GCA_013398955.1). Classification (NCBI taxonomy): domain Eukaryota; kingdom Metazoa; phylum Chordata; class Aves; order Passeriformes; family Callaeidae; genus Callaeas; species Callaeas wilsoni. The sequence continues at coordinate 291,782 of VWPU01007058.1, forward strand.
TTTGGCCCACAGAGGCATCAATTAATGGCTCTGATTTTTACTGTCAAGAAGAATACACTGGAAAAGCAAATGAAAATTGTGATTGCTTCTATGAGTCTTGCATAAGAATCCCGACTTCTGACTTATGCACATCAACTAGCTCAAAGTGCTGCTTCACACCAGGAGAATCTGATGTATTCGTTACCCCATAAGGTCTAGTTTCTTTATCATGCTGTGTCTGATTTTCATACAGGGAGCAGTGATAGTAAGATTTGTTTTATAAATTCAGAACCAATTTTAGCAAACTGGAACTGTGTTTCTTCAATAGGCATTCAGTGCAGTGCATCATGTTGTAGCAGATAACATATATTGCAAATAAAATTCGAAGTAACCTACAATATAGTATTTTTTCATTGATAAGTTTTATGGAAAATATTGAAACATAAAATGTACTATAAATAATCTCAGCCCAAAATACAATTCCTTAAGCTGAAGCCTAGAAGCCTGTACAGGAACAAAAAATTGTCTCTTCTGTATTTCCATTGCACAGATTACACACACACGCACATGTATGCAAGCAGAGTGTCAACTCTGTCTGTGGGGGGCAAAGCTACTTAGTGTATGTTTATATTATGAACTCCCTAGGGAATTCAAATCCCTGTGCTACTTAGTTTTGCTTTTAAAACCAGATTGACAACAATTTTCTGATGCTCAAAACTGCCTCAGCTGGGATGATGGGACTTCATACTTTGCTTTTGGTCCACTTACGTTATCAAGAGACTCTTCTGTTATAAACATCAAATTAGACCAATTTATTTCTTTTCTGAATAGGTGGTGCTGAGAAGAATTTCTATCATTAATTTTAAACCTAGTCCTTTTTTATTATTATATAGTAACACTGAAGATGTTAATACGATGTATAAACTAGTGACGAAGACTATAGTCATTCATACTTTCATTACTGTAGCTATCTATAGACATGGATTTCTAATGTTTCCTTTCCATATCAGTTCCCATCAGCAGACCTTTCTGAAAAATATCCCTCCACCAAAAGGGTGCATAAATTTTCAGGTAGAAGGGCCCGTCAGACAAAGGGACTCATCTTTTTCCTATATCCACAGTGCAGATGATCACCTAGTAAAAGCAACAGAATTTGAAAAGAGGTATTTTGATATGTTTCTGAGATAAGAGATGACCAGGTGGTAACACCTATCTTTTGCTGAATCTTGATGGGCCATAAGAATATTTTCAGCTCAGTTCAGCCCCCTTGCAGCACTGTACTAATCTTCTCCACATCTCTTGCAAATGTGACAACCACTAACATAGGTACAGAGCACACCTTCCTACATTAAACCAATGCTAATGTAAACAGAAATGGAGAAGACAAAGCCTTAACAAAGTTTAAATGAGGGCCAACATTCAGTGGCCCAACAAGGGAGAAGTAATGTCTGCATTGATTATTTTTTTTTCTTTTATTTTGATTAATTTGCACACAGATCTTGTCATAGCTGACTGGATAACTGATTACTTCACCACCAGAACTATTGCCACAGCCTTTTATGTACTTGCAGTTTTGTCATGAACATCAGACACTTAGTACAGACAAGCCCTTACTCATCATCTTTAAACTGAGCGACTGGAGCACTAGTGTTTGTGAAACAATATGAAGAGTAGATTCATTCATTTCTTCAGCCTTGGCTGTTTTTGAACCGTTCCCAATAGTTACCTCTTTAATTCAAATTTGAAATGTTAGAAGAGATACTCTATAGGCTGTTCCAGATATAAAATCATATTTTCCTTCTCATTCTGAGTGTCTGCAATTGTTCTGTCATAGCGCTTAACCTTCAAAGTCAGGAGGTCACTTGGAAGCTCTCCAGTCTGAAATGCGAACGTCCATATTTGAAATACAGAAACCCTTTTAAAAGGATGAAGGTATTTTTATTTGAAAGCCCAGTTTATAATGACTGTTGTCCATCAACCCAGAACTACTTTCTTGCCAGGGATCTTTATTGTTTCTTTCTTATTACGTGGTATAACAATTCTTTGGTACTCATTTCCTGAAGAAGATTACTTTTCAGTATCAAACTTCGCCAACAGGTCTTTTTTGGGCCAAAGTCTGCAAATCTGCATTGCAATTAAGCAGGGCAGCTTTCCAGGCATCGCTGACTGCAGAGACAAATCTGATGTCTGTTCTACTGTTTCTTTCTCTGCACATTTACTGCTGATCGTGAATGTATGCACTCTGGGCTGTACTCATCTTAGAGTTTCTTGCAATGAAACACAAAACCAAGAGAAACCTGACTGGTTTGGGGTTTCATTACAAAATCCAAACTCAGCCCTACTTTATCTGAAACCTTGCTAACATTCTCAATGTCTATGAAATAAAGTGGGTGCAGTTAATGGTTCAGCTTGGCAGATTTAAGGTGTCATATTAAAACATGTACTTGATAAAAAAGATGCATCAGAATAAGCTAGAGTTTAGGTAACATTTTTTAGATGCACCACAGTGACTTAGAAGCCCCATTATCAAAACTAGTTTAACCACTTCCATATGAATGCTAAACATTTGTAATACAGAGGCCAAACTTCCTTTGACTCAACAAATATTCACTTAACTATGTTAAATGGGGCAGATTTAATAACAATACAATCATAATTACAGGTTGGGATCTTCGCTGCTTTCTCTCTGTAGATCATTTCAGTTGTGGCTTTCACCAGCTAGTACAATTTCTCATTTTACTCCCACATATTAAAAATAATGTTGTGGATCAAGTTGGATAATGGCATTGTGAAAGAGACCTCGGATTTTCTAAATTTGGCTTGTAGTGTGTAGCTGTGCATCACACTGGAGGACTAGACCTGATGTTACAGTTGGTCCCATCCATATCCACATTCTTTTATTCATCCTAAATGAACCAATAGTCTGATGGCCAGTAAAGTCCATGGATGGAGAGAAAATTGACTCTTGCATACTTTTCTAAGACTCTACAATGGGTCATTCTTCTTGGGGGTCTTCATTTGAAATACTTTCCTGAGCCTGAGAAACATCTTATCACAAAAATTTTATCAAAACCTGATAAATTCCAATGAAAACTCTCAGCTCAAAGTCACTATTAAAATTTTTCAAGTTATTTTTCTATGACGTTCCAAATTCCTTCTCATATTTCCCCTATAAAATTACCTACAGAATCACTGTTGTGTGGTCCCCGACTACATAATCCCAATAAGAAACACAGATGTAAAGGAGGATTTTTTCAGACAAAGATTACTGGATAAATTATCTCAAATCTGGGTGTACAGAGGAAGACATTGTTGCATAGTCAGGGCTATGAGGGTAATCCATATTCCACAATAGCTAGGTGAAACAATTTCTCTCTGGTTGGGCATGTAATTGGCACAGATGTCATATGTCTTCCTGTGTTTGATATTCTTATTTCCTTCTGAGAGACTAGGCAAGAAATGAATAGGTCTTGCCATCTGAACAGTTGTTCATGAGGTTTTCTTTCTCAAAAAGCTGACATATTTGTGATCATTCTAATGTCTTTTATAAAGGACTCAAATCATAATTACTTCCTTCAACCATCTATAAACAGTCAGTTCTTTTTTAGTTCTTTTTTTATTTTTAGAGCCATCAAAAATGTAAATTTTTTATTATTGTAATATTCTTGAAATCTTTCTTTGGCATCAGATTACAGCCAAATCTTCAAATTGGGTTATTTTCATTGTAATTTGAAGGATTTTTTTTAACTCAGCAGCCTACTTTGCTTAATGCAGGGCAAGGGATGAGGGGTTGAGAATTCCTGAGTCTCACTGGGAGACTCATGAATGGTCAGTATGAAAATCTTGCATGCCATTCAGAAGACCTCAGACATTATTTGTAGAAATATGTTACCTGACTAATATGCAGAAAGAATAAGTGTTTTCCTGTCCAAATATTAGTACACCTAATATAATACCAGAGCCATCTTTAAAACCTTTCCATACCACCTGCAAAAAATAAAAGAAAATAGATAAAAAACCTCTTAAACAAACTAATACCTTAGTCAGTGGAGTTAAACATTTAACAGGTCACTGTTGTAAAATGTCTCCCCATCTTCTTCACGCAGTTGTAGATCACAACACCAGTATTACGCTGTGATGAGCTGTGCAAACCTAATCTGCAATGTAACGTTAAGCAAAGTTGCATTAGTGTTTTGCATTCATGGTGACGTTGAACAAAACGGAGTACCTGTCCATAACATAGTGGAGAAGCAAGTGACTTCAAATCAAGACTGCCTGCAAAATGAAATATGTTATGCACAATTTTATTATTCAGAGCAAGGACAAGAGACGCCTTTTGGAACACAGGGGTTCTGGAAAACTTATGGAAGTAGATTGCTTTTTTCACATTTCAGAAGGTCTAGCATATCAACCTGTTCAAACCAATGTTCCCAAGAGAGATTTATTTTCTGTGAGAAATCAGTCACTCCTGTCTCTGACTTACTTTGAAACTGAGGCCTCACAACCACTCAGTTCTTCACTGGTACTTGGTTATTTACTTTGTATTCAGCAAATACTTCCTGGCAAGGAAAATCATTGCACTCCTGACTCTTCTTCATTTTGGCACGGCTTCTGTCGAGTGGAGCAGTAAGACAGCAGTAAGCAGGTGTCCCTTTTGCTTAGTGCTCTGCTTTACAGTGAAAAATATTGTTCTGGCTTTTACTAGTGTTGCAGGGAGTTTGTCTAACTCCAGTACTTCTGTGACTAATAAAGTTATCTCACAAGTCATCCTGCCAAACCCTCAGGACTGGCCAGAGGGTAACCTGTGAGAGAGGTGTCCTTATTGCAATGGCTCACGAGTTCCCATCTGTTTATAAACCTCTTACACTGCTCAGCAATTTTGCCTATGGTGAAAGTGCCTCACCAACCTTATCATGTCACCTCACAGCCCCTTGTTAACATATGGTCTCCTAAATGTAGATATTCATCTGCTTGACTTCTCTTAAAGCTACTACTATAAAAGAAAAAAAACCCTAAATATGAAACAGATGTCAAAGTGCACCTTGGGATGGATGTATTACAGAGACAAAACATCATCAGGCTCCTCAAGATCACATTCTAGGGTTGCTTTATTATCACCTGGTCATGTGGCATGCACCTGTGGTCTCATGATTTTGCAACTGGCTTCAACACAAGAGCTCACCAGGTCCAGAAATAGCTTGGGTTTTTAACATCTCTGGTGTGTTTTATTTTACTTTTTTTTTTTCTGTGCTGGAGTTTTATGACTCTCAGGGCTTCTGTGTGCACTTATTGCAGTGGAAGAGAGAATCAAACTCAATTTTTATCCCAAATTGTGTACACATAAAATAAAAAAAAAGGAAAGACGAAAATGTATGAATGCACTAGCAAAGCAGAAAAGAGAAGAAATGTCAAAATCAGGCTGACATCCACAGAGAGTGAGATGGTTTGCTAAAAATTGTAGTTCAGTGACATTATCTGCTAGAGTTCAAAATACTAACACAAAACACACTTGCTCCTCGAGATGCAGAACTCTACTTGAGTGTCTCCATTCCGAGCTGCAGAGCCTCCAGAAAAATGAATATTGACCTCTAGGAACCCGCTTACTCTGGGCCACTTGTGCTCAGCATCTGTCTGCCCACTCTTTGTCCTAGCCAAGCCAGAGCAGCATCTGGCCACTGATGGCAGGCAGCTCAGACTGACCTGGCAGGCAAGTTCAGAACGCACCTAAAGCTCACTAACAGCACAGCCACCAAATCACACTTCTCTTCCGTAACAAGATGTTCATACCAGTGGTGATAACTGCTGCCTCAATCTACAGAGCACATCCTTTGGGAATAGCTGTGCTGTGGCTGAACTGGATCTCCTTGAGGAATGTGGAAGGTTACAGGATCCCTGTGCCAGACCTCTTCCCTTGGGTAGCATGGCTGCCCTGTGGAAAGGAAGGTAGGAGGCTGGATATGGGGAAGAGCAAAGCAGTGGGAACATAACAGAAATCAAAGGGCCAGGATAAAACCACTTAGCAAGCAGGACTACCAGACAGAATGCTCTGCATTGACTTCACACGGTTTGAATCCACCTGAGTCTAGGCTGAAGTTAAGCTTTTTTCCCTCCTTGGGACAGCTGAAACACCACATTCCTCGTCATCTTCATCACAATTCTGTGGAAATCCACCAAACCTGGTAGATTTCCATTAGGTTTTTGAGATAGTGGAGCTGAGAACTACTACCATCTCCGGTAAACTGACAGGACTGGAGCTCTCCACCCGTTACTAGTGGAGAGTTCTTTGCATCACACTGGGCAATACTTGTTACCATTTTGACTGTGATAGTTACTCATCCTAAATACAGTAGCATAGATTTCAGTTCTTACCACATGATGAGCATGCAGTCGCATAAGTCTCTTACTGCTTAGTCTGATGACTATTCAATATTCAAAGGATTAGGATAGTTTTTAAACTAGTTTCTAATGGTTAAGCTTGTTTTCCAACAGTTAATTTTTAAACTTTTTCTTTTTCTGCAACAAAACCCTTCAGTTCTGTTCTCTGTACTTAAAACTCTAACAGGGACACACAAAAAACTCTACTTTGCAAGGTCCAACTCGTGCTGCGTTTATGATTTCTTGTAATGTAGCAACACCAAGTGTGAGCCAGCTTCCTTCAGCGAGAGTTGCTGTGCACTAAATTAAATGTCAGCTCAATGTATCTTTACAGCAGCAGCGAGGAGCCAAAGAGAGCACTTCATAAAGAACTAGGACTTATTGAAGTGGGGAAGCTTATCTATACAGAAATTAGGATGAGGGAGTGCTAATTTCTATTTGATTAAAATAGAGGTGTGTGTGATTTTAAGAACAGGTCAGCACCACTGATCTTAGCAAACTAGGTCATGTGTTCTGCCTCCAGTCACAGCAGAGCTGGAGGAGCGGGGTCTGCAGGCTGACCCCTGTGTGCCCTATCAGTCAGCCAGGAACGCTACCCAGAATTCAGAATAACTTACCTGGAAGAGAGTGTGGCTAGGCACTTCCCTGCTTTACTATATGATTTACCTCTCATACCTGTAGGCAGAAGGGGTTTCAGTTTGTTTTATCTTTAGTGGAAACCTTCATCTTCCATGAGTTAGGGTGTTTGAGTTAATGACAACTGTCAAAGCAATGCTGCACTCAGATGTACAAGGAGTATTGCTAAACGTACTGTATCAATCTTACATAAACATCTAATACTTTCAAGTTTGCAATTTTTTTCTTTCCAATGCATCAGCTTACTGTATTTTCAATGTATCTTCATTATTTGTGTTGTCATTGCAATTCTTCAAACAGTAAACTAGGCTATTTTTATATATGCATACCACATTTCTCAAAAGCCATAGGGTTTTTTTAATTAAGCTTTTTTCCCAGAAATTTGATAGTAAGACTTTGTTATAGATATATATTATA
>VWPU01007060.1:0-46073 GCA_013398955.1 Callaeas wilsoni
GCGGCCGCGGGGCCCGCCCCCGCAGAGACCACGCCCCCAAAGGCCACGCCCCTCTGCTCAGGCCCCGCCCGCTCCTACGTCTCCCGGCCGGGGGCGGGGCGAAGCGGTGAGTGGCAGCTCCGCCAGCCAATGGCAGCGCGGCACTCGCCACATCGCGCGGTCGCGCGCTCTCAGGCCCCGCCCCGCTGCTCCTCAGCGGCGGGTGGGGGGCAGGGGGTCATGAGGGTCCTGAGGGACCGATCGTGTCTGCCCTGGGGGACCGGCCATGTCCTCCCTGCGGACCGGTCCTGGCCCCCCTGGGGGACCGGTCGTGTCATCCCTGGGGAGCAGTCATCTCATGCCTGAGGGATCGGCCGTGTCTGCCCTAGGGGATCGATCATGTCTGCCCTGAGGGACGGATCGTCTCATCCCTGAGGGACCGGTCATGTCCTCCCTGAGGGAGGGATTGTGTCCTCCCTGAGGGACTGGTCATGTCATCCCTGCGGGATTGGTCATGTTCTCCCTGAGGGATTGATCTTGTCCTCCGTTAGGGATCGGCCGTGTCTGCCCTGAGGGGTGAGAGCAGCCTGGTGTCCTCAGAGGCAACGCTGAGGAGAACCAGCAGCTCCACAAGAAAACAACCGCGTCACCTCACGCTGTCACACCGAATCACAGTGGCTGTGATGAAAAAAGGACAGTGGCGAAAACCCCCGCTAAACACTGCAGAGCTCATCCCCGCTGAGAACCACACTTGAACGAGACACCCAGGGCAGAGGTTTGAAACCAGAGCTTCTCCCATTGCACTCGTGGTAAAGACAATTTGGGGATGCTGCGCTTTGAGGTGGAGGGTTTGTATCTGTGCTGTTCCGACAGGCCAGGCGAGCGCTTGGCACACACACCTGGCTGCGCACAGGGGACACCGCCACGCCCGGGGCCACTGCGGGCTCAGGGAGCCCAAGGGGCGGGCGAACAACACCCGAGCAGAGCCCAAAGCCCTCAGTGTTACCATACATGGCCAAAACCAAAACTCCTCGAGCTTCCTCATCTGCTTGGGCCGACGTTTGCACGTTCATTTGCATGTGGTTTGCTGCTTGAGGGGGGTGATGTTTCAGGGGAGCATCACCCCGCTAATTCCCCTTCCACTCCTTCAGAATTTGGAGGAATATGGGTCGTGATGAGCTGAGTTGCGAGCCCTCCTCTTCTCCCATGAAGCAGTGACAGGACCGTGAATTACCCCCTGTGAGTGATAGCTGGTGTTAAAATGCACGGAAAACCTCAAGGAGATACATTTGTCCTCATCTGACTGAAGCAGCCGATGGAAACATCAGTAGCTGCAGATTAAATAAATGTTATCCTGCATTTATTAACCTTTGACACTAAATGTAACCACTGATCCAATGAGCAGGAAAGCCTTTCTTACCTGCTGAGCAACACCTTGATAAAAAAATGATACACACGGAGATTGGAGTGGCAAGGCTACGCCCCTTTGCATGACAACAATTACCCTGAAATTAATAAATAGCTTCTTTCCGAAAGCCAGCCCAGCGCACTTACACCGCTCTGCTCCTTCAAACAATCCCATTAAAGCTAAAGGAGAAGACAGCAAAAGCAGCCTTGGAACAGAGCTGCAGGTAACCCCGAGTTTAGGTTGTGATTCACATTTTCCACATACGTACGTGACGTGCTGAAGGTCACAGAATGAGTCAGTGATAGAGCTGAGAGTCCTGCCTGCCCATCCTTAATTTATTAGAAATCTCAGACCTGTGGTGGGGGGGGGAGGTTAAAATTTCATAAAACTGATATTTTAATCATGTACCAAGCGATGCTTTAGCCTGGACTGGAAAACAAGAGCGAAGGCAGCAGCACCCAGCACCGCCCAACAGCTCAGAAGGGGAACCAAGGAAGATTTTTGGCCTCCAACTAAAAAGAAAGTGACGCACAGAGGACACAAAGTGAAACTCGTCCTGAGAAATCTGATTGAAGCCTAATCCTCTCAAGAGCTGCCACGGGAAGGGTGGATCCCGCAGGGATGGACATTCCGTGCTCGACACGGTGCTGGAAGAGCTGCTAAGGATGGACTCAGGTGGGAATGATACCTGTGGAATTTTTGCTAGAGCTTCCTAAAACAGCTGGATGGAAACACTCCAAAGAACACCCAGATCCTGCCTGGGATTAACGAGCTGCTTAGATCACAAGGCGATGAAGAAATTACAGGAATTTTAGGGTGAATTCTCCAACAAACGGAAGAAACAGCTCAGGTTTTACATGTGCTCTTTGGTTCTGCTGTAACCACCAATTTTCATCACTTCAGTTGAGTAAAACCACCCTAACAAACAATTTAAACATTATCCAGAGTGCTGCACGCCCAACAACTTGTCAAAATATGCCACAAATCTTAATTTTTCTCAAAGAAAAACACCAAATCCTTACAGCTAACAAGGAGCCGCGCACCAAAGTTTACCCCATTTTACCAGCACCTGGTTAGCACATTTCGCAGAAATTCAGGATTTATTAAAAGATCAATTTCACCACTTTTAGCCATCCCACATATTTTCCCCTCGGCTACATCACTGCAGGATTGCTGCAAACTATCTCACAGCCTTTATACGGAAACAGCACCGTGGCTACAGACTCCACCTCTGAAACTTATGTCAGCTGCTAAATTTAGCCTCCTGCAAATATGCATCAATTCCATCCCTGCAATAAATCCCCCTGCTTTGCTCCCGGGATGAGCCTGATGTGCTTCACAAGGACCACGGTGGGTGTGTCCCACGGCCTTCCCCACCAAGGCCGTGTTTGTAGTCAGAGGATGTAAAAAACACCTGAGGAGCCCGTGTTTTTCTCTTTTTTTGGGAGAAATTTTGGTTAAATTCTTCGGTTTGGTGTCTCTGAGCCATCCCAAAGGGGTGACAAACCCCGTTTTTTGAACCAGGAAGGTCGCTGGAGGGATGAATTTGTGTCAAATGTGTCATTTTGCTGAAATCCTCATGGCTAAATATATTCTAAATGGAGGGAAACGGCTTAGGGAGGGTTTAGAGAGATCAGCAATTTAAAGTCCTGTTATTTTGCAGCTTAACTTCTAAATCAAGCAAAATATGCCAGACAGGACAATCTTGAACTTTGGATTTGCAGGTATCCAAGTTATACAGCTTTTCAAGGACTTTTATGTCCCTATTTATCCATTTATTTCCTGAAGCCTTGTGATTTATTATTACTTTTACTTTATAATAATATTTATTTACCAGGAAGTACTAGGTTCTCCCACACGAATTTTGAATATTTTTATATTTCCGCTTCGACGGCTTCCATAATTTAGGGATCCCATCAAGGCCAGACCCAGCAGCCCTGGGAAGAGCTGCTCCTGCTGAAATCAGGAATGTGATCTTACCTTTCACTTAACATTATTGGAATTTAGCGATTTTTAATGCGGGGAAGGGTTCCCTGCCCACGGTAGAGGGCTGGGATAAGGTGGTCTTTAAAGTCCCTTCCAACCCAATCCATTCTGGGATTCTGGGATTCTCTGAAATGTGAAGTGATAGCAGTGACAAACCCACCCCACCTCACTTTCTCTGTGTGGAATTAGATTTACTCTCAGCACTAATTTACTTTTTCTGCCTTGTTTCCTCCATGTCCATGGGCACGGAGCGAGTGCCAGGGGCAGCTTTATTAAACCACTCTCAACCCTGGTTTTTAAGAGACATTTCCATCATCATCAACTGTTGAGCAGCTGCCAAGATGAAATTGTCCTCAGAGCCACCACGTAAGGGCTCTGGATAATGGGAAATGGAATCTGCCTCTCGGCTGGGAGGATGTGCCCTGCCCAGGGAAGCGTTCGCCAGCTCCTGCAACGGGCTTGTCTGGAGAGACAGGGAGAGCAAAATCCCTCTGGACTGGCCTTATTCAGTCCTTGGCCAGAAAGGGGAGCTGTAGAATTAGGGAATGAAGATAAGGAGAGCAAAACGTTCCGAAACAACAGCCAGGAAGGGAGAAGTGTCTGAGAGGAAAACACGGATTAAAGGACAGGGTTAGGAGCCAGCAGCCCTGAGCTTTGTTCCCAGTTCCCAGCTCTGTGTGACTGTGCTGCTTCCAGACCCCAGAGCCGGGGCCATATCAGAAACCCCCTCCCCAAAGGGCACTAAAACCCGCTGTGGTGGGCGAGGGCCTGCGCTGACACCGCTCCTGTGCTGCCTGGAAGATGGATAAGGAATGAGTGAACATTAGGCCAGGATGTGCGTTAATAATTGATGCTATTGTTATTAATGATTTACAATAGATTTCATCAAGCACATCTATTACTGCATCTCCCCGCTCTCACACCTTTTGTGCAGCAATATCGATGTCAGACACGTCCCTCCTAACTCAGCTGGAAGAAAAGCATCCAAAAATGATCTTTTAGAGCAAAAATAAACCTCTAATTTCAAGCTGATCTATTTCCTCATGTATTTTTCTCCATCATTAGACAGGATTGTGAAATACATTTTCATTTCTTTTCTATTTCTGCAGTGAAGGGGAGGTGAGTCCCCAATACCTAATTAAAATATTGGGCCACCAAATAAACCCAAAGCAATTGCTTGCAACAGATGGGATTTCCTTTGTTGCTGTCTCTGGATGATTAACGAGGAGGAGAGAGACAAGAAAGCAGAACCGAAAAAAAAAAAAGTGGGGGGGAAAAAAAGAAAGAAAAAAAGCAAGCTGTATTTTATTTACAACATGAATATCCTGGTATTGACAATTCCTAGCATCCTGAACAGCAGGAGAAAATCAGGCAGGCAGGGAAGGAGCCGGGGCTGGGCGCTGGGGTTCCTGATCACAGAGCCTCAATTTTCAAGCACTTTGGAATCCTTTTGCCATCTCCTTCTGTTTCTCTCCCTGCTGTCTAGGATCAGGTTGGACCAAAGGTGCTGGAAAAATCAGAGGTATAAGAAAGGAAACACGTGAGGGTAAATCCAGGTGAGGTGTCCGTGTCTGAGATTTGGGAAGGTCAATGTTTAATGCAGCTTTTAAAACCCCAAGGGAGCGAAAAGGGAGAGCTGTTCCTGCCCTTGTTCCTGCTGCAGTGGAAGGTGTCCCTGCCCACGCAGGGGGTGGAACGGGACGGGCCGGGAGCTCCCTCCCAACCCCAACCACTCCGGGAGTCTGTGATTTTTTTATTGCAACATTTTCACAGTTCAGCGCTGAAATATTGTCTCAACCCTCCCTCCCTGTTTCTTCTGGCGAACCAGGAGGTAAATTTGTGTCAGGAGGGGTTGAGCTGCAGCTGGTATCGCTTTGGGGCGGGAGCTGATTCCTCGTGTCCCTTCTCATCCCCTTCTTCTACCAGACCTGCTCCATCCACCTGCTCCTTCCCCCGCGGGGAGGATGTGCAGATCAACCCCCCCAGAGCCCGGTGTGGCTGACGGGAGCGCTCCGGCTCAGCTGTGCCGGAGCTGCCAGACAACCTCCCTCTCGCGTGGAGATCCCGCACTCGGGTACCACCACCCTGCTCCGTGCTCCGAGCCTGGCGCTGCTTGCAGTGACAAATATCTCCCGCCTCTATTTCTCTGCATCGTGCAGCGTGTCCTCAGCTGCTTCCTGAGAGCACAGGAGCTGTTTGTCACCCCTGCAGGGATTTTGTCATCCCTGCCACACACAAACTGTGGCACGTTCGTGCTCTGACTCTGTCGCGGCAGTAACGGATCACACCTATTTTTTAAGCAAACTCAGTTCAAAGCCACCACAGATTTCCTGTGCCTTAAAACACTTATTTTCCCTTATAAGGAAATGCACAATTGCAGATTGTCACTGAACAGAAGATGGGAGTTGAGCAGCGTGGGTCGGGTGGCTCCTTGCGGGATCCAAACTCTCACACAAACACTCATTTCTATCTCTCCCTATTTCTGCAGAACTGCTGCTTTACCAGGAAAAATTCAACAGAGTTCACTGCTCCATATTTTTTTCAGTGAAAGGGTTTCCAAGTTGATGTCATTCTCCTGAAAGGCTTATTCAGTGAAGTCACAGTGCAGGAGAAAAAGAACTTAGAAGAAAATAATGCTGCTTTTTTTATAGCTAAAATAAAATTACATTGGCTCACCCAGCGCCTGGAGAGACAGAGGCAAATAATCCCATATGGCAGTGGGAGGAAGCATCCTATGGACACTGCTGCACTGTAGCTGCTGTGAGAGGCAGTAAATTGTACTTATTCCTACACAGGAGTCTGACAAAACAAATCTTCAAAACGGTTCCACTGCACGAAGGGTTTTGAACCAACACCTGATTCCCATCCTGCCTCCTTAGGAGACTCCGTGTGCCCCGAGCACATCCCGTCTCTCACCCGGCTATTCCCGGCAGTTATTCCGCATCCACGGCCGTGCTCCCACCTCCCCTCCCCACCAGCCCTGGAACAGCGACCTCCAGGACCCCCCAGCCCCACGGCAGAGCCGGGACCCCTCACTCCTCACCTTTTTTGGGTGCTGGCGCTGCTGCCGTCCCCTCCGACGCCTTGGGCTTTTCGAAGGTTTTCTTGGCATCGGCAACTTTAAGCACATTCTCATCCTCCTGACTCTTCCTCCCCTTCCGCTCCGGCTCCTCCGAGCCCCCTCCTCCCGCAGTCCTGCCTCCAGGGAGCAGCTCCGTGCCCGCGGCTGCCCACTGCTCCCTGCCAGGCTTGGCCTCGTCGCCGAGAGGCTCCAGCAGCGCCTCCGTCAGCGCCACAGCCTTGCTCATACTCAGAGCCAGGCTCTCCTTGCTGTGGGTCCTGACAGGAGGGGCCGGGGGGGTTCTTTTCGGGATGTAGGAATCGAGTTCATCAGCTTCACCTCCGAGCTGCTCCCTGCTCTCGGGCAGCTGGCTGCTGCTCTGTCTCGAAAGCTTCCCGGTGTCTCTGGCCACCGAGGGGTAATTCGTGACCGCAGGGACCATTCTCTCGAGGCTCTTCACTACCTGCCAGTCCGGCTCGGGCTTCCCGGCCGGATCCTCCTCGCCGGCCTGGCCGTTCTGGCAGGGGTCAAGTGTTCCGTCGGGCTGGGGGGCGAAGCTCCGCGCCTGCCTCAGGCTCTCGGCTGCCTTGCTGCTGTCCCTGGGGATGTAGGAGACAGGTGTTCCTGCCTCCTGTTTGCTTTGCAGGATGTAATCCATGAGGATGGCGTTGCGCTCGAAGCTGTCGGACCTGACGGGCACGGTCGGCTTGTTCCTCTCCGAGGGGCCCTTGGGGCTCAGTTTGGTCACTTGCCTGCTCTCCACGCTGCTTTCCGAGTCCGAGCGGCTCATCTGCCTCCTCAGGACTCTTTCCAAGGAGTTGAGCCTGCTGAGGCTCGGACTTGCTGCCTTCCCATCCCCTGCGTAGCCCTCCTGAATCAAGGGTAGCGTGTCCTCTGTCTCTTCCCATTCCTCCTCAGGTTCCATTTCTGCCTCCTGGATGAGGCGCCGGTACTCGCTCTCCTCCAGCCTGTAGACCACCGGCCTCACCGTCCTGCCTGTGCCCACCCGCCTGGGCACCACCTCCAGCTCGTACACCTTTGGAGGGGCTTCTCCCTCCTGCCCTCTCCTGCACCCTTTGGACACGGGATGCTCTTCCAGGCACAGCTCCCCTGGCAGCCCCCGCTGCCCTCTCTGCCCGCTGCTGCTCATCTCTGACCTCTTGGCAGGGCCTCCGGTGTCGCTCCGGAGGTCGGGGAGATCCCCCCGCTCCCGGCTGTGTCCCAGGCCCTCCTGGCTGAGCTGCAGCAGTGGATAATCCTCACACGTCCCTGCGGAGTCTCCCCGGGAAGCTGGGCAGTCTCTCCCCCTCGCTTTACTTGTGTCATCCCGTAAATATCCACAGTACTGCCAGGTGGAGGCTTCCATGGCCGGGAGCTCTGTCACCGTAATTCCTGGTTCCAAGTGCTTTGGGACTGGCCAGCCAAGATTTTTCCCACCTTGGGTCTCGGCAGGCTTTCAGCACCGCCTTCTCCTCGCTCCGCTCTGGGAGACGGCAGCACTTGGAAGCGTCGGAGCCTGGGTCATGTGAACCGGCGTTCCTTGGCCTCATGGCCAGCGGAGAGGAACATCCCGCTGGCACGACGGAGCCCGTGCTCTGCCACTCCTGACACCACACCCAGCACAGCTGATGCCACGCTGGTCCCTACCCAAACACATCCCACCTGGATAACTGGAAAAACCCCCTCCAGCTGCTGATTTGCTGTTCCGTGGCACTTCACAGTCAGGAATTGCTTCCCATCTGCATCCTTCTCCGAGGATTCTCCTCTTTCCCCAGCCTGTTCCAGCTACAGCTCCCCACAGTCCTGTGCAGCAATCCCGGCTTCCCTCCAATTTCGCAGCTTCCAGAGGGATTTACTGCCAGGATGTCTGGGCAGGATCTCCTCCGTCAGCTCCTCGTGGGTTTCACGGAGAGATGGAAACCCGCATCCGTGCCCCTGGCACTCTTCCCTCCTCCCTGCCCCGCGCCCATCGGACGCGGAGCGGCTCCCCCAGCGCTCCTTCCTTGGAAGCAGCGCTCAGCCTTGGGCTGCTTCCCAGAGGTTGGGGGAGAGATGCCGCCTGCACAGAGCGCGCGGGGCAGAGCCGGAGCGGCTGGAATGACCTGCGGGAATACGTTATGGCAAAGGGAATTGCTGTGACAGAGAACGGCTGCCCGAGATAAACACGGGAGCCCGACAGCAGCCTCAGACACGACTTTCCCTGCGGAGACTCCGAAACTCAATTATCAAAAATCCCTATTAATGCACTGGGCATTTCACTAAATAACCCTCCAAGCAGAACGTTCCTCCCTTTGGATAACCCTCCGGAAGGCGGTGGAGCCGGAGAGCTGGAGGGCTCTAATCCGTTTGTACACAGCTGGGATGCCTGGCATTGCAGCGAGCCGCAGCTCCCAGCCCAGCCGCTGCCCCTGCTCTTTGCCTTTTATGGTCCCCCGAGTCGGGAAGCATCCCGAGGCAGGATGCAGGAAAACACCTAGATCATCCCAAAAGAGGTGCCTGCACAGGCACCTCTGCGGCGTCGGGGCTGAGTTACCCCTGTGCCACCCAAAGAGCTGGCAAACAGCCCCCAGGACCTGGCCTCAGCCCAAAGGCATCCCTTGATATTCCATGGGGCTGGAAAATCCTGCAGGACCTCATCCAGAGCCCTCAAGAACTCAGGCAGCCTCTGAGCACCATCAACACACAGCAGCTGTGTGGGTGACACCTGGACCACGGTCATGATGTCACCACATCATCCCGTGCCCTGTGTCAGGAGCGAATCCTGGCCACTGCCGAGAGGAAGGAGCAAGGGATGAGGGTTATCCCAGCCCTTACCGGCCTGGAGCCAGCCAGGCCCCTCGCTGGGACGATTCTTTATCAGTGCACGCTGCAGAGCTGCTCTGCATGGACAAAACCCCGTTTGTTTCCACTGGAAGTCTTAAATCCCTGCCGAGGCTGCCCAGAGCAAAATCAATCAATTCCCAGCGGGATCAGGGCTGGTGGCCGGGCTCCTGCTGCTCCTGCCAACACTGGCAGCAGCAGAACCTGGCAGCAGCAGTCCTGACAGGTAGAGAAATGCTGAGCAAGACATGCTGGCAGGTGCAGGAGTGAGGGATTTCATGGCCAAGTCACCTCTCCCATGGGATGGACTCACTCAACGTTGGCACTGTGACCCAATCGATAATTCCAGGTGTTCCCCTCGAGCCCTCATGGCAAAGCCAAATTCCTTCTGGATCTCTCACAAACCCTCATGATGCAGGGATACTGTGGTGGTTTGGGCTTGCCCTGCGTGGGGATTGCAGAGCCTGGGGTTGGTGTGGAAGGGCGGGGCTGGTGTCCTCGGACCTGCCCTGGGCGTTGTGTCCTGTGTTCTGGGGAGCTGCTCGGAGCTCTGACACGGCACCGAGGCGGTTCTGCTCCTGAACCCTCTGCATAAAAGGAAATGGCAGCTGCTGCAGCGTTGCTGCTGCCCGTCCTTCAAACAGAGGGGGGAAGAGACTTTTAGGGAATACGCACCGAGGCCGGAGCAAACCTGACCGGCAGCGGAGCTCGGCCCGTGCCTGCTGCAGGAACCGACTCCTCTGGCCTTGGCAGCGCCGACCTGCAGCTTCTGCTTAGAAAAATATTTATATTTCCAGCTTTCCAGAGACCGGTGTGGCTGTTCCAGCCACGGCCCAGCAGGAATGGACACAGACACATCATCCTGGGGCTGCAGGCAGCTGGAGAACCACTGCCAGACAGCAGCTTCTCCTCTGCCAGCGTGCAAGAGCAGCCACAGCCCTTGGAGTCCTTCCTGTGGCTTCTCTGTGTGCTACAATCAGCCTCACCCTCCTGCCAAACCTCATCTTTTTACTCAAAACCACCACTGAAGTACCTGCTCACCACCCCTGTGGTCACCCAGCCCCACATGGAAGTGGGAAACGCTGGCAGGGAACCGTCCTCCCATCGGAGGGTCCTTGAGGAGATCGGCTCGGGAGCACCCACAGCTCCTCCATGGGAGAGAGATGAGGGGCCTGGCTGGACCCTGCACCTTCCCACCACCCCAATTCCCAGCCAGGAGGGCACCCAGTGCTGGCTGCCCCTGCCCACGGCAGCTCCAGGCATCTCCTCTGGTCAGTGGGGCTATAAATAAACCCTCCCTGGTCGCCAGAGAGAATTTGTGTTGCTCCAGATGTTGCCTGGTTTTGCCATGGCAACATCACAACAGGATGTAACATTCGGCCGTAAGGAACCGCTCCGAAAAGGACCAATTTCCAATCCTAACAAGAACAAAAAAAGAGCCAGGGACTCACCAGTAGCCCGGACATGCTCCAGCCATTCCACGGTCCCATCTCGTGGTTCCCTGTGTCCAACTCACACCCAATCCTGGAGCCAGGAATGGCCCTGTGGGGAGGCTCCATCTTCGGGAGGCTGAGCTGAGCAGGGAGCGACGTCTCCCTTGACCCAGCCAAGGGATGTGTGAGTTAAATGAGCCAACGGCAAACATTGACCCCAAAACGGCGTTGGCTGAGGGACAGGCTGTGCTCCAGCACCTCAAACAACAGCGGGAAGCTGTTCTTCCCAATCCAGAGCTCCAGGGCTCCCAGCTCAGCACGAGCTTCCCAGCTCTGCTCCGTGCTGGAGAGAGTTAACCCCGGGGTGTGCAAGCCCCACACGCCCCCTGCTCCCGCTGGTTTCCTTCTGTGCCATCGTGTCAGCACACCTGGGAAACCCCAGGGAGGCCCTGTCCCTCCAAATGCTCCTGCCGGGGTCCGGGATCAGGGCAGGGACAGATCCAGTTCCAGCTCCCGGTGCCTCAGCTCCTGCAGCAGCACCTGCCCAGGCCGTGCCAGAGCTGCTCCCACACCTGGAGAATCTCTCCCCTCAGGATACCTTCGGGTGAAGGAGACCCAGATGCTCCAAATCCACCCTGGCAGCCCAGGGCAGTGCCCTCCATCGTTTGCAGATGACTTTCCTGGCCAGGGAGCTGCTGTAGGTGCTGAGTTCCTGTGGGAGCTCCAGGGCCTCCACACTTGGGATGTGGCTGTTCTGAGGAGACCAGCACAGGCCTGTGGGAATTCCACAGCCCACGTTCTGTGGCAGCACCAAGGGCCTCTCCCAGTCGGGATTTTCCAGGCTCGGCTGGGTGCAGGTGTCACTTTTCCACGTGCCACTGCTCCGCTGCTGCCATCCTTTCCAGAAGGTGAGCGGCTTCTCCTGAACCCAGTCTGGGGTCTCTGAAAAGGCCAGGTGGATAATGAGTGATTTCCACCCTGTTCCTCTGGATCCAGCCTTCAGGGGCATCGGAAAACAGCCAGGACCCAAAAATGAGGGAAGCAGAACCAGGATAGATGGGGAATGCTAACACAGGGCAGGCAGTGGCTCCCAGGATATGTCCCATTCCCTCCTTTTCTTTCCACCCCTTTCAGGGCCTGTTCCTTCCCCACTCCAAACAAAGCTACAAAACTCATTTGTAAAAGGAAAAAAAAAAAAAGAAGTTTATTTTTTTTTTAATTCTCACAAGAAGCACATAAAATATCCAGGACATTTTTACAAACAAAAGTAAAAAAAAAAAGTGCATGATGCATCCCTCCCGTGGGCGTACAGTACAAAAATCCTGCAGATTTCCATATAAAACTGGGGTAAGAAATACCATGGAGTAAAGGAAACGTTGTTACGGAGTACAGCAATGCACAGGAACAGCCACACGTCACTCACCGACTGACCGGGACAGTCCCCAGCGCTCCGGCCGGGGGTCGGTGACACGGCCGGGTCCCCGGGAGGTCAGGCACTGCTGCCACACGGAGTGACACCGCCCGGACCGGGAATAAGGTGCCGGTTTGTGCATTCCAGGATTTCTGGCAGGACGGGACAGGGTTTGGGTCTGCCGAGCTAAGCGTGGTCGGTGATGGGATGTGTCCCTGCACACCCCGCCCGCGTTCCGGCAGCGATGCATAGATAAATGGGATAAATAATGGGATAAATGGGATAAACGGGGTCACCGGGAGCAGCCACCGGCACCTCGGCTGTCACGGAGCCCTTTGGTTCTGCCATGCCCAGAGCAGAGGGAAGCGGTAGCAGGGGAGCAGTGCCGAGCTCGGCGGGGACAGGAGGGCAGGACAGGAGGAGGGACGGCCTTGCTGCCACCGGAAACACCAAAAGCACCAAAAACTCCCCAGAGAACAGCAAACAGCAGAGTCCAACAGCTCAGCAGATACACAGTGTTTGTAAACTATGAGTAAGGCACTCCATCGTAAGGACACGTACGACACGTGGGGAGGACGAGCACATCAACCTTGTCATGCAACAAACCCGACGGGATGGGAGAGGTTTGGCTACAAACCCCCAGGAATGGCACAGCGGAGCTTCCGGAGCAGCTCCCACCAGGCCGTGTCTGCATCCCGACCACGCAGGGAGGGAGCCCCGAGCCCAGAGCGAAGCCTGGGGCTGATCCAGCCAGAGCCAGGCGGGAGCAGCAGCGGGGGAAGGCGGAGGGTGCCGAGCTGAGCCCCGGAACGCGGCGGGTTGGACGCGGCAGAACTCGGCAGGCACTCGAGAAAACAGGAAGGAAATCAGATGTTCGCTTCGATCAGTTCACGGAATTTTCGGAATTCATTCAAATCCGTCCCCAGCACCTCTTCCCTCAGCCAGGTAGTGATGGGAAGGGTCGGCAGCGCACAGAGAAAAATAACCCGTGCGTGGCCCCGGCGAGCCGAGGGTGACGGTGCAGCTGGGCTGGGGTCGCTCTGCGGGCGGCTCCCGGGCAGGGGGCGCGGAGGTTTCCCAGGTGCTGCTCCCACCCTGCGGCACCCAACAGCCCCGGGCTTCCCGTCTGCTCCTTCCCAAATCCGAATCCGGGTGCAAAGGAGGATAAAGATGATCCAAACGCAGGGAATGGATCCGGCTGTGGCTCGTGGGGTTTCATCCCGCCCTGAGCACGACCCAGCGCTGCCTCAGCCCAGGGAAGCGGAGGCTCCCGCACAACCTTCCCTCCCGGAGCAGCTTTTGCTCCACACCAGCTCTCCTGGGTGGGACAAGTGCAAATCAAATTCAGACTCTTTCAGGAGGGACAATTATACACTGATTGCCTGTCCCTACAATTCCTCACACAAATGAAACATGCAGGATCTTATGCTTAAAGGGAAAAAAGGAACTCCTGGCATTTAGGGCAGGAAAACACACGGGTCCCTTCCTCAAGACACTGGATTTTCAATCAATACAGTTCACAGCAGCTGCTGCAGCCTGGCTCTGCCCCACCTTATGGAGGGGAGTTGCGAGAAAGCCTTTCCATGGAGATTTTAAAATGTGGGAATACTCACACTCACAGCCAGGGTGAGCAAATCCACCTGTTTGAGCCTCCCAAATCTGCTTCAAAACATTACCCAAAGGCACATGGCCTCAGATGGGATCGGGGGGCACTGAGGTTTGGAGCACATCCCCTGCTCACTTTCCAAGCTCTTCCCTCTGGACTCAGCGAGGGCTCGCACGGAGCAGCTTCTAGACCAGGCTGGTTGCCAAAAATATTCACAGAAAACGTGCATTCCCTATGGAATGGGGGCACCGCTATGATCCAAGCACCAGCCCTGGCAGGAGGGGGTAACATGGGACTGAGAGCACGGACAGCCCCCGGCTGCCTCCCTTTCCCCCAACATCCCTCCCCTCGGAGCGTGTCCGCATTTCTGCCCGACTGCTCCCCCCAGCAGGATTCCCGCGGCTCTCACAGCCCTGTGAGGTCTGGGACAGGCCCAGCCTGGCTCCGGGGCCAGCCAGGCTCCTGACACCCACCATAAATAACACTCCTGCAGCAGGATTCCTGCAGCAGCCCCAGGGGCTGCCAGCAGACCCAGGGCACAGGGACCGCGCTACGGAACCGACAGCACAACCACAAAAGACACTCGGTCGCCTACAGGGGCTCCAGGAGAGCCACCCCTCCTCGGCCATCTCGTGTCACTCACAGTGACAGAGGGTCCCTGGCACAGCATCCACGACACCGACACAGCTTCACATCACGAGGGTCCACGGGCAACCACTGGCCAGGCTCTGTCAGCACTGGGACAACACCGACCACGACGACAGCAAAACACCCCAAGAACACAACACCTGTGGCAGCCACGCAGCCGGGGTGACATCGGGGCACAGCGTCCCCAGGGACACAGCTCAGCACTCTGTCACCCCCCAGCCACGGCCCGGGAAAGCCTCTGAATCCACACTCCTCCAGGCCTTTACAGCTAATGCTAAGGGAATTCCTTCAAACAACAGCAAGAAATCTGGGAAAAGCCCCAAACAACAAACCAGGACAAAAAGCCAGCGAGAACAGAGGTAGTGTGCGTGTCACCATTTTAAGGATTTTCCACAAGTGCCCTGTTTAAATAGAGACTTGTGTTTGTTCTGTAAAAAAAAAGTCATGAATAATTATTTCGAGTCTTTGAAACAGAATACTTCAGCATTTTAGATATAGATAGATAGAGATACAAATATCTATCCATAACCACACACAAATCCACGTTATTACACTTGGCAAACAGTACTAGGAAGAACATCCTGCAGGACAACAGGCAAGTCACACACCAAGTCCTCCTCCAAGCCATGCAACACATTTTCCCTTGTCCCCTTCACCGTGACCCACTGTGGTTCTTTCCTCCTCTCTCAGAGCACAAGGAGGGGACGAGGAGGTGGCACCAGATGAGCTGCTGCAAGTCAGATGATAAAACAGCACTGGTGTAATGAATAAATGCTGCAAACCCCCAAAATCCAGCCCCCTCCTCCCCCTGCAAGGCATCAACTTTTGCCCATCCAAAGCGTGTTCTTCAAGTTCCCACCCAGCGGCTTCACCCCCGGTTTGGAGATGCCGTCCGCGCTCCTCGGTGGAGGCTCACAGAGCACGGAGCACTCGCTGGACACGGCCTCCTTGGAGTCTGTGATGGTGGACACGTCCACGTCACTGGACAAGTCCTCGGAGGACAGGTTAAGACATCCCAGCTTGGCGAGGGAATTGGACCTTTTCAGGGGTGAGGACACGGTGAGGCCGGCCAGGCGCAGCCTGGTCTCGATCTCCTGCGTGCGCTGCTTCACCAGCCCGGGCTTGCCCCGCACGCTGTGGATGCTGTCGCTGCTGGAGCTCCGCGTCAGGTTGGAGCTGCGGGAAGAGGAGGGGGTGTAGCAGATGGTCTTCAGGAAGTCCTTGGTGAAGCTGCTCGTGTGCTCCAGGCGGCACCCGGCCGGAGTGGAGGTTTTCTGGGAGATCCCCTCCAGGACGCGCTTCACCCCCAGCTTCTCCGCGTCGTTCTCGGCGTCTCCGGGCACCAGCGAGGCCGGTGCCAGGAGGGGCACAAGGCCAGGATGGGACATCAAGTCCTCGTTTTCCTCCACGATGCTGGAGTTGACCCTGCCCAGGGGGCTGTCCCGGAGCAGCGCGGAGGCGTCCGAGGGCAGGCTCTTGAGGCGCTCCAGCTCTTTGGTGTGCTTCCTGACCAATCCCGCTTTCTGCAGCTGGAGCAGCGACTCCTGGTGCTGCATCAAGTAACTGGTGGCGCTCGGCTTTTCCAAGTCTTTGCTGAACAACAGGTACTTCAGGTCCTTGGTAGGTCTGGGGTCCTTTCTGGCCAGAGACTCTTCCCTCACCACCTCTGCTTGAAGGAGGCTCCTGTCACAGTGGGAGTTTCTCCTGGGCAGCAGAGTTTTTTCGGGGGTTTTTGGCGCATCTTTCCCTCTCTCCAGAAGGCTGCAGTGCTGATCGAGCGACCTGCACGTGCCAACCTCCAAAGTCCCCGCTCCTGGCGCCAGAGGAAGCGGAGCCTCGTTGTGTTTAGTTCTGGCTGGCTCCTCGGGGGGTGCCCTGCTGGGCAGGTGGTCCATCAGGTGGGAGTGCAGGTGGGACAGGAGGGGGGGCTGGGTGCAGATGGTGCTGCTGTGCCGCGCGGCGCCGACGCTGAGCCTCTCGCACTGCTCCCCGAAGGAGTCGGGGGACAACCCCGCCGAGGAGTACATGCAGTCAGTGCAGGACTGGTAGGAAGGCTTCACCTTGCTGAGGATCCCGAACACGGCATCGTGCTGCAGGAGAGAAAACAGGTACAGATCAACGAGCACGGAACAGACACCAGCACAGCCTGCAAGGTCTGGGACAGCCAAAGAGATCTGGAACAAAGCCCATTTCCACCTCAGGCCCTGCAGCAGGAACTAAAGGCACGTGCTTTCCCAGCAGACAGTGCCTCCAGGGAATACCTACCGTGCCAAGCGAGGGTCATGCAAGCGAGCTGCCCACAGCACTTTACAGGGCACTCGCTGGGCACTCTCTGGCATCTACATCCACAGCTCGGGCAAGCAAAGCCCTGGTCAGAAGCGCCTCGAAAGGGGAGAAGCTCATCATGGAATGAAAGGCTTTATCCAAGTCAAATGAAACTGGGCTATGAGGATGAGAAGAGCAGTTTCACTTGCAGCGGAGTCAGCCATGCCAATCACCTCCATCTCACCTCCATACGCACCTCAAAATCCTCTGGGCAACTCCTTTTGCTGTTGTTGTTATTCAAGTTCTCCCTATTGAGCCTGCTCTCCTCCTTGTGCATGGACAAACGCCGCTTCCACTTCTCCAGGGGATTTTCCTCCCTGACACCGTCCTCCCCCGGCTCCCCAAGGACCATCCTTCCTTTCCTGGGGCTGAAGTCCAGTTTCTTCTTCGCCTCCTTCTCGCAGAAGCCGCCCAGCTCTGCCAGTGGCTCCGCTCTCTCTGGGGCCTTTCCCGTCTCCAGCAGCCTCCCCTGGGACGGTGCAGACGGAGGCTGTCCCACCAGGGCATCCCGCTCCAGCTGCTCCATGTGGAAGAAGCCCTCCCTATCCCCAGGAATCTTGTTCTCCAGCAGCGTGTCCGAGAGGCGGCGGAAGCAGTAATCGAAGCCCACGGAGGCGTCGGAGCCGGCGCGGTTGTCCAGGTAGGCTGACTGGGAAGGCATGTCCAGGTCAGCCAGGCGGTTTTCCAGGTCGATGTCCAAGCTCTCCAGTAAGAAGTCTCCGGATCCCGTGGTGCCGTCGGTGTTCTGCGGCAGGTTGCTCTCTGCCTGCTGCTTCCACAGTTTGTTGTGGCGCTGCTTGCTGGGGAGAGGACAAGGGACACGAGTGACTGCCCTGCAACTGCAGGATGCCCAGTGCCAGGAGCTTCCCTCCCTCTGCACAGCCCAGAATCCAAGGGCTGGGCCCAGATGTGAGATCCCACCTGGGCAAACCACCTTCAGCACTGGGATTTTTTCCCCCCACCCGCCCATTCCAGAGCAGTGCCCTGAGTGCAGCCATGGTGGGATCAGCCCTTGGGAGACCCCTCGGGGCACAGAAGCCCCCTCACAGCAGAACACCCCAAACTGACCCCTCTGTGTGTCCTGTGGCACAGCTCCTGCTGAACCAGGGGACAGAATTCTCTCCTCCATCCTTAGAAGACAAATACTACAGCCCTCGCAGTGACAGAGCCCTGGGGTTGGCACAGAACCACAAACGCTTTGCCTCCGGCACGGCCCGAGCTCAGTTCTGCCTCATAAAACAAGAACAATGCTGTGCTGAGCAGCACTGGCTGCTGAGAAATCCAAACGTGCTTCCCAAGCACGGAGAAAGCCTCACTGAATTACACCAGAGCAGCTCTCCCAGCTAATTTCCATGCAGGGAGCCTGGCACAGGGAAGGTTTAGGAAAAGCACGATTGGCCCAGGATTCTGTCTGTGCCCTTCTAAAGGGACCCTTCAGGCTGCAGCCCTCACACATCTCTGGGCACAACACCGACGGAGCCGCATGGAGATCCAGCAATCCTTCGTGACGTTACCCACAACCAGCTCCTTTCCCTCCCCCTCATCCCGAGCCCTACCTGGCATCCAAAATGCCCTCGTACTCCAGCAGCTGCCGCATGAAGCCGGCGTTGGGCCGCGCGATGCTGCGCTTCTGCTTCACGTAATTGTAGGCCTTTTCCAGGGACCAGCCGAATTCCTTCATGGCATAGGCGATGACGGTGGATGCGGAGCGGCTCACGCCCATCTTGCAGTGCACCAGGCACTTGGAGTGGTTCTTCCTGCAGCAGGACAAACAGGAGAATAAATCCCATGTCACCGGTTACGGATCCGTTACGGCTTCACCGGAGGAGGGACAGCACTTCCTCTCCTGCCCGCCCAGCACCACGGCTCCGGAGGGGAGGAACGCTTGGGATCATGAGGGCCAGGAGAGGAATCCCTCTCCAGAAAAGCTGGGACTTAGATGGGCAGCCTCATTCATTTCAGAGACCACCATGAAGCCTCCTGCCTCCATCCGAGTGTTTGGTGCTGGGATCACTGGGAAAAGGCTGAGTGTAAAGGCCCAGCAGGTTTGACGGGCTCTGTCTGCAGAGACAGCTGGGGCAGGTCCAACACGGACATGTGCTGGAGCAGCTCCAGAACTTCTCCAGAAGAGGAAACATCCTCATTTCCTTTTGGAAGCAAAGCAAAATAGTAATAAAAATGCTGGGCTAGGACCAGGTTAATGCCAGTCCAGGAAGGGACAGGGCATGAGGGAGCTCCGGGGATATGGAATGATGATGCCAAGGCCCTGCAGTTCGTGTGGCTTCGGGAGGGCCCGGGATGAGACACGGAGAGCTGGGATGTGCCCTCCCCCAGGGCCAGGTGTCCCAGCACTCACTTGGCCTTGTTGATGAAGTGATAAGCCTCGTTCCAGTGTGCCAGCAGGTCCGTGGTCTCCTCGTCGTACACCCGGATGTTGTGATAGGCAAACAGGCCTGGGAAGAAGTTGTCGATTTCCCGGGTGACGTTCAGGATGTAGTCAATGCTGTGGGCACGAGGAGAGACACCCTGAGCTGCCATGCTCAAACAGGCACTGAGGGACACTCTGAATCCATGGAATTCAGCCCAACACAAGCTGTAAGGTTTTACCTACAGCCCTAATCCCAATCCTCCGGGACAGCTGGTGACACAGGGCACACAGGAGGCCCTTCAGCCACCTCTCACGGCCAGCACATCCCAAGTGTCCAAACACACTGGGCACAGGAGGGAGAAGTTTGTTTTATCTCATTTATTGTTTCTGTGTAACCCAACCAGGAACTCCTTGCTGTGCCATGTAGCTCTGGTGATACAGAAAGAAGTGGGAACAGAACCCAGGAATCACCATCTCCAGCTGCAGGTTTTAGCTGCAATCCCATCCCTTTCCCTTCTTTCTCACCAAAACCATGAGAGTCACATGTTATCTCTCAATTCCTGCCAATATCACAGCAGGGATAACAATGTACCCGAGAACGAATGTCCAGATTGATTTATCACCTCCTATCACTCAGACAAATCAAGGACACAGGATATTTGTCCCAGAATTTGTCCAGCTTTGCCTTTGGACACTGCATGTCCCAGTGCAGGACATAATCATTAACACCCTGCTTGATTTCCTTCTCCCAAGATGTGCAGACATCTGCTCCCAAGGACTCCAAATGAAACATTTTCAGCCGTGCTGAAATTGTGAAGAATTTCAGTTCCTCACATTGAGGTTGGTGCAGGCCTTGAGTGAGCAGCAAATATTTACAGGCAGAATGCTCCCTGATCCAAAAAGCGTGGCAGGGAATGGAGCCAAGCAGCACCGTGGTGATGGGAGAGACACCTGGAGCTGCCTGTCCAGGCAGGTGAGGAGGATTCTGCTCATCCCCAGGCAGCTCTGCTCCATTTGGATGGAGATTCCTCCTTAGTGCTGTAACCTCTGCTCCTGTGCAGGAATTCACACCTGGCACAGCACTGGCACACTGGGGGGATGGAGATCCTGATGGACCTCACAAACGATGAGTTTTGTTGTTTTCACTCTGTGCTGGTGATAAAAGTGAGGTTGGAGAGGTTTCTCCATGGCGCTGCTGGTGGGAAGTTACCCCAGAGCTGAGAATGGGCCCCAAATCATCCCTAGAGCCTATAAATGTCCTCTCCAGAGTCCTGGGGGAATTGCAGGCACACAGTGGAGGATTTGGAGCCTGGCAGGGGCAGTACTCACCCCGAGCCCTGCAGCTCCTCCAGGTTGGAAGCGTTCCACTCGGAGCCCTGCAACAGCCACAAACACACATTTCCAAGGGGCCCCAAAGCAGCCCTTTTTCCTAAGGTTCTGCAATCCCCAGCCCCAGCCATCCTCCTGAGCTGACTGGAATGTTGGAAACAGCCTCTGAGACAGGAATATGACATTGATGGCCTGTCCTGAGCAGGCAGGGACCTGCTGAAGGAGGGACCAGGGCACAACTCACCCACAGAGTTAGTTCTAGGCCAAGGTGTGACTGAGCTCATCCCAAATCTCTGCCCCTGGCCACTCTGGATTTTCAAACACAGGGAGATGTAGTGCAGGGAAAGAAAGTGAATACACACCTGTGATCCCAGACATGCCACACATGAGAAGTGAGGCAAATCCTGAAAGCTCTGGGGGTGGCTACACCTTGGATTCCCCCCAAACCTTCACAAGAGAAAGCTTAAAACTGTTAAAAAGCAGGTTTTGCCCTGAAACACGAGCACTTCCTCTGACCCTCTCCAGAGCAACAACAAAAAGACCCAACGGGCACAAACTGTTCATCTCCCGGAAGTCTTTGTTCCAGAGGCAGAGCCTGGTTTTGCCTGGAGTACCATCTAGTGGCAAAGGATTGGACACAGCACAGAGCAGCTCTCCTGGAGCTCCTGACACTCACCAGGTACAAATGATCAAAAATCAGGGATGGTTTGTCCATCTGACCCAGGATCAGCAGCATTTCATTGTCTATAAATTCCTTGAATTCCTTCAAGTTGCAGTTCATGTGTTTCTCCAGCTCGTTTCGGATCTGCAGGGCAAAGACAAAGGATGGCACTGGAATCTTGGTGTCCAACAGAAACATTTGTGAGCACTTCCCTGCAGAACACTTTTCACTTTTTCATTAAAAACAGCAGCAGGGACTCAGCCTTCTGGAGACCAGGAATTTCAGCATGTGGCATCTCTCCAATTATCCCAGAACGGTTTGTGTGGGAAGGAACCTTAAAGCTCATCTCATTCCACACCTTCCACCATCCCAGGTTGCTCCAAGCCCCGTCCAATCTGGCCTTGGACACTTCCAGGGATGGGGCAGCCACAGCTTCTCTGGGAATTCCATCCCAGCCCCTCACCACTCTCCCAGAGAAGGATTCCTTCCCAATATCCCATCTATCCCTGCCCTCTGGCAGTTTCAAACCACTGTCCCTTGCCCAGGCAGCCTGGTATTCTAAACCCCCAAACTAAGAAGCTGTAAATAAAGCTTCAGATAACATCTGAGGAAAAATAAAAGTATTTTGGGGTACCAGCTCCTTAAAAATAAAGATTTGAGAGACAAAAAACAAGATCTTGTCTGCGGCAGAAGTGAGGAACACGTCTACAGACAGACACGTTCTCAGCTTCCTCCTACCACTTGCATGTTAATAATCTCCCTTAAAAACCAAAATCCCACCCCAAAAAGAACTATTTCCACTCTGATCACGTCTGCACTGTGGGTGGATGGATTACACCAGCCTGGGGGATGGATCCAAAGGAGCTCTAGCCTTGATTTGTGATTTTCCATCCATAAACTCATCAGCAAAATGCTGTCTGCAAGGTCCTCTGACATTTGTCCAGGATAAAAAAAAGGAAATAAAACCTTAAAATTTGACTTGAAACTCACAGTCATTACTGAGGTCCTGAAAGACAGTTCTGATGCTGGGATGATCCTGATTTCTCAGGAGGGAGGTGCAGCAAAGCCTTTACAGAAGGGCTGGAATGCACATTCCAAAGCCAGGGACACGCAGGCATATGGTGCCTCCTCACCACTTTCTGGAGAGGGAGTCTGGCAGGAAGAACGAGGGAGAATTTTTTGTATTTACCTCCTTGGAAGTCACATTTTCCAGGTCTTTGCTGGTCATGATGCTCCGGAGCTTGGCTTTAATGAGCCGCTCGGTTCGTTCCCTTTCCGTCGGCCTGGGAAGGAACAGGAATAGGAGAGGATGATTCCAGGCTGGCAGCACATGCACAGCACTGAGGAGTGGGAGGGGAAAGGGAATTTTTATGAGAATAACTGGAAAAAAGAAGCTTGTTGGTGCTTATATACTTTATCACAAGCTAAAGCTTCAGGTCTGATTATTTAACACAAATTCTCTTTTGTCGCCTTTGCAACCCCAGAAATGAAACAGGGCAGGAAGAACAGGGAGAAGGGGAGATTCCCTTCACGAGCCAAGCAAACTTTTCCAAATAAAATCCAGCACTGACTTGTCCACAAAGAGGGCTGGGGAGTCGGGGCGGGTGGACTCCAGGTCCTGCATCGCGTTCCACTCGTTGATGCAGCTCTGGTCCGAGCTGATGCAGCTCTCGTAGTAGGTGGCCCACACCAAGGCCACCCCCCCCGGGAAGTAGTTGTACCTCCTGGCAACTTCACAGGCTTTGTGGAGGATCTGTAAAGCAGACCTGCAGGGTGGGAGAAGAGATTTGGGCAGCTGTGAGCACACGGAGCAGGAGCTGAGAGAATTTCACAGAGGAAAAGTGATTTTCAGCATTAGTTGTTGCGGTTTGCTCCTCCAAAGCAGGAAATTTATGGTGTCAGGGCTCAAAGAGGCACAAACTGCACCTTGGGGGCTCCTCACAGCAGGGCCAAGGCAGCGGCTGAAATCTTCTCCTAATTAACAGGGAAGAAGGAGGCACAAGTCGCTCTGGGATCTAATCATTAACCAGCTCGTACAGCCAAAGGAAGATAAAGAACAGGGACAATTTTCCAACCACCTCCAGCGAGGAGCCTGGTGCATATTTACCAGCATTCCTGGCCCCTGACAGGCTCCAGGGACAAGGCCCAGATTGGGTCATTTGTTTTTGCAAATCCTAACATCGCTTTTTCCTTCCTTCCCTCCTCAATTTTTCCTTTCTTTAAGGCTCTAGTCTGAAGTTGTTGCACTGAACACATCAGCCACGTCCAAGGCTGGCAACAGGAGGGGCCAAATTCAAAACCAGCAGGAACAGGAGTTTTGTTTCTGTACCAAATCACCCCTAGCACAACATCCCTCTCCACATCTGTATCCCTTCCCTAGGAGATGCTGCAGGGACAGGGATCTCTCCAGGCTCCAAGGGGAGCCAGCATTGCCCAGGCAGAAGGAGATGCAGTTCCACGTGGAGCAGCCTCTTCAGGGAGGAATTTGCTGGCTCAGCCACCTCTGCTTCAGGGGTTTGGAATCCCTGCACAGGGGAGGGGTGGCAGGAGCTGAAAGGCGAATGGGCACCTGGGGCTGCAGGAACCCCAGGAATGAGGCAGGACACAGGGAATGCCACAGGCTGGCAGCGGACCCTGAACCTCCTCCGTCAGCCACTGAGAGAAACATGCAGAGAGAGGAAATTCTTGGTTTGAAGCTCCAGGAATTCAAGTTCATCTTTCATATTTATTCATCTCCCTGGTGCCACTTCCCCCACGCTGAAGGACACGGAGCTGCTCTGAATCGGAGCAGCAGATCCTGGTTTCAGATCAGGATTCCCACAGCCCCTCTGCTGACAAAGGGAAGCAGATCTCTGCTGCAGCTCACTAAATACCCAACATGGAGAAGGCTAAAATGCAGCTGATTATATTTTTTAGTTTACTGACAGAAAGAAGAGTCCCTCCCTGAGCCCAGCCCCTCACGTACCACATGGCTTGCACCGACACAGGCTTGAAGATGTGCATCCTCCCTGCAGTGCTCACGCTGAAGCCACTGATGGAGAGAGGGAAAATCCAGTCAAAAACTGCTTTTCTCTGCACCCCAACCTGCTCTCTACAGACAGCTACTGCACTGAGGCACTCAGAGGCAAAAAGAACCAGGATGAGAATTTCTCTCCCTGGTTTTCCAACCTCCCAAGTAAGAATGGCAAGAGGCTGCCAGGAATGGGAGCTCCAGCCCTCATTGGGGTTTCAGAGCATTCCCCGGAACCACGGGAGCAGTGTGAGGGCAGCAAGACAAGAACTCACTGTCTGAATAAGAGGACTCTGCAGCCATGAATCCAAAATGGGCACTTCATTTGCAAGGTGATGGAGAATCTCTCCCAGAGCAGCCCCCAGGTAGGGAAGGACATTCACATTTATCCTTTTAATGTGGTTTTCTTACCCATCCCCATCCAGATGGATTTTAGTATCACTCCACAGGCGAAGAACCATTCCTATAGTGCAGCTTTTACTGGAAGAGAGATGGTGAGACAGGATGTTAAATATAGGCCACGATGTGGTCATGCCAATAGCCTAAATTATTAATACTCTTTAATTTTTAAAATCCTCAAGCCTTGGTCTAGTAATCCCTTCTAATATTTTAGGCCATCAAATAAAACTGGAAGCTGGAGTCTGAAGGTCTGACAAGGTGATAACTCATGGTGATTGCTCCACGGGGTCACTCTGGCTGGTGGAAGAGATAAAAATGGATTTTAGGGATTTATCTGACCCAAAAGAACACTTTCAGTTCAGACAGGCAATCTGGCAAGAAAACCCTGCTATAACGAAGGCCAGGAACTTCCAGCAGTAAATAATTAAGCTACTGAGATATTCAGGTTTTAAAGGAAATTGGGATGCAGACAGCAACAGAAATCCATCTTTCGTCATCTCACAACAATAATCACCAGGAGCAAATTAATGTAAGGTTGTTTCAGGGTGGAGGTGACGTGGCAAACTTCCAGTGCTGTGGCACACCAAGGGAATGCCACATGGGAATTTCAGAGCAGAACAGAGGCAGCATCAAAGCCAATGACAATAATCTTACGAGGAAG
Source organism: Callaeas wilsoni (assembly GCA_013398955.1). Taxonomy (NCBI): domain Eukaryota; kingdom Metazoa; phylum Chordata; class Aves; order Passeriformes; family Callaeidae; genus Callaeas; species Callaeas wilsoni. Next base: position 25,106 of record VWPU01007060.1, read on the forward strand.
GCAAGACTGGGAGCTTCCCTACAGATCCCTCTGCTGTGCAAAGCTTCCCCTTCCCCAGGGAAACCACCACTAAGGTTTTCCAGAATGAAACAAACTCACAGTGGCTGCGCCACAAGGACAGGGCAGCTTGTTCAGTCCTGGGAGAACACACACGACAGCCTGGCAGCTCCAGCCTCTACTCCAGCTCTGCCAAACCAGTCCCTTCTCCCTGAGCCAAGAGCTTTTCTGCCTTGGTTTACTCACCAGAACTGGAATAATCTGAGAGGGGCTGCGATAACAAAATATTTTACTTGCTTTTCCAAATACTGTGTGCTCTTATCAGTCAGACAAAAGGAACAGCTCGTTGCTGACACAGTTCTTTGTTGGTTTTGGAGCACTTTTGCAGTATTGTTTTTTGACTTATTTGGCAACAAAGCTACTCCCCAAAAGCAGCTCCATTGCATCATTCCATCAACACACTGGAGTGTGGGGGAGAGAACGAGCTCCAGTTTTGCAAATGTGTCTGCAAGAGCATTGTGCAGGGAGCAGGCAGCAAACTCCCACCGGTGAGGTGGATGCCATGGCCCTGGATTCCACGGAGACTGAAACTTTCCTGGAATAAAAATGTCGGAAAGCTCAACCCCGTGTCCTTTCTCTTGCTGAAATCTGCAGCTGCTCGGGGCCAGTTTGGTGGTGCCAGAGAGCCCATCGTGCCAGGTTCCCAGCTCAGACCTACCTCTCCTTGCTGGAGAAGTCCACTCCCAGCAGGATGTTCTCCTCGGTGTCCTGCCGCCCGCTGCTGTACACCACCACCATGTAGCGCACGCGGTCGGTCCACACGCTCTCCAAACGCACGGCCTGCAAACCACCTCTGCCTCATTAGTGCTGCCACTGCTGCACAAGGTGTTTTAAGTTTTGGTTATGCCCAAAAGCTTTAGTTAGTGCAGTATGGAAGATACAGCAAGGCTTGCTGCCATTTTGGTGAGGGGAAGATTAGCCGAGATTACCCGCTCCAGTTTGGGGAAACACTACAAAATGTAACCCAAAGGTTTGTTCTGAAGTTTCAGGCAGGAAGTGTAAAAACATTGGTCATGCACAGAACTGAAAACAGGCAGGCTCAGAGGAGTCTCCCACTCCCAAGCTTTCACTGAAAGAAGTCAGTCCTGCAAGAGGCACAACTGGCATTGACTTCCCTGCAGAGAAGTGACTTTTACAGCAGATTTTTATCTGCAGATTTCTTCAAAAGAAAGCCCAGCCCAGCTGATGCAATTTCAAGGCTGACTTTAAAGTGTCCAAGAGCATCAGCGAGGTCCTGTCTCTCCTCCTGTATTAGTGTTTGTCAGCTGGCTGGAAAATTAAATCTAACTAAACAACACATTTCAGGCAGAACAGTTCCCTGACCCAACTCATTACCTGGACACAAGGACCAGGGTAAAAGGAGTGGTCAGAAATTGGGGTAGGGCTAGAAACCAGCACAGAGTTAAAGCAGCTCTGAAATCTGGGATTTGCCAATGCTCTTCCTGCTCCTCTACAGGTCTCTTGCAAACACTTCCAACAGAAATGAGAGCAGGAAAATGCACCTGGTCCTTACCAGTTTGATCCTGTCCTCGCAGCGCAGGAGGTTGATCATCACCTGGAGGTGCTGGGGCAAGTCACCTGCACAGAAAGCAGAGCAATCATCAGGAAGGGGCTCTCGCTGCACTAAGAATCAGCAGAGTCTTGACCTTTAAAGAAATTGGATGTTTCTTAGTCAAAAAATACTAATTAAGGGAGGTTGATTAACTTTGCTGTGCCAGAGAACACTAAGAGCAGTGAGATTCTTGGATGGGCATTCCCTGGATGTGTGAGAACCCAACCTTATGGTATTTGGAAGCCACCAAATCTATTGAGACCACCTGTGCCTGGCACGAATGAGAATTCTCTTCCTGTCACAGCACTGGAGAGAGGACAGAAAGGTTTGGCCGTGAGAACAGGTGAGGAAGAAGAGGGGGAAAAAGTCTGATTAAAAAAACAGGAAGAAAGGGGAAAAGAACGACTTTGAGCTGTGAATCACCCCCAGCATGGTGGGATCAGCCCCGCTGGCCCTACAGAGGGTGAGACTGAGCATGAGTGACCTCCAGGAGGATGGGCTTCAGGAATGCCTTGCTTTGGGTGATGGAGCCCTTCTGTCTCCAAGTTCTGCTCGTGCATCAAGTCCCTCCAGCTCTAGGTCTGTGGGTACATTTCTGTTTGGGGAAAGCAGACGAAAGGAACAAGGAATCTACAGGAAAACAAACCAAGTTCCCATCTAATAACTCAGTAATGCACTCATAACTTTCCATGAGAGATAAAATTCCTTCCGTAGGCTGTTTGCTGGGTATATGGAATTGCTGACAGTTAAAGAAACCCAAAGCCAAGCTTGGCATTCAAACACCCCCTTTGTGCTGGAGTGTTTACTAAGCAGCACCACACAGTACCACACTGTGCCTTTCCCACAGGCTCCTGCTCTCAAACTGCCCCAAAATCCCAGTTCTTCATGCCCAGTACCCACCTATTCCCAAACTGCCAAAGGCAGAGGGTATAAAACACTGGGGAAGCAGAATCCACTTCCCTGAATGCCCTTATCTGCTTCCAAATCACTCCCCATACCACTCCCTGCCACTTCTTCCCACCAGTTTGGCAACTGGAAGGGACTGGAGGAGGCAGGACAGTCTGTTCTTAAGCCACGATAAACTCCAACAGACTGTGGTGAGCTGACAGGAAAGGGGGTTTTCCTGAAACCAGGAGCTAAGAAATGTACGTCTATCCAGACACCCAAATCCTGATCAAACATCCCTTACTCTGACCAGCAACATCCAAATAAAACCAGCAACAGGAAGTTTCAAAGCAAAAATTCCCAAGCTTCAGATTACTGGAGGCTGGGAGAGCCCCTGGAGAAATGTCCAGATCTGTGGCAAGTGCCCAAGGGGTGCTGAGCTCTGTGACTCAGCCCAGCCACTTTTCCTCCCCACAGGCCAAAGGGGAGGCAAAGATTAAATCACTGAGGCACAAGTGACATCTCATCTGTGGCTGGGGAAAACAGGGAGAGATATTCCACACATCCCTTCTGGCTGCACGGGCTTCCCTGCCTGAAGAGAGCCATGCAAAATGCCATGATTTCCACAGAGAATAAGTTTCTACTCCAGTCACAGTCCCAAGAGAATGATGAAAGTTTAAACCATAACTCAGTGATCTCAATAAAAAACTAAGTAATCTGAATGTGGGCTGAAACCCTGGATTTGCTCAGAAAGTTGTACAAGGCCCACCAGGACAATCTGGGGAGTCACCCACCTGTGCCATCAGCCTGTCCCTTTGTTTGGGAGGGAAAAAGGATCTCCAGAGGTGATTGAATCCATTACCTGCATGTTTGTGGGGATGCTGGAGGCTTCGCTGGCCCTGGGAGCTGTTTCCTTGCTGTAAGAAAAGGGCTGCACCTTTCACCATGAAAAAGCTCTCGCTGAGGCTGGAAAAAAACCACACAGGAGTCAGCTGAAAGGAAAGAGCAACGAAATATGCACATCTGGGGAAGGAAGGGCTTTCCTCACTAAAACAGTAGGATTTTGCCACAGCCACTTGCACAGCATGACTCTGGGATTATTCATGGATTATTCATCTGTCATTTTCCACCACTGTTTTATTACTTGGCCCCTGCAGGAGATACTTGCCTGAGCTGTCATGGGCTGGAAATGACTTTATCACTTGATTATGGAATTCTGCAACTTAAAAGAAGCAGAGGGTTGGACTTGTTACAGGCTGAGACCTGCAGTGCACTGGAGAGCAGGTTCCGAGCCCATCGCTTCCTGCTGAGTGCAGTTCTTGACATTTCTTTGGAATGCAAAAACAAGAACCTGCAACTGTGTAGCTTTAAAGAGGAAGGGAGATGGAACCTGCACATCCCGAGGGAAAGGACACAGCTCTGAACCCTCGGGGAAAAACAACCGGCCCAAGAGCAGAGGTTTGGCTCTGCTGTGGCTGGATCAGCACCCTGGGACACAGAGTGTCTGGGCAAACAGTGACATTTCCAGAGGGAAACGACACCCAGGGCTGGAACATAACGGAAGAGAAGGCAGAACAGCACCGGCACAGCCGGGTTTCGCCGCTCCCGGATGCGCACGAGAATCTCGGAAATGGTTCAGAAGCAGCTTTGGCCAGAAGCAGTGAAGCTGCATTTCCCACATGGCTGAAAATCCCTGTCTCCTGAGGCACCTTTTAGCTGCACAGGAATTGCTTGGGATGTGTTTCTTCCAGTCCCCAAACAGCACAGGAGCCATTTGTTGTTCTGAAGCCCAATTTTCCGCCGCCCCACGCTCCCAGCCATAGATCACCATTAATTACTGTCTGCATCTACTAAACAGAAATGCTCCATTATGAGACTGTGCTACACAGGAGTTACTTATGGTCCAGCAAATGATCCCACTGGAGTTACTACTCCCAGCACTCATTTATTCCATATTTTATCCATGGTCTTTGCCTTGGGGCAGGAGTGAGCGTTAATGCTCTCAAAGCTCTGTTCTACCTCAGTATTTTTGTGAGGACAGACATGAAATTCATGTCATTTCAGATTTTCCAGTCTCTTAAGAACACAGCCCAAGTTCCCAGGCAAAGCTTTTCCTCTTTCAACTGAATTTCAAGAATTACCCAGAAAAATCTGGATCAGGTTTAAATTCGAGATTTCAGTTGCTTTTAAAAAAATGAACTAAAATTTTTGCCCGAATTCCAGTCTCCACAGGATCAATAAAACACAGCAGGAGAAGCGCACTCTAATTCCAACAACTCTCCACTTCCATTCCCACAGGATTCCAGCGCTCCCCCCTCACCTCTCTGGCTGTGTCTGAGCAGGAGCCGTGCGGGGTTTGCTGCGATCCGAGCTCAGCCCGGCTCGGGATAACGGCACCCGCGGCTGCAAACGGGGATGTGGCTCCTTCCAGGAGGCAGCCAGGAAGAGCCTTGCTTCCTTCTCACCCCAGACCTCACAGGAAAGCGTTAAAAAAGGCCAGAAGTGACACAAAGGCAGCGACCCCCACACAATGTATGGGATATTCAGCACTCACAAGAGGCAGGGAATGCTTAGGTCACACACAAGGAGATAATTCACAGCATTCTCGTCCTGAGAATCTGAGGGCAAATTTCTTTGGGAAAGCAAAAAAATATCCTGAAATAGGATATTTTCCCCCAGTCTTTTACTCCAAAGGATCTTTGATCTCAGAGTACTGACTAGGATTTCTACAGCAGAAAAAGCCCTGGAAAAAACAGAGCTCCTTCCCAAAGTTATCAGCATCTCCTGCTCTGATGACACATCTTGCCAGATGTTCTCCTCTCCTGCAGTCAGGAAGTCTGTGACAATAAAGCAGAATATTCCCAGTTGCAGGCAAAAGGGAAAGCTGTGCTGCTGGAGCAGCAAGCGGTCCAGGAAAAGGACAACTCACACGGCAAAATTTTTGTTCCCGTGTATCCACGTGCGTGGAAATGAACCGGAAAGCAAAGCCAGGAGCCATTTCCATTGAAATCCCTGTTCCTGCTGTGCACAAACCCCTCCCGTACCCGCAGCATTCCCCATCTCCACACCAGCTCCCGTTTCCATGTGCCCAGCACAGGGAACACACCCAAACGCCTCTTTGCTCCTAATTTACACCACATTGTAACAACATTACCCAAGGCCGGCCCTTATCTCCGCTCTGGGAACTCTGTGGCTCTTACACTGCACACAACTGCTCCGGACACAGCGCAGTGAGAAAGGCAAGGCACGAGACTCCAACTCCCTTTTAAACCCTGCAATTCCAGTAAACAACTAAAACTCCGAGCTTTTTTCTTTTTTAAAAACAACCTCTCCAGAAGAACACCCAAATCCTGGCACTAAAGAACGTCCCCAGCCTCTGCCCCTCGGCAGGGGTGACAGATGCCCCAAAGCACACCCCAATGGCTCATACATACTAATTCGGGCCGGTTTTCTTTGCACAGCGGCAGCATCGTGCTGGCCCCAGCGTCAGACAGAAGTCAGGGAATTCGAAAAGATTCATAACCAGCTGTAAAACTCACATCCTTTTGCTTCTAAACCCATTAAAAAAACCCAAAAAACAAAAAACAAAAACACCAGAGATCAAAGAAAAGGTCGAGCGTATTTTCTGTGCGGAGCGGAGGAATCGCGGCTGCTGATGCTCCCCGGGAACTGGATGGCTTTTAGGGAACACTGTGTCTTCCACTGATATCCCGGCTTGAAAAAGCACTTGTCCCAACACATCCTGATGAAAGAGGGCCATTCAAGAGGGGAAACAACCAGCTGAGGCTCGGCTAATCGTTTCCCTCCTCCAGACTTGTTTGTTTGTTTGCTTCCCCCGCGTGCTCCGGAGGCTCCTATCAGCACCCACACAGCCCCTGGCTGCGGGAAGTCCGTATTCCCTGGGAGGCACAGGACCAGAGGAAAAGCATCCTATGGACTGCTGTTCATTCCTTTACAGTTAAAGCAATGCTTTAATACACACACGGGAAATTAAAATGGTCCTTCCCTCACTGCACAGCTCCCCCGTTGGATTTTCAGAGCCATTCCCGAGTTCCTGAGCTCCGGCTGGACAAGGAGCCTCTCAGGTGCTCGGTGTTTGTGTGTTAGGGGCTGGCTGGCACTGGAGATTCGTTCCTTACAAACCCCAATTCTTTCTGCAGGCACACACCGTAAGGCCACGCTGGTCCCACCAGCCTGAGCAGGGGGAGAAGGAGTTCTCTGTGCAGCTTTCACCCAGTTTTCACCCAGTTTGACTGGCACACACCACAGAAACCACTCAATCCCTGGATGCCCTTCCAGGAATCCTGACCAGCACAACTTCTCTACAAGGAGTCACTTCAGGCTCTCGAATAAACACAGAGCCCACGAGTTTTGTCACAGCCCCAGACCGTGATGCTCCAGTACAGCTGCGGACCAGTTCTCCTCCCACTCCCTGACCTCAGCTTACCAAACACAGGGAATTATCACCCTAAGAGAGGAAAAAACCTACACTTCCAGCACCTGGGAAATGCCAGGAGCGTCAGGAGGAGGGTACAGAGAGTGGCAGTCCCTCCTGTCCCCAGGGGCTGGCAAGGAGAGGGTGCCCACGGCCACAGCCCTGCTGAGAGCCGGCTCCAGAGGCTGTTGCTCCATCCGTTGGCTCCGTGCTGCTCAACTTGAAAAGGAAATATTTCTTCCCCTTTGGGAAAGCTCCAGAGGAGCGTGGCTGCAACACACATCAACCCCATTTCGAGTTGCTGAAGAACACAATAGGCAGCGCCTTCTCGGCGGTACAAACTGCCACCCCCCGGGGCCGGGAATGCCAGTAAGTAACCCCTTAAAAACAGTGGATTTTGGGAAAAGAGACAGAGCTGCTCATGGTCCTGGACAGCCAGATGTCAGTCCCAGAACAGTTTTCCCCAGGCAGTTTGCTTTGCTATCGTGGCTCCGGCTGTGGGGTGTCCCAGGAGGAATCCTTGCATGCCTCGGGTGCTTGAGTTCCATGTTTTAATGGGGAATCTCACATAAGCCATAATAATCTTGCAGGACAAAAGAAAACACTCTATTAATACATCTTTTAGCACAGAACTCATCTCACAATAAAGATCCACACACAGAAGAGAGAGAAAATCACTTTTCCTGGGAAGACCCAGACAAGCCTGAGGTGAGTGAGCAGCCTCCTGCAACCAGGTCCGAGTTTAAGGAAGAAAAAAAACCCCAAACCTCCCCAAGAAAAGGAGTATTCACTTCTCTCAGAATTGGTCATGATTTTACAAAGGCAAACATGACAATGCCTCCCAGTTCCTTGGGTTTCATGGCATCTTCTACTCAAAACATTTCCAAACTGATAAGGTGAGGGAAAACCCGGCCTCTCGAGTGCCACAGAATGGAACACACTTCCCTTCTCCATAGCCCTGTTGATAAGGAGGAAAAGAATTCATTTTTTTCCCCCTTTCCTTTCCCCGTTTGCTGCTCGGTCTGGAACAAGCTTGGCCATCTCAAGGCAACTGAGAAAAGAACACAGAAGAGCCCTGGAGAGGGGCCGAGCCAGCCCTGCCGGATGCTCCCGCAGCCCAGCCAGACCCTCAGTATTCCAGAGGGTGGATTTTAGGCAGGACACTGCTGCAGCGAGCAGAGGGGACTGGCATTGTCCCACAGGCACACCAAAACAGCAGCACAACCCAAGCTGGGAAGGAGCACATCAAAAGGGAAGGAAGATACAGGGAGAGAAACGGCAGGAAGAGCTGGGAGCAGCTGTGTGGCTCTGATGGTTAAGGCAGAGGCACTGCTTGCTTTGGCCTGATAGAGGCACGTCTGATAACACTTCCTGACCACGAGAGGGGCCTTCGGAAGGGGCCTGAGCGACACCAAACAGCTCTAGGAAAAAAGAGGCTTCAAAGCTTCTCCTTCCCTTGGAATTGCACAGCCCCGGGAACAGCCCCAGGGCCTCCAGCAGCAGCAGCAGCGAGTCCCTTCTCCCACTCTTACAGAAGTGTGCCCGAGTGGCCTTCGCTCCCTGTCACACAGAGATTAAAGGCCACACAAGGGAATCATCTGGACAAGCACAGGTGGGAATGTCACCACAGCCATCCCAGCTCAGCCCGACACGGAGCAGGGCTGCCGTAGGAGGGATGAGCAGTGTGGTTCCCACGGAGCAGCACCTGGAAAAGCCCAGTTCCAACACGTGCAATGATGGTTTAGAACAAAGTGCTATTGCACACGTGTAGGATCTGTGATATGCTGGCAAACTGACCTGTGGTCAGGACTGCAGGAGCCCAACACGTCTGGCAAGGTGGCGAGAGCTGCTCAGGACCACTTGGATTGAGGTGTTTTTACTACCAGAAATGCAAGGCAGGAAAGCTCTTCCCATACCCATGGCTTCCATACCCAAAGCCGTCACTCCCAGACCTCCTGAGCTGAAGACAAGTCACCCCCAGAAGAAAAGCAAAACGTGGGCTGCAGGTTCACAGGGAGAACATCTCCCCTTTCTCGGACACAGCCAGGGCACCTTCGTGCTGGGAAGGGGCCGGGCAGCAGCTCCAGCTGTGGGGGGGTTGCAAAGCCTCCCTGCAGGAGCAGACATCTCTCCCATCTGTTTTGATGGAAGTGAGATGTTGGGGAGACAGCAAAACTCAAGAGGCTTTGCTGTTCTCAGCAGAGCAGGGACCAAGGGGAGTGTGAGTGCGCATTGTTGGGCTCGGAGGCGTGGGGATCGTGGGCCACATCCCAGCAGGAATGCTGAGAGGGCTGGAGACACTGCAGGCCATTCACACACAAACGCTCCTCTGGCACAGAGGGCAAAAAGAGAAAAATGAAATCAATCATGAAGCCCACAAAAGCCAATTTCCCAACAGAAATAGACTGCTGATGATGTCCCTCCAGCCGCTCCTGGGATGCATCGGGCTGGAGCAGCGATCAGCACGGATCCCAACCAGCTCAGCTGTGAGTATCCCACCCTGGCGGCAACCCCAGGATCCAGGCTGTGCCTGCACACAACACAGGAACAGCTGGGATAAACCCTCCAAGAGAAAGGGCAGGAAGAGGGAAACAAATTAGCAGGATCATTCCCCACTCCAGCAGACTTACGCAAAATAAATTGACAGAACTGCTCCCAAACAGCCAGGAATGAGAAAATTCCAGGAATCCCTAGTACTTGGATGGTGAAAAGCCAAATAAAATAAAGAGATTGTTTCACAAGGAAAAAGAAATTCTTTCTGCTCATCCCATTAATCACAGAGTTCAAAAAGGCACGAGGCCGATCCCGGCATCACCCAGCTACGCCATGGGCTTGGAACTCGGTCTGAATCCCAAGGAGCATTTCTGAGATTCCCATTGAAACACGATGTCATTCTGGTGACAGTCACTGTCCCAGGAGGCCAGGCCAGATCCTCTCCAAACCTCAGCCTGCACGAGCTGCTAGGAAAAGGAGCATTAACCCCAGCACTGATGTCCCTGGTGTGTGTCCCAGACTGTCCCCAGCCCGCTGTGCCAACCCCAGGGCCACCCACCCCACACAGCAGCTCACGCTCGCCGGGACTCATGGACCTGGAGGACAAGGCTTGGGAAAGCAGCAGCTGGCACAGGGGAAGAGCAGAGGCACACACGGAGATCCCAGCATCAGCAACAACATGGATTTCCCCAGGCACCCTCTGCCTGGGGGTCCGAGGGAAGCCGGCTATTCCCAAAACACTGGTTCCCTGCGTTTTCCTACAAGTCACTCTTCTGGATGTTGCCATGTTCCTGCCACAGCTGTTCCATGACCACAGGTGGGGGGGAAGCCAGACCACAAGCCCTGGAGTTGTCCCAGAGCAGTGTCCAAGCCGAAGGAGAGGTGGGATGATGCCCACCATGGAGGGCACACCCGAGGCAGAGCCTCCACCCGAGGCAGAGCCTCCACCCGCGCTCCCGGCAGGAGCCGATCCTGCTCCCGTCCTCCTCCCCAGCCAAGCTGTCAGCACATGAGCCCATCCTCCTGCATTCCTCCTGTCAGCCCATTGTTTCAATCCTTGAAACTATTCTATTAAGTCACCCCACTTCACCCACTCAGCAGTGTCTCCCAGAGACAGGCCAGAGAAACAAGTGGAAACTCTCCAGCGGCGCCACTGGAAAAGAAAAGGAAGGTGAATAACAGCTTGAAGGATTAAGGGAGCAGCTTCCAGGCGGTGTGAGCGAAGGTCAGCCAGGACACAGACAATGGCATCGGAAGCAAGGCTGGGAATCTTGGTGGCACAGCAACCCAAAAACCAGCTGAGCTGCCGGGTTTCAGAACGGCTCCAAAAAAGGCAGCGGAGACCAGGGAGTAGTTGACACACTGGTAATGTGGAAAAACAAAATAAAATAAATCCAGGCGGATCACATGGGGTAGCAGCAGAGTGAGAAAAGTTCTGGCTCAGCCCTGACACCTCGAGTGTTTAACTAGACCACAGCCTGCCTTCCCAGCCCCCTGAGGGCACACAGCCAGCATTCCCAAAATCAGGAGACTGGCAGGGAGGAGCAAAGCTCACTCGCAATGGAAAAGTGCTAGTAAAAACCTCAGGATCATCCTTCTTTTCCTCCTCCACTCCAAAGGCATCTTTTCCAAGCAGGATGGTGTTGCAGAGGGAAGCAGGCAGCTGGAGTTCAGGATGTTTTGCAGGGCTGGGAGGGAGATGCCCAGCCATGGGCAGCAGTCTCCACTGGGATGCGAGTGTTGGACACAGCTGGCTGTGACCATGTGGGTGGCAGACGGAGCAAACAAGGAACCTGGCAGCTTTCTGGGAAATCTGAACGGGACATTTTGTCCCATTCCCTGCATTTCTGGCTGACTTGGTCCCTGATACGAAGGTTTCCTTCACCAGCAGTTCTTGCAGCAAGGATTTCTTCAAGAAGCTAAAATTTTTAGAGAGGGAAGACAAGCTCTGCAGAGGAGAGTCCTGATCCCAGATAAACCTAAAAACAACTGATGGATGTGGTGTGCACCCTAATCTGTTTGAATCTAGGCTTATTTTTGGCTTATTTTTGTGCAAAGACCTCGTGATTCTGAATCAGAGATTTAAATGCTGCAAGGGGATGTGTAAATGTTTGGGAAAAAACTCAGAGCTCTCAGGAAATAATCTCAACACTCTTCATTAGAAGTAAAACCAGGCCTAGGAAGGTGTTCTGTCCATTCCCCATTCCAAAAACATCTTAGGAGCACTTGCCAGGCAGAGCACAGCTCTGATTTGTATGAGAAATCCCTGACTCACAGATCTTGGCAGACAATTATCAAAGATTAAGATATTTAAAATCAAGAGGCATTTGGAATCAAAATATTGTTCTGACCCAGCTCTAACACCTAAATAAACAGTGACCACACTGGCCTTTTACAGGAACAAGTGCTTAGTGCACAGCCAGCACCTCTGATAACGGGGCCTCGTGGTTTGGGTTCTGCCAAACTGCTGAGGTTTCATGGAAGAAAAAAAAACCCAAAAAGATTTAGATACAATTCCAAAAGAATCTGATCATCACATCCTCAAATTGGCAGCTCTCCTGCTGTTGCTTTACCAACATCCAAGTAAACTCCTCATATTGCTCAACTTCAGGTCAGCAACGGTTTCCTGGAAAGGCCAGATCTTAAATAAGTGTCAAATAAGTGAACGTTTCCTCAGCTCTGCGGCCTTTGAACATCCACACACAGCCCACCACAAAATGTAAAGACCTAATTATACCTTACTGAGCTTCCAGGGCCACACCTCCGGGCTGAGAGCTCCCGAGGGCCGGGGGCTGGCCGGTGCCTCCCCATTGTACGGAGCACGCTAAGGCAGGATGCTGCTGCCGGCCAGGATGTGATTCAGCGTCCTGTTTTGAACACTTCATGAAGTCAGCAACTTCTGCCCCGAGATCTCCCACCAGCTCCCCAGGACACAATCAATCTGCAGCCAGCAGGACTTGTCAAGGCTGTAATGAGCTGCTGTCCCCACAAATAAATCCTCAGGGCAGCTGCCCCCGTGTTCCCCCCACCCTGAGCGCCTGCCCGGCACCGTGAACACGGCCGCGGGTACAAGGCGTTCACTCAGTGCTGCTCCAGCAAACCATGCTCCTAAATCCCTCAAGAAAATAAGGATCGAGGTGTTAAGAGGGAATTTTGGTGCACTAAAATATAAAACACATTAAATATACATTAAGTGTATCAAATATATAGATATGCGATATAAGATATAATGGTGTCCTGTGGTGTGTGCCAGAGGGATGATGATGGAATCATTTAGGTTGGAAAAGACCTCCAAGATCAAGTCCTATTGTTCCTGCAGCTCTGCCAAGGCCACCACTAAACCACGTCCCCAAGTGCCACATCCATGCAGCTTTTCAATCCCTTCAGGGATGAGGACTCCACCACTGCCCTGGGCAGCCTGTTCCAATGCTTGACAACCCTTTCCATGAAGGAATTTCCCTGATATCCGATTGAACCCTGCTGTTGCTCTGTTAAGAGTTTGCCTGCACCAACAATTCCTCCTGTTGATCACTGATCTGCATACGTACACAAGCCCAACCCTGAAAACCTCTACCTGCCACAGCTGCTCTTGCCAGCTCTTAAAATTTGGTTTAGAGGTGCCAAACAAGAACAATTCTTTCCATAACCATCTTCAGGCTTGATCAGAGCCTGGAGATAACCAACTTCCAGGCCCTTCCACAGTGGTTCAACCTTTATCTCCTGGCAGAAGGTGCCCGAAAACATTCACCGGGTCCTGCATTCAGGCTGTGATTGGAAAGCCAATAATGGCAAAGATTACAGAATGGCTGGCTAAACAAACCTATTTATATTTGTAATTAAAACCAGTGATTATCTTGCTGTGTTTGCCAACCACATCTGAGAAACAGCCAACACTCACAGGGCGATTTGGGTTGTACAACATCTCCTCTGACTCGGTGTGACAGAGCCAGCACACGGCCAAGGGCGAGAATCAACCGGGTCACAGCAACAAGGAAAAACTGCACATCCAGCCCTGTGCCAGAGCAGGCAGCTGGGAAAGAGCTCGGCCCTGCTCTGCCTCCTCCTTGATAGCATCTCCCTGGAGTTTGCTGGGAGCTGGAGCAGCAGGATCTGGGGCTGAGATAAGGCCACAGGCACCGCACGCACGAGGCTCGCACGGAACTCGATCTCAGAGAACTTAAGGCTGTGCTTAAGTCTAGGCTAACACGTCCTCCCATGGGCTTGGCCTAGCCCTGACAGCAGTTTTACAAAGATTTGGGTGAGCTGTGGGTGCGCTGCACCATTAGGGGAAAAAAGGGATCAAGTCACAGCATCTCCCTGATGGTTATCCAGGAGGGAAGGTTTGAGCAGCCGTTGATAACACAGCTCAGACGTGCAGCTTCTGGCTGCACTGAGCCCAACGGGGCTCTTACTTTTCCTTCTGCTCTGATGCTTTACCCTCAGGGAGCAACACAGACTCCTGGCTGCTTGCTGGGAACAGTGTGGATGTTGTGTTGTTGAAGCTTCAATAAAAATTTTGGTAACAGAGAAAAAGATGACTTAAAGCAGATTAATGTCTAAGAAAATGCAGATAGCAGCAATATCTTTGAAAGCAAAGCTGAACCTAGAGCATGTCCCCTTGGTCTGTGCTGGGGTAGAAGCTGTTCCAGGGAGAAAGAAAAGCATTTTGGAAGGACAGAAACCATGAGGAAGGATGACCAGGGAGCAGCAAGACGTGGCTGGGTGCAAAACCATGATACAGACCTGTTCCTCCAAGAAAACAATCAGATAGCTCACAGAACCAGATCCAACTGTGCAACCTCAAATGGAAATCCTGGAATGCTTTGGAATGAACAAAAATAATTTGTCCACCAGGCAGATGAATACATTATGTCATAAATGTGTACTAGCACAGCCATCCTGTACTGATGAAACACAGCTTGAGCTGGCAGCACACCGGGGACACGTTTCCAACAATCCTTCCTTTTCCCTCACCATTAGATCTCCGGGGTCTGCAGATCCAGGAGCTGGACTGCTGACCCCTGTGCTCAGGGCACGTGTGACAAAGCCCAGCTGTCACCAAGGCTAGACCAGGACTGAACAAGGCACAAACACCAGCACAGGCCATCCTGCAGGGATTTTTCAGAGGAGAAGCAGCACGATGAAGTTGAACAATTCTGCCACCCCCTGGGCACCGGGCAGAGTCTCAGCGGATTGATCCGGAGCAGGGAAGGGGACAGCAGCCAGTGGGAAGGGGACAGGATCGACCCACCAAACGAACAGGAGCTTCATTTATCATCTGTGTTGTGTCTACACATTTCCTGCAGCTCTTGGCAGTGTTTCCCCCTGAGGACAACAGAGGCTGTGCGTGAGAGCCATCTGATTCTCGAGGTCTGTCTGGCTATTTAATTACCAGATTCTTATCCTGACAATCGTATACGGAAGAGCAGCCCCAGGAGACTGAAGGACAGAGGAAGCTCATGGGATCTCAGTGTCCAACGTCAGTGCTGCAGCATTTTTCAGCAGCCAGGAGAAAAGCCTCAGCCTTTAAGCCTGGTCTAAGTGCATCTACACTCCTGGTGGCTCTGGTCAGTGCTGGATGCACATGCCCGGCTTGCCCAGACAGACCAAAGGTGGCCACGAATCCAAGGATCTCCCCAGGATTTGTTTGTATAGTGAGAATATTTGCAGTGAAGAGAATAAAGCTGTATTTTCTCTTTCAGCACAGACCTGTATATCCAAAAGAGGCAGCTGCCATCCTGCTTGGTTACATGTCACTGTTTAATACCACATGGGGAAAATATAAGAATTAGGGTTCTGTGGCTGTTCATGGCTTCAGCAGGTTCCTGCTGTGGCCCTGCATTGCTCAAAGAGCAGAACAAGGAATCCTGAATTTTGATTTAATCAATATAAAATCCATTCTCCACAAAGCCAGCTCTCAAAGGCATTACAGACAGCCATGAAATGCCCATACACAGGAGAGCACACAGAGCAGGCACACAGCACTTCTGTCTGCAGCCCATGTGTGTGCAGACAGGACATCCATGGAATTCCGGGCTTCCCAGGCAGGCTGCAGCCAGGAGACACCAGCCCAGAACACAGAAACAAAAAAGTCCACCAGTTTCCTCCTCTGTCCATGAGCAGCCCCGCTTTCTGGTCTCTGACTTCACTTGCAGGGCAAACACAGTCCAAGCAGCAGCAGGAGCAGCTTTGCTTTTCCTGAGCCCAGGAAAACGAAAGCAGGAAGGAGGGACAAGGAGAAGGGCCTGACTGCTGAACCACTGTTGTGCCTGTACACTCCTCCCTTGGGCTGTGGTTTACAGGTTAGAGGGTAAGAGCTGCCTGCAAGAGCCAGGCTTAGAGTGAGCCATCCACAGCATTACTCAGAGCCCCATTAGCCAGGGCCCCAGCACATGAGCTTGTGTCATCACCTGGGATCTGCACAGTGTCAGCGAGAGGAGCCTCTCTCTTCTCTGGCAGGATAGCTCAGCCCTTTCTGCCCCTCACACGAACACAGTGGCTCTGCACGACCCCAAGGAGGCAAATTCCTGGCAGTTAATACCCAGGAGGGAGCAGAGCTCTCCCCTTGCCACCCTGGGAGCAGAGCCCCCCACTCCCAAGAGGAGCCCCAGTCTCAGGGAGCAGCAGCAGAGCCAGAGATGCTGTGATAACGTTAAAGTGCTGTGGCCAGAGCTGACCAGCAATTTTCCAGCGTCATTCCACCAGGGGTAAAAAGGATCACAAACTCTCTTATGCTTTCAGCTCGTTAAATGCTCATTTCAAAACTGATCAAGGAGGGAGCATACCCAGGTTCAGCTCTCTGCAGACCATGCCATCCCCTCCAGGCAAGGCACAGGCTTGGGGTCGGGGATCTCTGCAGGATCAGGACTTGGACGTTTGGCAGACAACAACAGTGGAAACGATGTTTAAAGCCCAAAAGCTCTGCTTACCTCACATTTAGTCTACGCTCTTCATCGCTGCCGACCTCCGCCTGAGGGCAGAAAAGGATACAAGAGAAAGTTACACGTTGGTTGTTTCCACATTACACCTTTAAATAACATCCCTGCACCAACAGCGTGTGCGGGGCTGCTTCCCGCGGGGGTTTTCTTCCCGGCGCGGGGGATAAACGAGACTCCCTAGTCCTGTATGGCACCAGCACCCGGCGCCGGGTGACAAAGGGGCTCACGGGGATTTTAAAGCTATTAGGTCCTAATCCTGCAAGCTGGTCCTGGAGCGCAGAGCGCTTTGAAGAGCGCCAACCCCGAGGTCACCGGAGCGCGCACCTCGCTCCCACTGCGCACACACGTGAGGGCAGCAGCTGGCAGCCACGGCTGGGCACCAATAGCTGCCATTCGGGGTGCCCCAAGCACAAGGACACAGCCAAAAGCGCTCCCTGGGACCGGCCCAGCTCCAGCACTTGATGTACAGCTCCAGGGCTCACACGGGCAGGTGGAGGAGGCCGCCTTCACCGGGATGCTGGCACACGTGTGCCCAGGCTAGGACGATGCCCACCGCCTTGCACGTCCCCTGCCTGCTGCCTTCCTGGGGAACACGCTGCTTTGGTGGCAGGCGTGGATTAAAATGGGCACTTTTTCACCAGGCACTTGTGGAAAGTCCCCCTGGAAACAAACCTGGCTGCTCAGGTGACACTACGCTTTATTTACTCTCCTCAAAAGAGAGGTGTGACTTCAGCCTGCTTCTAAAACAAAGCATTTTCACAGAGTTGTGCTTTCCAGCCATCCTCTTCAACTTCCCTATTAGCTTCTAGACAAAATTCCTTATTAAAGAAAAGCAGAGTTGGGGCTAATTAAATCCAGAGCTGACAAAAAAAAAACCAAACCAAACAGGCTCTAAGATAGTTCTGCTTTGGTCCTGTGTGAGTACACAGAGGAGAAAGGGCTGGGAGCACCCCCTTGGAGGGCAGGGCTGTGCTGGGGAGAAGGTTTGGACTCAAGAACCAAAGCAGGGACCTTACAGGAAATCCTGCACACTCACAACACACCAGATCCTGACAAAGCTGGAGGGACACAGGCCTTGAAGGAATCAGGCTCCATCAGCGCTGACACCTGGGGAACATCCCGGTATTTCCTACAGCACCGCTCAGAACCCACATCCAATAAGGGTCCCTGTAAGAGTTACTTGTTTTCCAGGTGGTTTTGGACAAGTTAAAAATACGCAAATAGGATCATTTCAAATATTCAAGACTGGAGCTGTGAGGGAGTGAGGGGACCTGGACTGCTCCCCACCCCCTCAAGTTCGGACTTGGGAGGCTGGAGGGCACAGGAGCCGCTCTGCTGACAATCTGTGAGAACCAAGTAAAGCCAGGGGAAAAAAATCCTGCAAATGCAACAGCAGAGGCCGGATATTGGAACTGTGGCCGTTTGGAGGAAGGGAGATGCACAAGGCTGTCCTGACTGACCCAGCAGAGGGTGAGGAGCATACCACGGCTATTTTTAGTCTGTTTACACTGCAGAGCTGGGCTGCAGGCAGGGCCCCAGAGCGCCCCGAGTCCCAGTGCCCCCACTGGCAGATCCCCTGGCCCTGGGAAGGTCTGGCAGGTTTGGGACCTTTGCAGGGTCACCCTCCTGTTTGTTTGGGGTTGTCACGTAGCAACAAGGGGGAGAAAAACTTTTTCCCTTTTTAAACAAACGTGATTGTGAGGATGCTGACTCTTGGATGTCGTCAGCTGGGGCTCAGCAGCAGGGCTGGGCCTGAAGCTGCTGTGGGCTCCTCTCCTGCAGGAGCTCAGCTGTTCCCAAAACTGACTTTCCTTGTATTTTCTGCTAAAAACTGCAGGAAAACCAAAGCAAGGCAGCAGCAGCAAGGCTGCCACGCCGGGCCCTCCTGCCTTGTCCTGCTCAGAGCCCTTGGGGCTGGCAGGATTTGGGGTGCACCACGCTCCGTGGTGATGCCGTGGAGCTGCAGCTGCTCATCCCACCAGGGCCAGACCCCACCAGCCACTGCCACGGCCCTCCCTGGGGACTGTGCTGAGCGTGGCCACACTGAAGGGCCACGGGGAGCGGGAGATGCACAAGCAGTGCAAGTTTGCAAGTGTGTGTGAACCGCTCTCTCCTGAGAATTTATGGCTCTGTCAAGGCAGCAGCAAAACTCTTGCAGGCAGCAGCATCCATTTTATAAATTTCTTTGGGCTCGTGAGGTAGGAGAGACCACAATAGCATAGTCACAATTAGCAAGAATGCGTGGTCATCATTTCCCATTAAAATATCTTCTAGTAATTACTCACATCGGCTAAAAGCCCCAATGAGCCCTGATTTTCCATGCAAGAAAGAACCTAAAAGAACAGGACCACACTGGCACTTCTTGACAAGATTTTTCTTTAAATTAACTTTGCGAAAACAACATGCTGAATCCGGAAAAAGAATCTGGAAATCATAATTTTATGCTATTTCATGCCAGAAGAGACCATTCCAACAGGAGTCCATGTCTTCCTCTGGGAGCCACCACAGCACACCTGAGCTGTGGGTGCTGGAGGCAGAAGTGCCCTGCCATGGACAACACCTGGCGGCAAATTTGGGGCAGCTTTTTTGGGAGGAAAAAGGATAATTGTATGGTCACACCACAGAAAATTCAATCACCAGCAGCAGCTCTGACACAAAGCAATGCCTAAGACAGATGTACATGGCAAGGCCTGCTTTGACTCCTCTCCCACCTGCACCAGTTAAATCCAGTCTAATTCCACTGCCTGCTCCAGGGTTACAGCTCGTTTTCATCTCTGTAGATTGGGTGGCCGCTAGGTCTTGTTTAAGGCTCTGTCTAAACGAGACCCCACAAAAATTCCTTCAGAAAGTGCAAGTCCCATCTCCAAGCTCCTCAATGAGCACAGCGTGGCCCAAACTGGGTTCCTGCAGCCAGGGACCCCCTGCAGCCCCCCGGGCAAGGGAGAACCTGGGAGCTTTGTGGCTCCCCCCTCCTGCTTCCCCCTCAGACCAGCTAATCGGGGGAGTCACAGGGACCTGACAGGTGACAAATAGGATTGTTTACCTGGCAGGAGTGGGGACAGAGCGAAGCCAAGGGCAGTGAACATCAAAGGAAAGAAGTGTGGGGGGAGAGGGATGCATGAGGAGGATGTGCAGAGAAACACCAGGCTCGTCTTTGAGGGTCACAAAAGAGATGGGTTAGGAGGGGAAGAGGCAAGAAGAAAGAGAAACTGGAGGTGCAGCTGTGTTTGGGTGGCACGTGGGAGCTGTGGGGCAAGGGGGAAGCAGAAGCCTAAGGCTGGGCAGAGGCAGGAGAGGGCATTTCTGGGGCACAAGAGGGGAGGGGGCGTGCAGCAGAGCTGGGACACGCAGAGTGCCACGCCAGCAGGACACGGATGCTTGGATGCCACCATGGCACAGGTGAAGTGGCAGGTACAGGTCCAGGAGCAGCAGAGCTGGGGGAAGCACAGGGCAGCAGCACGGTGGAGGCCGTGCCACGGTGAGGAGTGGCACAGGTATGAGAGCTGCTCCTGGAGAACTGACAATGGTCACCTTGGGGAAGGGCTGGCGTGAGCTCCCTGAGGGCAGAAGCTGCAGCAGAAGCGGGGAAAGGAGGTGTCATGGCAGGGACAGAGGGATAACACGGGGCAAAGCAGAGCATCCCTGGGGCAGGAGGTGGTGGCAGCTCTGGGATGCCAAGCAGGGACAAGGTCTAGGGCCGGGGCTGAGGCTCCATGAAGACAGGCCCAGCACTCTGCTCAGAGATTTACCTGGCAAGAGAGAGGTAAAGCAGGCTGCCCCAGGGTTTAGGGAGCTCAGGCTGATGCCAGCTGGGAGTTGGAATGGGGGACAGCCACGGGGAATGGGGCTGTGTGTGGGGGATGGCAGGACAGACTCGGGCTTGGCTCAGCCTGGCAGCATGAAAAGGCTGGGGCTGGGCAGCATCGGGGGCTACGAGAGGAAGGGGCTGGGAGGGGCTGAGCTGGGCCAGGGAGTGGTGGGGGTTGTAAGGCTCAGGGCCATGGGGGCTGTAATGGGAGGAAGGCTGTGGGTAAGTGGCTATGGAGGACCAGGGGGCTGCAGGGCTGAGAGCCATGAGAAAGCATCACCTGTGAAGGGCATGAAGCCAGGGGCTGGGGAGACTGTGAGGGGCTGAGCTGGTGCCAGGGGGCTGTCAGAAGTCAGGCCATGGGGACTGCGAGGGGATAAAGACAGGGGGCAAGTGGCTATGGAGGGCCAGGGGGCCGCGAAGGGGTGGAACCAAGGGCTAGAGGGGGAAAGCTGTGAAGGGCAAGAGCCGTGAGGCCGGGACCATGAAGGACCTTGTTCTGTGACGGTGATGGAGCCAGAAGCTTTGGGACACGGGGTGCGGGGGGGGCTGTAGGGGCCTGTCTCCGAGCGGGGCCTCACCCCGCCCCTCCCTGCTCCCCATCCACCGCCCCCGGGGCCCACTCTCCCCTTCCCTCTCCGTCCCTGCCCCTCCCGCCACCGCTCACCTCGCTCGTGCTGGCCGAGGAGGCGGCGCTGGGGGTCGGCGAGCGCTGCAGGGTGACCAGCGCCATGGCTGCGGCTGCGGGGCCGCGGCCGCCTCCCCCTCACGCCGGGAAGGGGCGGGGCCGGGGCGGGGCC
>VWPU01007062.1:0-95454 GCA_013398955.1 Callaeas wilsoni
GGGGGCGGGGCCGCCGCCGGGGGCGGGGCAGCGGCGGGCCCCGATGGCGGGCGCGGCCCCGGCTCTGAGGGGGCTGTGGCGGTGGCCTGGGGTTTGATGGGGCCTGCTGCTCCTGAGGGCTCCGAGTCGGCTCGGCCGCGGGCACACGCGTTGGACGCACGCTTTAAACCCACGTTTTAAACCCGCGCTTTAAGCCCCCGTTTAAAAGCCACGCTTTAAAGCCATGTGCCGCCATGGTTTTATTGTCACTCCCCTCTCCCGTTTATACGCTGTTGGTGGAGAGCGGGTCCCGCTGCTCCGTCCCCACAGAAGGCGCCCGGGGCCCACCAGATGAGTCCCCACACAGCGGTGAAATGTCTCTGCCCCGTCCAGGCACAGCTTCCTCGGGACTCGGCTCCCGCTTCAGCATGGGATGGGCCTGAAGGTTTTCTGGGTGTTCTCAGTCAGGACCAGGTCGTATCGGCACAGCTGGGCTCTGTTTGAAAACACGGCCAAAAGTGAAAAAACAGGGCTTTTTTCTGTCATCTCTCTATGTGCTGGAGGCCTACATAAAATAAATCATCTTGTCAAGAGAACTGGCTCCAAGTCCACCTGAAGTGAGGTTGGCTTTAAGCCAGGGATACCTTGAGCATTTTGCCATTCTCTTCTCCATTCTCTTTTGCTTGTGGAAAAAAGGAACACGAAAAATCCAGCAAACAGGCACTGGCTGCAGAGTCTGTGGTTCCCTTTCAGCCAGTCCACACCTGTGTCCACCAAAGTGGTCCTTCCAGCTCACCTGCCTGTTGTGCCCCTTCCCTGCTCCCGGCATGAGGAATTCTGCCACAGCTTGACCTGGGTCCAAACATTGATCTGGTCTGCAGCTAGTTCAGCCAAAAAAACTGAAGAAATACTTGGGCTTTCACTTGGGGAAAATATGAGCATTAGCCCTGGAACAGGGAAGGGGAGAAGGCAGGACATCCCTCCATGGGGCAGTGACTGATTTGTTGATGTGTTGAAAGTCCTGAACTGTGCTTATGGCCTGTGGCAGCCCCTCCTCAGGGAGAGAGGGCATCCTCTGATTAAATATTAGGGGATTTGGGTCTACTTTCTAAAAGCCTAAATGTGTATCTGAGACTGGAAGTGACTGTGGAGGTGTGGGACAGGAGACAGGGAGTGGAAGCAAGGGAGAGCTGCAGGACTTTGTTTAGTAGATGTACACAATCTTTTCCTTGTTCCAAGGCTAGGATAAGGGTAGCAGACATCATGAAATGCAAAGAAACATGTTCTGCAGCTCTATATGTCTTTTTGCTTCACCCTCCTGACCCTGTGATCTTCCACCTTTGTTTTAACCCAAATTTAAAGCATGGTGTGGTGTCCACAGTGTCCTTGCACACAAGGTCAGCATAAGAGATTCTGTGCTTGCTGAGCTCAGGCAGAGCTCCTAACCTCCAGACTGGGGAAGCTTAAAGGCAGGACAGCAGAGCAGACAGAGGTTAACAAAGTGGTGGAAATCTCTTCAGCAATGGCCTGGGAGGTACCTCCTGATGTTGTGGGTGCCAGTCAGGGCTTTGGGGCAAAGCAGCCAGCAGCTCCCAGTTGCTGGAATTCCAGGAGTAAATTAATCTCCCTGCTTCACTAGCCATAGAAATTGGCTGGGATATAAAATGTGTATTTGGGGCTGAACATCTGTTCTTCCCAGAGAGCTGCATTTCCCTTTATCCCGGAGTTCAGGCCTGGGCAGCTTCTCAAAGGTCATTTTCCTGACCAAAGGTTAAGGTGTCAGACCACGTCAGAGCACATCACACGTGACATGTTCCCAGTGCAATAAGACAGCCTCTGTGTTCAAGTAAGTATTCAGCTGTGGGATTTGATTGAAGAGAAATTTATTCCCAAGATATGTGTATGAAAATTACTAAATGTAAAATAAATCTAATTCTTCTGCACAAACTCAGCCAGGCCAGGAATCTGGGAGATTCCTTTACTTCTGTCCAGTCTGCACCAACAGAAATGGTTTGTTTGTAAACCTCTACTCACCTTTCTGGGTTTGTCAGTGAGCGGAACCTCATTTGGAGAATCCTGAGTTTGAATTTTGGGCCAATGACAGATCCCGTGGAAAATGTCAAGGAAATTCTTTCCACATTTTCAAGATCCTGGTCAAACCCAATGAGCAAAGTGATTTGGTTGTACTGCTGGAAGGTGGCAGCTTCTCTGAAGGTAAAGCAGATGAGAGAGAGTGTCAGACAGTCACCAGGGGAATAGCGCTGGGTTTAATGTAGTCACTGTAATATTAGGAACAGGACTGGGGGAGGAGGCCTGAGCTCATGATTAGTTTCTGATTTACAGGAAATGAGTATGGATTCAGGTCTCCAGGCATCAACCTGCTCAGCCAAATCTGCCCTCAGTTTTTTGGGGTGGAAGTGGGAACGCAGAGGTTTGATGCCATTTGGTCCCAAACCAGAATTTTCATTGTGAGTCTGCTTTGATCCCAAGTGGACTAGACCCAAGCGATGTTTGTACCTGGCTGTCTGTGCAGGTCTGAACACTGAGTCACCTTGAGATATGCATGAAATCTGCACTGGCCTTGGTGTGGGAGCGATGCTGATTGCTCCAGTGCAGGCATACACCAGGTATGGCTGAGGGAATATGCACTTAGAGAAACTCGGGAAAGCTGGTTGTGCAGGTTTGTTTGGCTGAAGTGTAGTTAAGATCAATCAGGAATTTGCATGTCACATAAACACCAGTCATTAATTTGTCTCTCTGAGTGGAATGAATTGAATTTGGATGTGACATATTCAGGCCCAGGTTAATCCCTAGCTGTCTTGGGCACTGGGAACTAGAACAGAACACTCCCTGGAAGAGGAAAGAAAGAGGGGGAGATGTTTTTCCTTCTGCTTTAGTGGAAGCCCAGGGCAGCTGTGCTGCTGGCTGAGACTGTCTACTTCAGTCCTTAAGATGACAGAGAAGGGCCCAAACCAAAAGACTGGGCTGTCAGGGCTCTGTGCTGGGGGATGCTGGGGAAATTCCATAGGGCCAGGAAATCCCATAGTCATGTGCACTAGCAAGTATCGGCAGAGAAATTGGGGGAAGATGTGTCACCCCCTCCCAGATGCAGTTGTAACAAGGGATATGCACTGACACTTAGAAATGCTTAGACCAGTAAGACTTACGGATTAACTTTTGATTCTGCCTTCCTCCCAGCTTCATCAGCTAGCATGATGCTGAAGGTGCCTCTCCTGGTGTCTTTGTTCCATGTGATAATATCCACCAAGTACTGATAGACTGAGGGAAGAGATGGTGAGTGGGGTTAGACCCTGTGGGCTCACTCTGCTGTCCAGGCTGTGCACTGTCTGGGACCAGAGCTGCAGGCTGGGTATGGACACAACCTCTGCAGTTCATCTTGAAAATCCCTCTCTCCTCCTCACTCTCCATCTCCCTTTGCAGGAATTTCAGCCAGAAACACTAGGAGGTGTCAGGAGAGCACTACAGCAAGGCTTATCCATGCCTTCCCCCTTCACTTCCAGATTGCCTTTCCTTTCTTCTGTCCCACCCTGAACCCCTCAGTTTCTGTTCTTTGTATCTGTAATTTGTCGTCTCTGTCATGGAGCAGAATTGTCTGTTCTTTGATCTGTGAGTCTGAATTCACTTGCTGACCAGCACTGGAGCTGAGGCCATAATCCCTGCCCATGCCCTGGTATGCTGGTAATCACAGGGATGAGGAGAAACCTTGGTGAAACCTTTTTTCCCACAGATTCTCCTCCTCTGCCTGTGCCTCTCACTTTTCTCCAGGGTAGCTTTTTCACCTGTACAGCCTGTCTTTCTCTCTTATAATTCCTACACACCTCTTACTTTCACAAAAAAACTGGTGTGTTTCTTTGAAACACGATTTGGGAAATTTTATACTTAATTTGAAAGTTCTTTAACTAATTTCCTAGAACTGTAAGCAAGTTGGCTTTCCCAGCACTGGACAGGTTGGCAGGTAAGGAAAGTCTGGCAAACCACAGATGGACACAATTCCATCCAGCAGCCACAGAAGTTTCTAAAATGCTGGCACCACCAGCAAATAACCATCTCTGCTCGGCTGCTGCTAAAGGAGGCAATGCACAAAGAAAAATCATTTTGGAAATCTCAGTCACTTACTGCAAAATGGCTCCTTGTCCGCTGTGTCAAAAAACATGCTTGTCACTGGATGGCTCTGTTGTGTTAAATAGCTTTTCCACTCATGGGCATAATAACCTGCAGGTGACAGTTTGAAAATCAAACGGAGTTACTGCACAGGTAGATGGGTCAGTAAATGGCTGAAAGTAAGCAAGTATTTAAGAAATAGTGCATTGTGTGCCAGCTGCCAAGTAGCACTGTGACTCGCATCCTCCTGTACTCCAAAGGCTTAGGACTGAATATGCCTGGTTACTTTCTTTGAGCTGATCTTTTTCCACATCTGCTACCCATGGTCAAGAAGGATTTCATATTGCAGTGCAGAATGAAAATCATCCCCTTGGCTTTACCAGTTCCTTTCTGGAAATGTCAAGTGTTTTAGCATCAACATTTCAGAGCTGCCAGCCTGAGGCTGGGCTGTCACACCCTGGCTGGGGCAGACAAGTCCAGAATCCCCTTTGTTCGCCCGTTTGCCATTGCTTTTAGAGCACAGAGGGGTTTGTGATGCTGGGAATTTACTTGGAAATCTGTTTTAGCAAGAACAGGCCCCTGTCCCTGGAGCTCTGCAACTGAGAGACTTTAATTCACTGTTTCTCTGACTTTAGTGTAAAGATCCCAAGTCTAGTTTTGGCTTTTCTAGTTCTGGATCCTTTACCTGTGGATTTCTGTTCTAGATCACAACATGATGTGGTATTACAAGGAGCTGGCCTGAGAGACCTCAATGACCTCAGTGGAAATAACTTAAGTGCTTTTGCAAAGCACTTTGTTGTGTTAGTCCCTCAGCAAAACATCACCCTCCAAGTTACAGTGATGACAGGCAGCTGAGTATTCAGGATGGATCGACATTCCCTGGATCCTTACCTAGGATGGGGCATGGCATGGGCCGGAAGGGTTCGCAGCTGGTGCATTTGCCATTCCTGTAATTGCTGTACGAGTTGCACGGGTATGTGGTGATATTGCAGCTCTGTGTCAGGGAGGACAGGAACAGGAAAACAGACCTCTGGTGGTCACATTTAAAATACTGCAATCCTTAATCATGTACAGGGAAGAAATATGTCATTAGCAATCCTCACGCCTCAGGGAAACAGGATTAATGCCCACAGGACACACCAGTGGGCAGTCACTGACCAGTCTGAACCCAACAAATTGCACTGGGGAGCACTGGGCTGTGGCAGAACAGTAAGTGGGCAGCAGCCTCTCCCTTTGAGTGCACTCAGCTCTGCCTATGTCTGCTTTGCTTTTCTTCTTGTCTTTTTGATTTTAAAAACATTTGTTTGTGTGGTTGCTGCAGTTCCAGAGGATCCAACTATGGATCAAGTTCTTCTCTGGTGTTCTCCTCTCGTCTCTGAACTCAGGCCTGAGAGCTGGATATTGCTTTTAGCTTTGCACATGACCTTCCATTTTGGTGTAAAAAACTCTTTAGAAAGACATAACTAATAAAATGAGTTGTTGCATGAGCAGCAAAATCAGTGAAGCCTCATTTCCTAGGGATTTTTGGCTCAGGCTGGTCTCCTGTGTAGATTCTCTTGGGTCTTATAAGGGTTGAGTTCACAATACTGCATTTCTTCCTGTAAGGTATCTTCCTCACCCAGCTTTCATCAAACCAGTTCTGCTGCCAGGCTGAAAGGAAAAAAGCTTTCTTTTGTTCAAGACTAGGGCTGTGCCTTCCAGACTGCACTGTCTGTCACTGCCAAGGAAGGTGCCTTGGCTTTGGGATAACTGCCTGCTCCACATTAATCTTTAACCTGTTTTCTGAACAGGTCCTTGCCCCTGCTGGTCTTTGGGCTGTGTTACAAGTAACTAGAAACAAAAAAAATCTCAGATTTTCTGGACATAGTCACAAAACAAAGGCACACATTTACCTGATGACTTTTTGCACAGAGGATTAGTCCCACTTGCACTGTGACAGAGGCACAGAGAGGTCACCCTGCCTCTCCTGTCTGCCTGGCGCACATCAGCTAAACCCCTGTCACGCCAGTGCTAAGAAGAGGTTGCTGCCATGGCTTTCCCAGAATATAGATTTCATATGTATTTTCTAAGCAGTGATGATGATTCTCTGGCTTTCTCCTCTTTTTCTGATTGGAAACATTTTGTCAGGGTTTGTGCAATTCAGGGCAGGATTAATTACCAGAAAATATTGTCAGTGGACAGCCCGGTTGGTCGGTCCCGCCGTTGGGATAGAAGTCGACATGGCCCAGTGCTTCTCCGTAACCCAGTCCTAACAAGAGGGAATACCAGGGCTCAGGGAGGGGATATTAAATTGTAAAGTGCACAAGAAGGAAATATAGCAACCTAACTGGAAAAAATAGTAGTTATTTAGCTCTAGGATGCCTGCTTGTACAGGAATACTAGTGTCATCCATCTGTTTAGGCAGCAGGCCAAACAGTTGTGACCCAGCTGGATAATTTTAACAATGGTATCAAGTACCTAAAATAAGTCTGTGCATGCAACAGTACCAAATGTGGGGGCTTGTGTCACTTGTGTGCAGGAGAGGAAAAGGGATGTGAAACCTGGCTGTTGCTGTGCTGCTGAAATCTGACTTCCTCAAAGAGCTGGAAGCAGAGAGGCAGCAATTAGGTGGGAATGCAAAGTGTTAGGGGTAGGGTGGCCATGGGAGCAGCATGGGGGGCTTAGCATTGCACTGCTGGCCTGGCTGGTGGGTCTGGAAAAGGACAGGGCTGAGGGAGAGTCCAGATTTGCCCCAGAGGAAGGTTTAGCTCTTAGGAGGTGGGATGGAGACTGGAAGCATCATGCAGGGAACCGTGGGTTGGCGGTAACTGATCTGCTGTGCAAGGCATTGAGCCGTGGGGCCAGCTCTGGAAACGCTGCGTGCTCGGATGCAGCCTGACCCCGCGGTGGGACGTTGGTGTGTCCTGCTCTGGCAGGGCTGTGCTGCACGACCTCCTCCACCGTTCCTAAGTCCTTGTAAGTCACGGGCTGGGTTATAACTGCTGTCGTCAGCAGCGTGTTCTGAAATGCAAATAAACCAGCGGCTCCTGAGGGAGTGCTGGGGACAGCGTGGGCAGCACAGCGCCCAGAGGCTCGGTGAGAGTCTGCTGTGCTCCGGGGCCGAAGGAGCGGGGACCCCCAGCTCTGCCGCCCGCCAGCAGCCCCTCTTCCCCGTGCTCCCAGTCGGTCTCGGGGTTTCCGCGTGAGGAAGGAGGTGGAATGTCACGTACCGTCGGTGTCGGAGTGAATGACATCGACGAACTGTGCGTCCGTGGGGTCCAGCCTCTCGCCTGGCGCCGTCCCCCGGTACAAGGGGCCCGCGGGGTCAAGGCCTGCAGCACAAAGCCGTGGATGTGGCATTGCCTCGCTCCGGGCTGTCCTTCCTTGGGGCAGGAGGGCTGCTGGAGGAAGGCTTACCTGTGATTCTTCCCAGCGTGCCACCAAACATCTGTCCCACAAAGCCAGAGATGTGTGCTCCCAGGCTCACTCCTATCATGTGCATGGAGTCAAGGGACGCTCCATCAATCTGAGATTTAAAAGTACTCATGGCCATGTGTTTTCGGAAAATAAAAAAATATTAGAGGGAGGAATGTAACGTCTCCCAGAGTGTTCCACTCTGTGTAGACATTCCCCCTTTGACAGTCCCACAGAGCAGCCAGCATTCCTGTTTGAGGCCTATGCCTCAGAGAGCTGTGATGAGAACAGTTCAGGCAATGGCTGTATTTTCCTGGGGCAATGACTACAAGTGTGGACAGGAACCACTGATGAGCCCCAGGAGTAAAATTCCAGTTGTCCCACATGTGGTTCCCGCAAGGAATTAGCAGACATCATGATCCTAATGATCCATCATCATCATTGCCTGTGCAACAGCTTATAGGAGCTGGGAACTGTAGCTGATCCCCTGAAGCTGCCTTTGGATATACAGAAAGGGGAAGTAGAGTTTCTATGTATGGGAAAACATGTCTGGAGACTTTTGTACCCAGAAATGTAGAGACTTAGCGTGTAAATTGAATATTGCACCAAAATGCCATTGTGCTAAGTCCAAGAGTAGGATTTGGCAGTGCAGTACACATGCACTTCCAAAAATTAATGTATGCCTTTTTTAGGAGTTTCTATTCCCAGACATCCTGCTAGTTTAAGCACTTCCTTTGTGCCCTTTACATACTGTGCCTTAATGACTGTATCGTAGCGTGAGCTCCAACTTACCAGCATTTCATCTATAAGTTTCTTCAGAATCTCAGCAACTCTTCTGCACTTCCTGGAAGCATAACTGTAGATAAGAGTTGTTGCCCCCTGGTTCCAGTCCACAACGATGACATTCATGTCCTCTACAGAAAGCAGGAGATGCACCAGGTCGGGGATCCAGACCGGGGCAGAGCCTGTGAGTCGGTACCCATGGATGATGAAGGTCGTTTTCTTGGTCACATTGAGGTACTTGGAGGCTGCTGAGTGGAGCTCCTCGGCACAGGTTGGGTTCTGCCGGGTATAGAGCAGCAGCTTCACTTTCAGCTGTGTCCCTATCAAAGCATTCCCAAAGCCGAGGGCTGTGAATGCAGGACATGTCTCCTGAGGATCTGAAAGGAGCAGAGTGGCAGTTGGAGTTTGGCACCAAGGGGTTTTCTTTAGCCTGTTGTACCTGCTAACCCTGCACAGGGCAGGAAAATGTGTTCTGAGTTGTCTGAGCACAGGGGCTGCTCCTGTCTCCTCTCTCCCTCTCCTCTCTATCATGCTCATCACTGAAGTTACCTTGGAACTTAGGTTTTCCTCCTGTATGGGAACAAAGAGAGCAGTCACGCCTTTTTGGAACAGCATTCCCTGAAAGGCCACAGCCCTGCCCCTGTGGCAGCTGGAGTTGGCAGGGACTCTCTCCAAAAATCTCACTGGTGTGAGGAAGGTATTAGAGACTGACAAGTGGGATGGTTGCTGTGTTGGTTTGTGAGCACACCCAGGTGCTCTGGACAGGTTCTAGGTGTCCTCTGGGTTGGTTTGTACCTCCAGCCTGGAGTCACCAAGCTGCAGAGAGTCTTGCCATGGTGAGAGGCAGCTCAATGCTTCATTTGTCTGTGCAGACGCAGCCAGGTATTCCAGACTGCAAAATGGGGCACCCTTGACTCTGTGAGATGGTAATTGTGCTTTATACACAGCTGAAGTGTAACTGAATTTGGTGTAAGTGCTGCTCGGTGGGATGGCCTGTGCCATTGGAAAGCCTGTCTTTGTTCTTTGCTTTTCCAGCAGAACACCAGCTGAGCCTTCAGAGCCCAATACAGTCTCCAGTAGGGCACTGGCAGGGAATGGAATAACTGTCTCCAGACAGACACTGCTTATGAAGGCCCTCCCAGGTCTCCCTGGCTCACAATCCTTTCCCTCAAATCCTCGTAATCTTATTGAAGAACTTTGTGGGGGAGAATGTCTCTCTCACACGTATGTCCTGGGCTGCAGTAATTGTTCAGGCTGCAGTAATTGTTCAGGCTACAGTTCCTAGAGGAATCTTCCTGATCTTTGTTGCTTAAAGTACTGTGCAGTAGGTAGCAGGGTTTAGAAAACCTGCAGCTCTAAGGTAATTATGCTCCAGCAAATCTCCAATGCTCTGTGCATTTTAATTTATGAATGATGAAACTCTCACAGTTTCTATGAGCAACTTTCCCTTTTCTCCTCCTCAGGAAATCAGGAGCATGAGAGTGATATAAATGCTATGTGCCCAGCACATAAAACAATCTGCTTAGTTGCCACAGTTCTGCTAATTACTTTGTAGAAGCCCTAAGAGCTCCAGAAATAAAAGTTAATAAGCTAAAAGGATGTTGCAGTTAAGTCCAACTGAATATTTTAAATTGCTACCATAAATTCAGAAAGAAATTTTAACATATGAAATCCATAGAATCCTTCCTATATAAAGCCTATGGTAACATATGAATGGTGTGACAGGGGTGGTGGGAAATGAGCCCTCAGCCAGGCCCAGTGAAATCAGGGGCCTTTGAATGGAGAGTGTCCTGCCTCTGTAATGCTTCACTCAGAGCTCCCAGGAGCAGCGTGACTCTGGGCCCTGCTCCCAAGAGGAAGGGTGACCTGGGTGGCTGCCTCCTGGCCAGCCTGCTCTCAGCTCAGTCTTACAGTGCCAGGATGCTCCAGGGAAACAGCAGCAAGAGTTCTATGACACTGCTCTTGTGGAGATCCCAAAGTAACTAGAAGAGAAAAATTAACATTTTTTGCTCAAGCATACCAGCTGACACAGTGAGACTCAGTGACTGTCCTCTAGGTGCTACTGCAGCATAAAAAAATACAACTGTGTGTTTTACTAATAACTAGGCATTGTTTTAGTTATTGTATAGTAGCACTATATAGTGTTGTTAATTATCTTTACTGCCACTGAAGCTGTAGCAATACAGACAGAAATGCCAGGGAAGAATTACTTCTATATGGTGCAAGATTGCACTGGTTGCTTAATTTGTTTCTGTGTCTCCTGCACTGTGCTGAGGCTTGCCCAGAGGAGCACTATGTTTGTCATCAGAACAGCCCAAACCTTCTGGTACAGAAGTGCTTTCAAAGAGCTGGTCAGCATTTGCTGATTCCTAACACAGGGACTGTATAAAGAGCCTTGTTATATCTGCACCAGGTCTGTTAGATTGGTTCTGTTTTGATTAACAAAATCAAATCAGTGCTAATAAGGGGAGGAAACCTGCCAGCTTCTCTTCTGGCAAGCTGGTGCCAATCCCAGTCTCATCCACCATGTGTTCTAAAACTGACACATGAGGATGGCCAGTCCTGCCTTTGCTCTTCCTTCTGCTAAGCACAGTGACTCCTACTCAAATGGCTGGGAGCGTCTTTGAAACTCCAGGATGATTGGGGCAAGTGGCTTGTTGAGATTTAGTCTGCAAGCAAATAAGTGAGGTAGAAACTTATCCCCTGGCACTGTACTTAACCCATGTCCAACAGACCACTTCCTTCCAGTAAGGGGGAACGAATAGGGCCATTAACCCAGCATCTCAGTAACTCATTTCCAGCCCTGCCTTAGCTTGCTAGACAGCCTCTGGCAATCCCCATTCCCCTTTTGCTCCGTTTTCCAATATGTAAAATAGGAGGCAAACACCGGTTTGCTGGGCAAGGTGCTCTGATCTCCCAGAACCTGCAGCAGGAAGCATAAAAATATGTTAAATCCATGTACCTGCCTGGGAGCTGGACACGTTTGGTCTCGAGCCTGAGATCAGCCTCCAAGGTGCTATTGCAGCAGCAGAGGCATCTTCAGAATAAATTGGTTCTGAAGTTTTATATATATATATATTGTTTTTTTATATATATATATATTCTGAAGTTATATACTCCCAGGTGGGAGTGTTGCAGTCATGGGAACAGTCCCAGGCAGAATCCTGGTATTTACTGCAGTCAGTGCTCTTAAGGCCTGCATTCTCCTGGTGTCTCTCATTCCTTTCTAGGAGATGGTATTTGGAGGCTTTTCCTTTGATGTTGATCCTATGGACAGGCAGAGTTTGCCATGGTGGCGTTTTGGGGCTGTGGTACCGCGCTGTCTGCGTGACTCAAGTAGCACCTGAGGTTTTTACCAGCCTGTCCTCTTGCAAAGGGAAGTTCCAACAAATTTTTCCCCTCAGTGGGTCAGTGGTCACTTGGCCAGCTGTGTGGCTGTCCCAGCTGTGGTCCTTGGGACACAGAGCTGCTCGCCCAGTGAGCACCTGCACGGAGCTCAGGTGAGCGTGTCGCCGCTTCTGTCTGCAGGAGCTCTGGCTCTCCAACCCCTGCCGCCTTGCCTGGGCTTTGGACAGTGTGTGTCACCAGTCTGGTCTTAACCATCAACAATATCTTTCCCCCTCTAAGCACATTTCACTACCACACCACGAATCTGGAGAGCATTGGTGGTGCAGATTTCCGTAACTTTTCCACAGAAAGGGTGTGGCCTCCACTCTTAAACTGGTCCTCAATAGCTCACTGCATTTCATTGATGCCTTTTCACACCATTCTCCTGTCCCACTTCTCACGACTGCATTTCCTACAGAGTATTAGACAAACCAAGCAAAAGGCGACCCTGAGATTACTCCAGAGGACCCAATGAAACACAAGTTAGTATTTATAAGAACACTGTTTTTTTTAACCCTGTTTGTTTTCCCTACAAAGCAGAGAGCTGTAACTTGCCTTGCTCCCATGTGTATGCTAACACAAGGCAGTACATTTGTTTATTGTTACACAGGTTGGTTCTTGTAGGGCTGTGAGGCTATCAAATGGAGCTTACTGTTCATAAATGGTAATTCATCCTTCGTCTCTGTCATACATGACACCCCTGAGAAGAAATCATTATTCTCTGAAGATTCCGAATGACATTTTCAGTGTCGATGGATAGTGCTTATATAAGAGAAATGTTTGCAAAGGGAGGAAAAGATAATAAAAAATACTTCTGGTTTTCCATTTGAAACTCTTAGAACTGAGTACATTCATGTAACCAGTATAATTTGCTTTGCCAAAATAAATAATGCTAGTGAGAAACCCTGCACAGTAACTGTAATGCGGAGGGCAGGTACATTCATGTTGCTGTAAAGCACAGAAAAGGTGTTATATTTGACAAAAACATTCAAAACAAATGGTTCAGTTCTTACCTGTTTTCACCCCATACAAAAGGTAGATGAACACAACACAGAGCCTCAGCATATGGACTTCCAAATGGAACTTCTATGGGTAAGAGATTTGAAGGATCCCACAATTTCTCTGGCATGTGTCTGCTGGCTCTGACAGCAGTTTGCTTGCTTTTTTTTCTGCCAGTAACAGTAGGTGTGGTGAAAGGAGGAAGTTACCAGCCAAGAAATGAAGACCAGTCTTTAGTTATACAACTGAAGCTTCTTCTTAAGAAGGTGGGGCACCTTCTATTCTAGCAGGTTTCCTTAATTTAAATATAGTTTGCCCTGGGGGATGACTAATCAAAGACACAGATGGGTTGGTATCAGGCTGTAAGCAGCAATTCGACGACACGTGTTGAAACTAAGGAAATCATTGCCTATCTATTTGTCTTTTGCAAAGAATGCCAGGAAGATTGCAGGTGTCACTGCAAGTCTGATAAGCATCTGGGCGGGGCCAGCGCTTGGTTTCACAGGGCCCTGCCTTTGGAGAGCTCATGATGATCCCTGGTATCTCCCATGTCCCTCCTGCTCTCCCGAGTGCCATGGCCCAGAGTCCCTTCTACAAATGCTGTCACCACCTCAGGCAGGAGGCAGGTGCACAGCACTGTGTTGTGGCAAAGGGAAGGTACCACTTCAAGGTGTCACTGGGCTCCCAAGCAACTGCTGTCTTGGATAACACACATACAACTGGCATTCCCATATTTTCTCACAGACCTGCTGGAACCTCATAAATTCAGCTCTAATTCAGGTAAGGAAGGCTTTTTCTTTCCTTGATGGATGGGAGGAAGAAGGTGGCCAAGGAAAGACAATGGTCAGAGGCAGGAAAGGAAGTCTGAAATTGGAGCTGGAAGGTATAGTGGCAAAACAGGGAAAACAAGGGTGGTGAGGAGTTTGTAAAGGGATGAGAAGGGAGGGAGCAGGGATGGCTGCTGTATAGAAGTTGGGTGGTAGTTTTGCCTGGCATTTTCTTAGCAAATTCTTCTAACAGAGGCCAAGGAAAGGGAACGTGTGGTGGATTAAAAATACCTCATTAAGCCCAGGCTCTGCTTTTTTTCCCCTGGTGATGATCCAATGAGGAACTGAACTATTACAGCTCCCAGCTGCATAGCTCGTTCTTTGGTCCATGCTGTACTTATTAAGCTTTTTGACTTTGCTAATTCTCAGGTTAATCCTTAACTCTTCCTGCTGTCTGCAGCTCCTTCTCGTTCAGACAAGTGCGTGCTGCTCCTCTGGTGCAGGCATGGATCACACTTGAGGCAGTGCATGTGCCTAGCACAATGCTTTCACAGGCACCTTGAGCTCTTCAGCCTCAAGCAGCTCAGCAATCTGAGTCTCACTGAACATGTGCCATTCTGTGACCCCATTTGATGATCACCCAGGCAAAAGCTGGGGCTTGTTATTTTGAAGAGGATAAACACTGAGAAAAGACACCAAATAATTTCTGTGGATCTGGAAGCTCCAGGACAGTGCTTTTTCTGCTGCACTGGCAAAAGAATATAATTTAAACATTGTTTTCCTTCCAGCTCCTTTCTCACCTCTACCAGTAATCCTAAATTCTGTCAAAATATTTTCCCTTAGCAAGAAGATCTGCCAATGGTGAGACGGAATTGGTCCAACAGTGAAACATGAAGAACAGAAGGCTTTTACCTGTTGCAAAAGACATCTGAGAATCAGAGATAAAATAAGGTAAATCAAGAGGGCCTTGCCTTTCATCTCAATACAGAAAGAGGTAACAATGTGTTGCCTGAAGCTAAGCCCTACTAGTTTCTTTTCCCCATCACTTTTTTTGGATTTTCATTTCCCATCTGAGCTTGCTCATCCGAGTGGCTCTCACTTCAAGAGGCCCTCCACTGGGACTGGCAGGTTCTTCCTCGGAACTCTCAACCATCCCTCGGAAGACCATGATTCTGAGTAACCACCATTTCAGCATGAATTACGCTGTCTGTTCACTGTACACATTGGCAAACATTCCCAGGATGTCAGCACTGGAAACGCTGTCCACCACCACCATCAGATCCTGAGAGCACGAATTCAAGTGCTTACAGGTTACTCCCTGCTCGTGGTTCTGCTGACCAGCCTTTCACACCTGCCCCACACGTCCTGCCTCAGCCACACACTTGTTAAAGATGGCAACAACTCACAGCTATTTGGGTTTTGTACACTGAACTCTAGACCATATCCCACTACGAACTTTAAAATCAATTGCAATTTGAGACACTAAAAACTTTTTAATCACGTGTAGAAAACATTTAAGATCAGAATAGGCACCAATTTAAGAACAATTTAACAGAAAACATTAAATAATCTTATAAGCACAAAACATTTTGCACTTGGCTCTGAGATGTAAGGGCCTCTGCTATTTCACATTCAAGAGAGAAGCATTTTAAACTCTTCACTGTGAGCAGAACCACTGTTGGAATCTGAAAGTTTCAGAAATGTTGTTTCCTCCTTAGGGCAGCTTATGACAGCAACGGTCAGCAGAAAAATATTTTTATGTTGCATTCATGCATCCACTGTATGAAATCCTACTGATTCACTAATTTCCCGTGGGTGGAACATTTTCATGGAGATACTGGAGAGCCAAATCTGTCCACTTCATTTCTTGCTCTTTCACAGACTCGGTGGTGCCACCGTTGTCTTGCTCTGGTTCAGGGAGCTCATTCTGAGAACAAAACACAGGTACAAGGCATTCCACAGGTAATTCACTTCCTGCAAGCAGCAGGTTGTTATGATTTGTATGGATAGATACAAAAACCCACAAACGAGACCAGAGGGTGCATCTGAACAATAAATATCATACATACTGATCCACTTAAAAATATTGCTGAGCCCTGTCATGAACAGTATTCTTTTCATTTGAATATGGTGCTTAATCTGAAAGGTAAATTGTTTTCCAGAACCCTGGGGCCTTGCTTATACACTCAGACTGCACACGCAGTGAGGGAGAATATACAGCAAATGCAAAGTAAGTAAATAACAGTACAACGCATTTATTCCGTTGGTTGTTTGCAATGTGCTGCTTCTGCTGTTGCCAAGAATACAAATACTGCAGACAGCTGGCTCTGTAAAATGTTACTTTCCTACGGCAGGTGAGAAGTCCTTCGTGTCTGTATGCTGGACTCAGGCGTAGCTGTGCTGGATCGACTGCAGAAGCCAGAACCCCCTGCCAGGTGTGCCACAGAGCTGCTCATGGCACAGTAAGGGGAAGGAGAGTTTAACTGAGGTTTCATTTTCCTTCCTTCTATTATTTGTTCTCTGTTGTGCTGTATTGGTGTAGTCACACGGAGTGTGTGCTATTCTGCCAGACACCATTTGGGCAGGGATTCTGAGCTCAAGACCTCTGGAAATCCCAGCATGAGCTAAATAAAATGTTTCAGCTTTGAAAACAGTGAATGATTCAAGCCCATTTGAGCTCCCAGAAATGTCTTGAGTGAGCACTGGTGCAGATTCTCAGGACAGGCTCAAATACCACTTTCATAGCCATTGTGGTTGCTCCGTTGCAATGTCCCTGAGTAAGTCCCCTGTGAATTCATGCTGGTTTTTCCATGTGATCAGAGCCAGCTCTATCTCTGGGGATCTTTATATCCACAGCCAGGCCTTTCTATTGTTAGTTGGTGAGGCTTTCTTCTCTAGGGCTGTCTGTATGACTGTAAGCCATTACGAGATGGCTCTAAGGAAGAAACGATAATGTCTGCACTCAGGGTGAAGGCAATTCTCAACAAGGAACCTGTTTATGATAACTGGCTTGCCTATTAAAGGTTATCCCAAGCGAAGGAGGGTTTGGGCTCTTTTAGCTGAGAATCACACTTCTGCAAGACACTTCCTTCAAGCCCAACTCTTGGCAGGAAAATGTGTGCTGTACATATGGATTTTGAGTTGTGCCAAACCGGCACATGCAGTTGCTCCTCGCCCTCTCTAAAAAGCCAGTGGTGGCAGGGCTAAAGCTTGAGCCACATCACAGATTTGGAAATGTCTCTGTGCTGAAGGAAACCAGCACCTCACAATCCCCATGGCTGCTCTATCTGTGCTAGCTGGGGTAAAGCTCGGGTACCAGAGAGAACCAGGAAAGGGAAAATCCTCAGCTACCTCTCACTTCCCTGGAAGTTTCAAAAGGAAGTTTCAAAAGGCAGTTTCAAAGGAAAGGCATCAGTGTGGGAGACCTGAAGCTTCAGCTCTGGGCTCTGTGGGAGCAGCAGTAGCTTTTCCCCTGCTGCCCCTCTCAGGCCTCACAGCTGTACCCTGGATGAAAGGAGAGGTGCCATGCCTTGGATACAGCACTGCAGGCAAGAGTCCTGCTGCACCTGCCTGTCCTTCACTGCTATCCTGGAACTACCAACAGCAACACTGTATCTGGAAAAGACTGCTTTGAAACACATATGAAAACTTCTCAGCTTCTTTTGCAGGAAGTGGAAATAAAGTGTAACCAAGACTGCAACTGTCCTTGTGAGACTGATGTATGCTCTCCAAACCAGCTGGGAAAGTACCTCAACACCAGGAACAAGAAAGGGAAGCAGAGAGAAAGGATGGTTCTACTTCTCCCTGACGGCAAACCCAGGACAGTGCAATGGGGAGGGCACTCCAGTTCTGAGAAGATTCAGCAACTGCTCAGGCGACAAGGGATAGAAACATCCATGTCCTCAGGCACACAGGAATGATTGGCATAAAGGGCAAGGAAGGAGTCAGATCCAGGAGCCTGTTGTACAAACTAGCCACACCACGAGCAACACTCTGTGCCTTTTCCTGGAAGGGGCTGTGATGAACACAGCAGCCTTAACTCAGATTGATAAGTAGCAATTCACCTACCAGAGGGATGGCCACATCCTCGTAGGGCAATTTATCTTCCCTCCACGCATCATCGATCAGATCCAGGATCCTGCCATCCCTCTGCACCTCGCTGTCCATCGTTGCAGCAGGTG
Source organism: Callaeas wilsoni (assembly GCA_013398955.1). Classification (NCBI taxonomy): domain Eukaryota; kingdom Metazoa; phylum Chordata; class Aves; order Passeriformes; family Callaeidae; genus Callaeas; species Callaeas wilsoni. Next base: position 17,612 of record VWPU01007062.1, read on the forward strand.
AGAGCAGCTAAATCTGTGACACAAGGCAGATGCTGTTTTAACAACATGCCCAGCCAAGGAGCTGGAGTTTGGACTACAGGCTTGCTCCAGTTTTGATGCAATCCATATGAAGTTTAAACTTACAAGGAAAACCTTGATCTCCCTAATCCACGCAAAAAGGGGTTATAATCACAGGAGAACAACTTCATCTGAAAAGAATTCTATCAAAGTAAATTGCAGATTGATATGCATCAGAGATGTATAAAACCAGCTGGTTATTATTAATGATATTTACATGTGTTTATATCTACTGACTGACTTTTAAAGTCTAATTTGAGTGAGTTTGAGCACCTAGAGTTGGTCAGAACCCTTTGCTGTCTGCTGGCTTACAGCCCTTGACTAGTGCCGTGCCTCACCCACTCCTTCACATATCTGGGAGAGTCACAACAAAAGACTTCAAGGTACCCAGAATTCTGCCCAAACCTGAAGTCCAGGAAACTGGTAAAACAGATTCAAAACGAGACCTATCTTTCCCCCCCAGCTACTATAATTTACTCCAGTGTTTCACTGTACTCTGCCCTGCGTGAAGGGTCACCTCGGGCCCTCGCCCCGGTGTGACCCTGCGGGGCAGCAGCAGCAGCAGCTCGATCCTGGAGGGTATGAGAGAACTGACACTCATTCAAAACCAAGCCAGGCCTGGCACTCGCCGGCTGCCGGAGCCGCGATGCGGGCGGCGATGGGCAGGGGCCTGAGCGCATCTCAGCCCCGGCGCGATGCGATCCCTGCCTCTCCCGGCCAAAACGGCTCGGTGAGCGCCCCGTGTCCCGCGGTGTCCCCGCGGTGTGCCCCCGCTGTCTCCCGAGTCCCCTGCCCGCCCTACCCTGCCCATCTCCGGGGCCGGCGCTGCGCAGGCGCCGCCACAGCTCATGCGCAGCGCTGCCGCCGCGGGGCCGGGCCGTGAGTGCCGCCAGGGTGGGAAAGGCGGGAAGGAGGGGAGGGAGGGAAGAGTGAAGGAGGAAAGGAAGGAGGGCAGGCAGGAAGGAAGGGAACGAACCAGGAAGGAAGGGAGCAAAGCAGGAAGGAGGGCGGGTCGGCCGGCCAGCCGGAGTTGCATTGTCGGGCAGCCCGGAGCGGAGCTCGGCCGTGGGGCTCGGGCTGCTCCCCGGGGCGCGGCGCCGAAGGGCCCCGGGCGGCGAGACTGCGGGTGCGGGGTGAACACTGTGAGGGCTCGGCCGGCGGGGAGGCTCCGGCCGCGGAGCAGCTGCAGCACGGGGGGAGCAGGCGGTGCCTGCGGGACCGCAGCTCCGGTGGCTTAGCGGGGAGCAGTGCCTGGCACGCTGGCCCCGGCCCCTTCGTAGGCTTAAGCTGCACCAGGGCAGGTTTGGATTGCACATTAGAAGGAATCCCTTCCCAGGAGCGGTGATTAGGTGCTGGAAGGGGCTGCCCAGGGCGGTGGTGGGGGTGGAGTCCCCATCCCCGGAGGTGTTTAAGGAAAAGACTGGACGTGGCACTCAGTGCTCTGGGCTGGGTGACAAAGTGGGGATCGGTCACAGGTTGGACTTGATGGTCTCAGAGGGCTTTTCCAACCTCGGCGATTCTGGGATTCTTGCCCGGTTCGCTCCTTGCTCCTCCCGCTGATGCCATTCCCACCGCAGGTGCCATTCCTGCCGCTGGCAAGTGGAGCTCGTCTGTGGTACTGCTTTTGGGAGGTTATTGCTCCTTTTGTGTTCATTGTAAGCATGCTTCCAGGAACGCTTTAAGATTGCATTTTTCTATGTTTTTAAATGCGAAGTAATCCCAGTCTTTTCTCATGGGCGCTATTCTTAAATCCTCCTGCGTATTGTAAAGTTCTCTCCACTTGACTCTACTACAATTCTGCCTTGAGCTGGGATACTAAGCCTTGTTTATTTTTAAATGTGTTGTTTTGGGGTTTTTTTGTTTGTTTGTTTTTTCTTGCAAATACTTCAATTTTCTTCACTTTCAGAAGTGACCGGCCAGCTCTCCTTGCTTCAGCTGTAGTTAATGAAGGGGATTGTTTCCTCTTGTGGGTCTTTACTCAGGTGCCTGCAACTTGCAAGCATGAAAGGCCAAAACTTAATACTAAGTCAGCAAACCTTATGTAGTATAAAAATGGCTAGAGGTGTCTGATTTTAAGGCTTTTCCCCAAAATCTGGGTATGCTGGCAAAGTAAGCAAGGCTGGCAGGCTGTGAGGATGGTGAGGCAGAGGCACACAGAAGCTGTGACTGTCCCTTCCATGGAAGTGTCCAACGTCAGGTTGGACAGGGCTTGGAGCAACCTGGCATAGTGGAAGGTGCCCCTGCCCATGGCAGGGGTTTGGCATCAGATGGCTTTATGATCCCTTCCAACCCAAACTGTTCTGGAATTCTGTGAGGTCGGTCTCCTCATCTCTGCCCACTGAAAACTGATTCTGTGTAGGTGTGATTAGAATAAAAGAGGAGAGCTGCTACTGTCTAATGTCTGCTGTTGCCACCTGGAGAACTCTTGGAATGCTGTCAGCAGCTCAGGGAATCTGCTCATCTGCTCTCCTCAGCACCCTGCCCTCAGCAGAACCACGAAGTTGTTCTGCATGCTGATTGAGTTTTGTTAAGCACAAAGAGGACCAAAGACAGACAAAACACTGTCAGAATAGGGATAGGATTTTTTTTATCTCAGTATTTTTTATATGCTTGTGGTTTAAAACACAGCTCCCAAGGACAGGTTTTAATCCCTGAATTGTGTTTTAAAGTGCTGTAGGAGCACAATAGAAGATTCTTTGGGAAGGAGCAAAGCTGAGCCTGCATTTGTGAAAGTCTCCCTTGCTGTGACCTGCTCCCCTTTTTCTGATTGCTTAAAAATGCCATATTAATCTTTGAGGAAAGATGTTGGAAGGATCCATCCTAAGTACTTGGAAAGTGTGTAGATTTTGGAAACATATGTTTGTGTTGATAGCTCTGGATGAGTTTAACCATTTTTGTGTTAGCTGCAGTTTCATGAAGGAGACATTGAAATAAATTCTGGCTTCCTGGCTTTGGTTTCATGGTAACTTTTTATTCCCCATTTTTGGCTTTAATGTAAACCCTTCTCGCTTTCACCAAGATGTGAAATTTCTATGGGTATGCATGTGTTTGTGACTTAAAAAGTGTAATTTTTAACTAAAGCCATGTACTGCTACTCTGAAGCTGTTCAACTCATTTTCATAATTTAAGGCATAATTTAAGAGGAATTTTTAAGGACTTTGTGTTTTCTTAAAGTTCCCACAACCATATGGACAGCCAGTGTGTTCTGAGTGTGGTGGTAAACTGCAAGGTCTCTTTAACCTGGTCTGTAATAGAGGCCTGGAAAATATGTAATTTATGGATGAATTCTTATTGCTACTTGCTTGTGTTTTCTCTCTGAAGTGACAACTTCCCTGTCAGAGGTGTATCTCGAGCTGGCCCCTTTGAAGCCCAAATGTTCCTGTTCCTCCACAGTCTGGTGCTCTCAGGAGATCTACCAGTCCCTCTGAGTCCACACAAACGCAGAGTTGCTCAAGTGCAGATTCTCATTGCTCTCTCTGAATTTATTAGATCACATGATTATATCGCTGCAGTTTGGTAGTGCTGGATGGTAGCATTGGGTATATTTTTCTAGTAGAAAAATCTATTTTCCTCTCTTTGGCTTGTAAGTTCAGGAAGGTGCCATTGTTTTCCTCACCTGTAATTGCATGCTCCTTGTATGTTTTTTAACTTCTTTGCTTTGTGGGCTTCTGCTTGTCCTGCAGTTGGATGGAGAAGCAGCCTGGTTTGTGCATTGCCATGGGTGACCACTGCTTTCCTGTACTTCCCTAGTCCTGAAGCCACCAGGATCAGTGATGGAGGCTTTGCTGGAAGGAATGCAAAGAAATGGGCAGGGGAGGTACGTATGCAACTGTACACAGCAGTCATTCCAAATGATTGAAGTATTAACCTTGCCTCTTACTCAGAATAAATCCTCTGGTATCAGTGTGCAGTGGCCTCCAGCTGCTGCAGAAGCAAAGTCACTGGGTGAGCTGGCTCTGCACTAATCCCTGCTCAGGTATTACAGTCTTAATTGTCAGAAATTTAGTACTACGTCTTCCTAAAAACCTCGGCCTCCTTTGTTTCTGTTGTTGTACACTCTTCTTACTGTCCAACATCAGGAGCAGTAGTAAATAGAGTTGTGGGTAAATATTTATTTTGTAACAGCCTTGCAAGGTTAATGAGATGTGACTTTGTTATCTGATTTCACTGAAAACATCTGATTATTTCCTGCTTGTGTTGAAAGTGCAGAGTCCCACTCAGCTCTGAGGAATCCTTAATGCTCTGTCTGAGGTGAGAGTCTCTAGACTTTTCAAGCCCCGAGAGAGACTGTAGTGACAATAACAGAACAAAACGTTTTATGTGTTAAACAACTGTGAAGCAAAAGTCACTGATGCCATTTTCCTAGTCATCCTTGAGAATGTGACTCAAATTTATTTAATACTGTATCTTCTTCAAAGAGCTGGTTGCAGAAATCAGGTTTAGAATTTGCTATATATTAGCAGATGCTGTGAAGGAAATGTTCCTGCTCTGCATAATAGCTGCTAATTTTTGGTTAACTTACAGGACAGGGTGAACTTCAAATGTGACTGATTTTGGCTTCTTTAAGAAGTATTTATTTTCCTATAGAAAAAGTGCCAAGTCGTGAAGTGTGCATATGCCCTGGGGGAACAGAGAAATTTCCATCCCTTAACCTATTGATTTCCATTTCTTTTCAGTTCTTCCCATTTGACAGGCAAATTAAAGGGGTAGAGATCATTATGGAGTTCGCCACCCTCTAGGGCTGTGTCTGGCAAACCTTAATATTGTCCCTGTCTTGGCAGCTGGGAAGTTTTAGAGGAGTTACTTGAATTGGCTTCAATAATTACTGCACCAAATTAGAAATCTGGGCGTCGCTAGGGAGCTTGTGCTCCCCGATGGATTCTGAGGGTTTGATTCTTCATTATCATGTTGTCATCCAGCCCCCTCTGCTTCAGGGTTTGTCTGCATTTGTTATAAACTTCTGTTTTTGGGAGCTTATAGCTTGGCTGTAAGATTCCTCTGGTGACTGAAACCTGCTATAAAATGCCACTGCCTGGAGAGCAATTAAGGCAATGCAAAATATGAATTAAACACGCTTTGGTTTACTTACGTAATGCACAGTGCCCAAGGCAAAGGAATTAATGCCTGAGTGTGAAGTGGTGTGGTTTAGCGGGCAGGGATGGTATTGGGTAGAAGGTTGGACTTGATGATCTTGGAGGTCTTTTCTGACCTTAATGATTCTGTGATTCTATTTCTGTGCGAGCTAATTCGAAGAGAGTTCAAAGCACTGCGTGTGCAGGGTTGGTTCTGCTGCCTTTGTTGGTTTGGGCCCGGGATGTGTTGGGTAGGACCTGCTTTGTAGCTCCGGGCTCTCTCCCTTCCAGCGGCGGGTTCTTGACCTCCTGCGAGGCCGAGCTGCAGGAGCTGATGAAGCAGATTGACATCATGGTGGCTCACAAGAAATCCGAATGGGAAGGGCAGACCCAGGCTTTGGAAGCTTGTCTGAGTGCTCGGGAGCAGGAACTTTCCTCTGCCAAGGCAGCTCTGCAGGAAAAACAAAAGGAGGTACTTTTGTTTCATACTGTTTTTTGGTTGGAGTCAGCAGTGTGTTTTACCTGTTAGAATCAGGAAATCAGGAATAGAATTTTTGAAGGACCTGTTGGAACAAGGTATCTGGTTCATAATTCAATCCAGGTTAATTGATCAGCTCCCCTAGGGTTGGTGGAAGTCCACATATTGAACTGTTAGAGTTATTAGAGAGAACCCAGAGACACTGGTTCTGGCTACAGCAGTAATGGACAGCCCAGCAACCTGCAGTCATTGGGAGAAAAAACCCACTTCCTACTATATAAACTGCACCAAGAAAACCATTTCCTACTATAAACTAGACCAAGATATTGCTGGGAAACTCTCCATGGGCTGTTTTAAAGAGATCTGGTTTTGTGGTCTTTAATTAAAGGCCTGAGGGAAGTGCAAGAAAATTCTGTATTGGTGGAAAATTATCAGTAAATGAAGTTTTTGTGCAGGATGTGGACCATAAGATGCAGCTGAGCCACAGGATTTTCATTTGCAAGAATGATGATTTTTATCGTATAGGTTATTGTTGTTATTATCAATTATGTTTTCTCAAGACATTTGAAATGTTTCTTACCACCAAAAGCAAACATGGGTTTCAAGCTGAACTGTAAAGTGTGTTTGAAGTCACTGCTGGACTATATTCTTGCTTTTGGTTTAGTCATATGAATTTTCTGTGGTTTTTCTTTTAAATTTAATTTGTTGGCTTGTGACCACTCCTGTTGTGGATGGGAAAATGATGGGAAGAGAAAGAAAGGGAGAAAAATGGGACAGGAGCAGTTGAATCAGTGTCAGGGAAGTCTTTTCTGTAAGCTTCAAAATCCCATTTCTTTCTTTTTCCTTGCTATTAGGAAACTCTCCTTTGCCTGAGCGTAGTAAGATAATGACATGGCCAACTTTTCTCTTGGTAGATAGCTTGAAATCATAATATATATTTGTGAAGAATTTGATGAAAATACTGGATAGAAATGGCTTTTGGCACAAACAAAATACGTCAGCTTTGTCCCCAAAAGTGAAATCCAGAAACTGGCTCAAAACAAGGGGCCACAACAGAAACAGATGTGGCCTCAGCCTACCAAAGATTCAGGCACAGCCTCCATCTATTTCATAATGAGAGACCCCTCTGAAATGTCCTTGTACCTACTGACAATAAAACCTACTTCTGTTGTATTTGTTTGCTTTTTATCCCTTTGTTCAGGTTGGCATGTTGCGTCAACAGGTTGAAGATGTGGAAAAATCCAAGCAGGACATGGTTAGAGAGTATGAACAACAGCTGAAGAAATTCCAGGAGGAGGTGAGTTTCAAAAAGAGAAGTTTGGTTTTTAGTTCCCAGTTGATAATGGGTCAAATACTTTGCGTCATTGTTTTTGTTTCAGTGCTGTGGTTTTAAAACTCCCCACTCTGTTAGTGTTTGTGTGCTTAGCAAAAAGAGCATTGAGCGTAGATAAAGTGACATTTTTATGGCTCATTTGGCCTGATTTTGTGATTTGGAGGAACTTGGTGACAAACAGAGAACTGTTGGAGTAGAAATGTTTTCCTGTGTTGGACGTCTGCAGAAGTTTACTGCAAGAATGTCCTGTGTTCTCCCATCCCAGTCACCACAGCGCTGGTTCTGGAGCTGCCACGGGTACAGGCAGCAGCAGTTTGCTCTTTCAGCATTTCAGAAATGCAGAAAGGGTGCGATGTAACTGGCTTGGCTTGTGTGAGATGAGGAAATAACAGTGGTATGTCGTCTCATCTTTTTGCCTCTGTTAACACTGATGACTTCAGTAGAGATTTTGTACTCTCAAGGAATATTAGTATTAATACCCTTCATTAAAACCAAGTGTACATAGAAAATGCTGTTTGACAATAATATCAGAGCTTTCATCTCAAAGCCTTGCTCAGTGCAAGATGTCCTGCAGGTGGTATAACAGCATTCCAGGTTTATGCCTGAGCTCTTTGCCTGTCTCCACTTGCCAGTAGCAGGGAATGGACTGGCATGAGCAGCTCATAGAGCACTGACCTGTTTTCTCTGGAGGGCTGGGCCTAGTTCCTGCTCACTGTAAGCCATAAGTGAAATTAATTTGGTAGTCTCTGCTCCGATGACAGAAGGCATCTTTTCTCATTTAAAAACACCTCGCTATTCCATATGACTAACAGTCTTCATTCGCTGGCTGTTCTCACTGGAATTGTGGATAAGCTGTGAAGCAAAGCTGAGTTACATGGGTAGATCAGCCTAAATTGCTAAGGCTGAAATACAGCCTGTGTGTTGTGGCCTAAATTGCAGTTTGTGGGTATTTTACCTACACAGTATTAATGCTGATGACATTGAGCTCCAATATTCCTCAGTCTTCTGTTCTTAATACTGTTTGGGGAAATTATTTCTGTCCCTGTTTACCACCATTTCCAGTGCAATTACAGGTACAGTGTCCAACTTACTGAGACTGTTGAAAGAATAAACCTCTTATCTCCTGATATGTTTGGCAAAAGATGTTGGTATTAACTAAGCCTGAACATCTGTCTGTTCCCACTGAACACACTGAAGTACTGAATGCCTCAGGTCTTGAATCAGATACTTTTTCTTCTTGTGGTCCTTCCGTTCGTCCATGTTCTTAGCTTTGTCCATCAGTAAAACGCAGCGATGGCTTCTCAAATTCATGTGGCTATTTGGAAACCTTTCATTTAATAGTTGAGTAGGGGGGAGCTCATCATATGAAAAATTCTCTGCAAGTTGCAAGTGATTATTTGCACGGAGGGTCATTTAAATGTCAAGAGTTTTTTCCTCATTCCTGCTTCTGATAGGACTTCAGCATCCTAGCAGCAGGCGTAGGAGTGATATTTTCTGTTGGCATTCTCTACTCATTGTGAAATACACAGTGTATCTAAGCAGAAAATGACACATGAAGTGGTGTTGATATTATGGGTAATGGCAATTCTCAAACCTTACTTCTCCCACTAAGCAGGAGAGTTCCAGTTCCCACCTGAGCTGCACAAGTGTATTTTGATCACACAAGAATTACCCGTGTGTAGTGTGGTGGGTGTACTCCTGTGGATGAGCAGATCAGCCACAGGTGCTGCTGGCTCTTCCTGGGGCTGGGAGCCACCTGTAGAGAGGGGGATGGTGTGCTCTTGCTGCATTGACAGCTGCATGTAAACCTCCATCTTATCAATATTTCAGTCATGCTTTAATTGTGGTAAGACAGAGCTTTAATTAAAGCTGCTGATGTCATGACTTCAGTGGCATCTTGCTGCTCTCATACAACTCGTGTGTTTTGCAGTGCTGTTGGTATAAAAGACTCATTATCCAAATGGAAGGCTTCACTTTTGAGCTGTGTGGCCTTGATGAGGGCATTGTTTGTGTGAACCACTTTGTGTGTTTTCTTTCAAAGGGCTGTGTAATTCTTGCCTTGAGGCCTTGAGCAAAGCTCTCTCTCACTGTATCCTGCAGTTGTCCCGGCTGAAGAGGAGCTATGAGAAGCTGCAGAAGAGAAAAACAAGAAGCAGAGCAGAAGCTAACAAGGGACAAGAGGAGGACAAGTTTGAATTGAGCCGACTGACCAGGAAGCTGGAGGTATGTGGTGAAAAACCAAGTGCTGACCAGCTTGCGTGTATTAACGGACTTACTGGGCTTTGCCAGTGACTGAACAGTCCCCTAGGAAGTGGGCTGTGAGTCCTGCTTAAGGAGCACTGCCCATCCGCTCTCCAGGTGCAGCTCTTCTCAACTGCATGTGCACTAAAGGCAGTTTCATGTGTTGGGGCCTCTGACTGCACAGCATAAACCTTAAAGCTGTTCTTACCCTTAGACTAAATAAAAGGAAGAAGGTGCTGGAAGAGTAACTAATTATGTGAATGGAATGAATTCCAGTGTGGGGAGGTTGTATTCTCACTTCTTTGAAGAGGAGGGAGCTACATGTCAAACTTCTTCTCAACCGTGTCTCATCTTCTAATCTTTCTGCTCTGCTGAGCTCAACACCACTCAGTTTTCTCCTCCTGGAAAATGTGGTAACAGCACACACTCGACTGATGTAATGCCCAATTTCTGGGGCAGAGATTAGCAGTCAAATTCTGTATTTAATTCTTGTCATCTTGGTGATTTCAATAGCAGCATGTTTTGGGAGCTAAAGCCAGTCTGAATTGTTAAACCCCTGACAGCAAACCCATGAAACCAGCCATGAATGTGTTGGCACTTAACATTTGTGAGCAGCTTTACCTTGGGAGGGGAAGGAATGCAGCGAGCACAGTGAGTGAGGGCTCTGCACTGCTGAGCTGCTGCATCAGGTGACTGGCTAATGGTTTCCCTGCTGGGGGAGAGATGTGAGGATACGGTGGGGAGAGAAGGCAAACACAGATGTGAACTGGAGGGGGATGTATTGCTCCAAGCCACCCCTGCTGTCCTTGCAGGAGTTCCGTCAAAAATCACTTGACTGGGAGAAGCAGCGCCTGCGGTACCAGCAGCAGGTGGCATCGCTGGAGGCGCAGCGCAAGGCTCTGTCAGAGCACTCCGAGCTCGTGCAGGTACAATTAACATGTGCTGAAAGTTTCTGCTTTGTTTGTGGGAGGGAGGGAAGGAGAGAGAGGCTAATGAAGTCTCTCAGGCTCCTGTCCAGTTCAGATTGCCATTGAAGTGGCTTCTAATGTTCCAGCGGAATAAGGTTTGCTTGTACGAGTGCTGTATGGAAAAAAGATCTGGAGTCTGTCATCAGAGATTAGATAAACCTTGTGCAGCTCTCCCTAATATCCCTCTGGTTAGCAGAGAAGACAGTAGGATGCAGATTTCCCTGAGAGGCAGAGGCCACAGCATATGACACTTTAAAATATCTGTTACATCATGTTGTCTAGTTGCAAGCTGTGTACCTGCCAGCAGCTAAATACATACCTTGTGGGTCCAGCTCAGAGGGTACTGTTGGAAAACAGTCTTCCCCTACAACAGAGACTTCCACAAAATACTGAAGCAACAGCAGTTTTCAGCCCCCCACCCCTTTTTTTTAGGTCTCTCAAAAGCAAGGAGTAGTGGTGCTGCTGTTCTGCAAAGCTGATGGCTCAGTGATTCAGTGGTGCTGCAGCAGAGTGAGATGAATTGACCTAGAGCACAGCTGTGAAGTCACACAGACACAATCACAGCAGACACTGATAAGAAGCTCTTGCTGGGGACTTTGCTCTTAATGGGCTCCTGAGTTGCTCTTGAGTGGAAGCTCCTGCGAGGAGGGAGACTGTGATGACAGGATTGAAGCTGGCTCTGACAGGGGCTTTGTGAGAGGCTGACACCAGGAGATCTACAAATGCAGAGAGAGTCCTTGAGCAGAAGGTCTTGCTGCTCTGCTGTCTGTGTGTCATTGATAGCTCAATTGTTTGGGAACAGATGTGTCCTTGGAGCACAGGCTGGGACACTGGGGCACAGAGGAACTTGTCTTACTGTTCAGCAGAAAACCAGGAGGTTGGGGAGGTTTTCCCGAAGCAGCGTAGCTGCCTTAGGTGCATAGGTACTGTGAACAGACTGCCTGAATCCTCAATTGCTTTGAAAAGCCCAGCATGGAAGTGCTAAATTTGTTGCCTTGAATGTTTCTGTACATTTTATGTGCTTAGTTGTCTTTCTAGCACAAGGTCAGGCTGAGATCCATGACCATAGAGTACTTTCCCTCTCTCTCCTTTTGTCTGGCTTCCCCTCATCTCTTGCAGAGCAGCTTAGGGAAGCCTGGAATGCTTCCCCAGTACAGACCACCTTCTGGAACATCTGCAGCCTTTAAAGTCAGCCTTTCCTAAAAACCTGGAATTCTCTGCTGGCCTGGATGTTGTGTGGCTGGAAATAAGCAACAACTTAAATGTTTTCTTAATGCAGAAATAAATATTCAGGCAGTCTGGTATTCTGGCTTCTTGGGTGAAGAAAGGCTGTGCTTTAAGCTCTCGGCTCTCTTGATTACCTTTTCTGTCATGACTATTCAAATAATAATAAAAGGCTGTAATCAAAACTATACCATAGCCTTGCAAATGAGCTGTTCTTACAGTTTGTGTAAATCAAGGCATGTGGTGATTCTGAAGCTGGCAGGCATTGCTACTCTTTGAAACTGGGAGTATAGGACTGCTCAAGTATTTTGTTTCAGCATTTAAAAATTCAAAGATTGTATACAAAAAGGGAATATATGAAGTGAATGTTCCTAGAAGCTTGTGTGAGAACTGGCTTGTTAAATTTCACCAGCTAGCTGTGTGGAAAGAAATGCTATGAAATAAAGTATTGTGCCTATAAATAATAGAGCAGGTACTGTCTGCTACTCGTATGTTCCCTGTAACTTTTTTGTCTGCCATTGAAACACTGAAAAATTCAAAGTGAGCATTCCCCCAAGCTATTGGAACCAGATACTTACTGCAGAGAGCAAAGCAAATTGGCTCTTAACCCTGGTTTGTTTTGGGGCTGTTTGGTGGTTGTGGTTTTTCCATTGTGCACCCAGAGCTGCTTTCTGTCCTGGTGTGGAATTAATGGTTGGATAATCTCTGTCCTGTACGTGATGTGCAGACTTTCTTACCTGCAGCCATTAGTCCTGGTCTAGCCTTGGGCTCATGAGCAAAAAATAGCAGGAGGCTTTTTTCTTAGACAAATCATGCTTGAGCAGCTGAAATGATTTGAGATTCTCATTTTCCAGATTCTCTTTGAACTGCTTTTGGAATCAAAGGACCCCCTCTTTTTTCATTTTGTTTTTTACTTACTCTGTTTGCCTTTGGAAGTTTTACCCATCACGTAACTCTGTAACAACACTCTCCCTAATTCCCTGGAAGGTATTGTTGCTTACTGTGAGAACGTGGCTCGTTACACCAAGGAATCAGTAGCTGTGTCGAATGTAGCTTTGGTACAACTCTTGTGTTTTTGCAATTTAGCTTTAATGCAGACGATTGCTGTTGGCAGACCCAGCTGGCCAATCGGAAGCAGATCCTGGACTCAGTGGAGCTGGCGAGCCGCTCAGAAATCCAGCACTTAACCAGCAGGCTGGAGAGGGCCAATGACACCATCTGTGCCAACGAGCTGGAGGTGGAGAGGCTCAGCATGAGGGTGGATGACCTGAGTGAGGACAATCGCATGATTCTGGAAGATCAGCAGAGAGTTCAAGAAGAATTAAGGCAATCCAAGAAAATGTTAGAGGTCAGTGGAGGAACTCTTAGGAAACAGGGTCTAAAGCAGTGCTGGTGAGAAGTGGTGGGAAGGCTTTTCATCCTGGAGTTTTTATCTCTTTCTAGAGCCTTTGTAAAGTTCCTGATTGGCATCAAAATTGACTTTTTAGCCATGTGCTGCTCTGCAGTATTTCCAGGGGTCCTAAAAAACTCTGAAGAACCTCTCATCACATTGCAACAAACCAGTTTGGTCCATCTTGCAACAGTCATTCCTTGTGCCTCCCGTGCAGGTGCTGCAGGACGAGAAGATGGAACTGAGAGCCACCTTGCAGTCTCAAGAAGATTTCATTGACAGCTCCAAGCTGCATCAGGAGCAGTTACAGAAAGAGCTAGCCAGGATGACTGAAACTCTTCACACAAAAGAATTCCTCATCAGGTAGCATCTGTGCCTTGCTGGTACTTTGGCTCTTCAATCTAGATCTGTGTTCCAGGTTCTGTCACTGAGGACAGTAGCAGCGTTTTCATGCAGCTGGATCTGTATTGGTTGTATTTAGAATAGTGCACTGCGGTTTCTCGCAAGCGCTGTGCTGCCTTGCAGCATTTTTCAATTTGCATTGCTCTTGAAATAAGCAGATAATCAGTGAAGAGCATGGAAAGAATCCACTTTCCTCAGCTGGTTTTCTGGAGGCAGTGCAGGGCTTTTGAGGGTGTTTCTCCTAGGCATTTTCAGCTCAGTGCTGGAGACCTGTCAGGGTTTGACAACGTGCTTATTAACCTAGGTGAAAGTTCTCACTGATTGGGGCTTGGTGAGGTAGCTACATCTGTGACAAAATCATCTTGGCCTTCCCCTTCTACCCTGGCAGCATGCAGAGACTGTTGGGTTCTGGTAGCTGTCAGAAGGTTTGGGTGTTGGTCACCTACCAGTCTCTGGCAGTGAGGCCAACATCAAAATAAAATGTAGTCTTTTTTAATCAGCCTGAACTCAATAAGGGGCTGTCATCCAGCTGCTGTGTTTGCTTACACTGCACACAGTCATCATCTGCTCTTGGGTTCTGTGTATTTTTCAGAGAATTCCAAGAAAACAGTAGTTATGTTCCCTGTACCAGTGAGCTCAGACGCGATGTTTCTGTGCTGAGATTAAAGCTGCTGTTTCCGTGTAGGGCCTTGGAGGAGCGCTTGCAAGGAAAGCTGTCCTCTCCGGGGCTGGAGCTGGAGCAGGTGCTGCTGCAGCTGGATGTTGCCCAGAAGAAGGAACAGCACTTGCAGTCAGAGGTGACTCGTCTTGAGAACAGGTAGCCCACTGCTTGCTCCCTCTGGAAGTGCAATTAGTCTTGGATAATGATACAACTCCTAATAGTGTTCAGCAAGTTAACCAGTGATTTTTGTAGGCTTGTTTTAAGTATCAAAGGGCTAAAGAAATCAAGTGCTATTCATTTTGCAGTGTAATAGTGACTGCTTTGCTAATTGGTTGGCTGCCTTTCACTGCACACGGTGGGTGTTCTCAGTGTTCCAGCTTGCTTAGGCTGAGCACCTTCACTCCTAGTAGGCTAAGGAGTCTTTGTTAGGCAGCTGGTAAGAACCAGGTCCAGACCTTCCTGTGAAGTGAAAATTATAAACAAATCTGTCCTGAGAGGTTGTGGGCTCCCCACCTCTAGAGGTGGTCAAGACCAGGTTGGATGGGGGTTGGAGCAACCTGGTCTAGTTGAAGGTGTCCCTGCCCATGGCAGGGGGTGGAAGGAGTTGAGCTTTAGGGTTCCTCCCAACCCAAAGCATTTTGTGATTCTATGATTCCTCTCCAAGTTTGTGGTTTTCAGACTTGTATTTACACAGAAATTTTGTAATCTTGGTTTGTAAAGAAACAAGCGAGAAACAGCTGTTATCTGTTATATCAGTTTCCTGATCTCTTGTGAAGTGATTTTGGAAAACAAACCCAAAGGATTGGTAAGGAACTTGTAGGCCAAGTTCAGTTTCTGTTGTAATGGACATAAAGGACTGCCTGGAAGATCAAAGTTTCTCTGACCATGTACTCCTCCTTGGGTTATTCTAATCTGTACTTTTGCATTTGGCACCCAGCCTGGTGTCTTCAAATGCCAGGTGTGTGCAGCTGAGTGAGGAGCTGGGTGAGAATATCAAAGAGCTGCAGTCCCTGGAAGAAAACCAGACTGAGTCAAGGGCAGAGATTAAAAAGGTAACGTGGCTTTGTTCCCGGGGAGTGGGATGGCAGCGGTGGAGTGAGCTGGTCCCTGTGTGCCACGTGCCCCAGCAGTGGGACCAGGGCAGGGCCGCTGTGCAGGCAGGGATCTGCTGGAGGTAAGGAGCACACCTGGCAGAGGAAGGACTGAGAGGACACTTGCTTGCAGGTGTCTGAACCTGGCTTTGGTGAACATCTCCTGGGCCTCCCCCAGTACTTCTGTACACTGTGGACATACTAGAGTTACTGCTGGAGGGGCAAATATATGAAAAATTTAAGGTCCAGAATCCTGAGTTTAAGCCTAATACAGGCTCCCAGCAGCATGGAGAGCAGAGAAGGAGTGAGTTTGCTGTAATATGTCCTGTCACACTTGAGACAGGACTTCAAATGTGACCTGGTTCCTGTGTGAATAAGGGAGTGTTTTTCAGGCTTGATAGCTGAACAGGAGGGCGGGGGCTGGGGAGGAATGGAGCAGCTCACCTGCCACGAGGGGCTCACCACAGACCTCTGAGCACCCAAGGGGAGCAAAACCTCCTCTAGCTTGACTCTTCATAATGGTCTGCATCAGCTCGTGTGCGAGCTTTCACTGGAGCCTGGTAGGGTGGAAGCCTCATTGAACCTGAGTGAAAAACCTCACTTGTGTGGAAAGCTTTCATCCTTTATTCTGAACATACAGAGGTGCAGATCTTGCCAGAGATGTGTGCTTGGTTACACATCTAAACAGCCACACAGTAAATGAATCTCCCACAGGCTGCTGGGGAGGAGGGAGAGATTTATGAAGGCTGTTTCTGTTTTATATACTTGGGAGGCATTGAGGTGACATGGAGATAAATCACCGTGTGAACAGTATTTACATGGGTAGGCAGAGATCATCTGGTTCAATTTTCTAAAATGCTTGTAATTCTCAGAAAAATCCTGGGTGCTTTGGTGGTTAATATTTCTGACTAATGGAATGGAGTCCTGGGGAGGGAATTATGCTGCTGTTCTTCTGTTGTGCCTCTGAATAAATATACGGTGTTCCTACTAATATACTGTATGTGGTGCAGGTCTGCCACCTCAAAAAGCATTGAGTAAACCAAGATAAGCTATGGAAAAAGATGACCAAAAGGATGGAGTGGTTTTTATACGAGGAACAGCTGAATGGAATAGGACTTACTAAACTGGAAAAGAGATAAATGAGATTGAATGGATTAAAAATAAAATCATGCCTGTCATGTGGAAAGTAAATAGGGAATGATTATTCTCTCATAATGCAGGGACTAGTGGTCATCACATGGAGTTATGAAAACAAAGAGATGTATTTTTACCCTGTGCATAGTTGGCTGGTGGAAGTTTGCCATGGGAAGCTTTAGTTGCTACAAGCTAATATCTATTCAACTCTAATATTGATTCAAAAGACTTAGGGCAAATTAATTCCTTGAACAAAAATCCGTCTCGAGCTATTTAAAGTTACCATCTTTAATTGGAATCTTCAAATACCTCAGGAAGGCAGAGTGGCAAATTGCAAGGTTATATTTTCCAAGAGTTACTGTGCTTCCCTAGTCATGGTGAACCTTTGGCTCTCTGGTTTTGGCTACAGAGGTTGAATGACGAGCTGAAGAGGCTGTTGGTTTGGTAAATTATGCGTCTTCTCAAGTACTTCATGGCATGAAACTTCTTTCCAGTTGGCAGTGTATGGTGTGGGAAAGGATTGGGATGAGGTGGTTTTCAATCAGGAAGGACAAACATGTGCAGAGGGTTTTTTGTTACGTAGAGCTTTTTGTTTTCGAGGACTGAGATTTCACATTACCATGTGCAATACTTTTGCTTTTTTTGCTGAAACATGTTTTAAAAGCTCGTGGGTGGTGTGTGCATGTCTTCCTCCAGCTGAAAGAGCAGCTCTCTCAGGCTGAACAAATGCACAGCAGTGAGCTAGAAGGGATGAAAAGGGAGATCTCCAGGCTGACACAGGAGCTGCACCAGCGGGACATCACCATTGCTTCGGCAAGCGGCTCCACCTCAGACCTGGAGCAGCAGCTCAGAGCAGAGATTGAAAGAGCAGAGAGGAAAGCAGTGGAGCACAGGGTAAAAAAGGCACAAGACTCTTATGCTATCTGTTTAAGGGATCTGAAGGCTTGGAACACCATCCTGCTTTTTAGCTACGTTAGTGGTTTCCTTCTCTGTTTAGCCTCTGTACAAAAACTGAGACCTTCTGAAGAAATCTTCTAATGATGGCGTTCACTGAATGTCTTGCTGCTTCTTTTCAAACCAGCAGCCTACAGTCCCACAGAATTCTTTGGGATCACTCATGCTAACTGGGCCAGGATGGATGACATCTTTGAAAACTGTGCATGGTTATTTTTGTAGCCTTCTCTGTAGGGTCCCTGTACAACTAGCAGCCCAAACCTTGCTTAGTTACTTGAGTTTGAGAGTGGAAAATGCTTGGAGGGTTGTTGTGGGCATGCACTGTGTTCTTTTTCTGAGCTTGTTGTTTGCCTCTGTCTCCTCAGGTAATTCTGGTCCAGTTGGAAACCTTGAGGCTAGAAAACCGTCATCTCTCAGAGATTCTGGAAAAAACAGAGTGTGGTAAGCTGAAGGTATGTATTGAGGACCAGGAGCTGGGAAGGGGGGCTAGGCTCTTGTTCCTGCCTGGGAATAGTCAGAGTCTTTGCCCAGGCCTCTCAAAACGAGGGATAGAGCTCAGTGAACTTAAAACCCAAGCAAAAGGGGCAATTCGAGAGGAAATAAAGTGCAGAAATATCAAGCATTTGTTCAGTCAGAGAGTGGTGATGAGAACTGCAGAAGCAGCCATCATTTCCATTTCTTCTCCATGAGCTCTGGCCCATGTTTTTTAGTACATTTCATTACACTTCCATTTTAAGCCAGTTTACCTCAAACCTTTGATTCTCAACCTGTGACGTCTTTTTGACCTGTCCTAGAGCTGTAACTGCTCTGGCCCTTGAAATACTTGGGGAGAGACTGTGTTCTCCCCTGGTGAGAAGCCATTCAGCAGCGCTCTCCCTTGCACTCCATGGGCAGCAGGCAGGCTGGGAATATGGGCTGGATGTGTTGGGGCAGCATTCTTGGGAAGGGCCCTGTGGTAGGCTCCTGCAGATGAACAAAACCTCCAAAACTCTTGAGGCAGAGGGGAGAAGAGGAGCCTCCATGGAAAAGGTACAGCCTTGGCAGAAATAATGAGTTGGCTCATTTTGTGAAGGAAGCAGCGGCTGGTTTGCAAGTTCTGTCTCAGCTTAAGCAGGATGGATGCTTCCCAGGGGGCAAGGGCTGGATTCAGACAGCTGACAGCCTCATGAGAGTATATCAGAGCTTTTATCCTGTTAGATCTGTGGGAAGGAAATACTCAGCTCTTAGTATTAGTTTGGGTTGATTGTCAAATGTGCCAGGTTCCTGGGAAAGTGCTGAACAGAAGCTTGTGGCTGGTCAGATGGATTAAAAGCAGAGCTTTCTGGAGGGCTGATTTGAAACTGAAATAACCTAAGGCCCACTACTTTCTGCCTGAAAAGTGCCTGGTGGCTTTTGCCTGTGTGAGTTCCCAAAAACATGGTAGCAGTGTGCAAAGCAAGAAATTTGCCTTAAAAAATGCCCCACAGCCCCAAGGTACAGGAGTGGATCTTGGCCTGGCAGTCCTAATGCACCTTTGGAAAGACCTTATATACAGAGGTGATGAGAAGGAATTAAGCATCTAAGTTTAATAGAACTGGCAAAAAGCAAGTGGGAATGTCACAGGAGTAGAAGCAGTGGAAGTTATACCCACCTGGCCTAGTAAGAGGAGGATGATGGGAAGAAGCAACTTGTTCACAGTTTCAAAAAGGCCAGAGGCAGGTACATCTGAACTATCCTAGGTCCATGTTTTCCTATTTTAAAAGGAATTCATTGGTGAGGCAGACTGACCTTCCCAGGCAGATCAGCATACTGGGTCCGGATGCAGGCCCAATATGGCATATACGTAATTAATGTGCTCTTAGAAAAGTCTTGAAGGTTTTGCCAGTCAAAACAAGATTGGGGATATGCCTTAAGGAATCTCTTGCTGGCCTTTGCTCTGGATGTGACTGTGGTGTCTTGCAAACCAGAACTTCTGACTTCTGCCCTTCTTTGTCTGTTAGCAGGACGATGGCACCCTGAGGGCACTCAGGGAGGACTACGCTGTTGAGCTCCAGAAACTGAGATCTGAGAACCAGCAGCTGCAGAAGGACCTCGCAGAGACCAGGGCGAAACTGGGGGTCACTGCACAGGAGTGCCTGGATGAACCTGGGGGCAGTGCTCAGCAGGGGCAAGGCAAAGAGCCCAGGGAGGTACAGCACAGGTGAGTGACCCCAGAGATGGTGCTTCCCCAGGGTGAAGGAGAGCCGAAGGTGTGGGGATGTGTGGGGTTTAGTGGCATGCTGTGGCTCCCTCCAGTGCATCGTGCGTCTGGGAGAACACAAGGACTGTTTGGGAATCTGCCTTTATGCCTTAAGCAGTGCAGTAGCTTTGAGTTCCAGCTGGTTTGTGTTCTGCAAAGCCAGCAGTGTTTGTCTTTTGTCTGCCTTTGCCTCTCTCTGGAGCAGCAGTCTGTGCTGTTTTTGGTGACAGGATTAGATGTGGCCCAGGCGGCTGCGCTCCTTTCTGTTGCTGTGCTGAGATGTGCAGACTGTGGTTTTTGGTATCTGCAGTAGCAGGAGAGAGAGAGAATTCCACAGTGTCTGGATGTGCATCTGGAAGTGCTATGGAAACAAGTTTGGATTGCCAGGGCTGCTACTAACATCATGTTAATTGTTGCCTCTGAGTGAGTTTTTGCTGGAGTTCAGCTGCTAAGAGACAAACTCAGTTCTGTGCTCAAATCTGCCTTCCAGGCCAGCTCGGGAAGCACAGCACGAGCAGGATGAACGCGCAGGGAGGACTCATCTCCAGCCTGACAGGACTGCTCAGCATCATCACAGGGAGTCCCAGAGGTGTGGGGCTGCTGAAACAGGAACTGTGACCCCTGAGACGGGCGAGCCACCCTCCCAGAGCAGCAGCAAGAACTGCAAGGAGTCACGTGCCTTGCTGGGAGCCGAGTCTGTGCTCCATGTGGTGGATGAAAACAAAGATTTTGCAGATGAAGCATCTAAGCAGCCTGCCTCAAATCATCACAGAGAATCTGTGTTTTTGGTAAGCAGTTGTACAGGAGCTAGTTGCTGCTCAACAGCTGAAAATAGAGCTGGGTTCTCATCTGGCAAAAGGAAACAGGCTTTTGAATGCATGGCCTTAAGTGCATGTTGTGCGTGATCCTGTAAGTAAATCAGATGTTAAACAGGGAGGGAAAGTCACTGCTGAGTGGTTAAGACTTGGCCAGGGGAATCCATGTGGTGGCTCTTTAGAACTCCTTGGAGAAGAGCTTTGTGTTTGTGTGCTTGCTAAGCTAATTCCATGGTTCTCTGTGTGCTGGTGCTGTACCTCAGTGTGTACCAGGACCTGCTCGTGCCCCCTCAGAATTCTGCTTCAGCTCTTGGCTTGGGTCTGTAGTAGAGGCTCAGAGTGGATGTGGAGTGCTGAGTGTGTCAGTTTTTCACAGTATCTGGGTAACTGGTTGCTGCACATCTGTAAAGCACAGGATGACTTTTACCCCTTTCAATGGGGCTGCAGCAGTCAGCACACTGAACTTAAAGCTGCTTATGCTTGCTGATGACAAAGCCTGAAATCCCTGCTTCACTGCACAAGGGGAGCCTGCTCTTTTTCCCAGTTGCTGATTGTACTTTTTTCATAGGGAGCAGTGTTGGCACTTTCTCTGTCCTACCTCAGCTCAGTTGCTGAAGCACTTTACCAAGATACAGAAAATTTGCTCTGAATCACTTCTTCCTGTCATGTTTAGGGAGGGGAGAATGCTGAGCACTGGTCCTTGCTCCAGACGTGTTGCCCCAGCAGTGTTCAGAGCAGTTTCTCCTCTGTTTGCGTGTTGGTAGCAGTGACAACTATTAAACTATTAGCTATCTTTTTGTGGGAGTCCTCTTCTTTGGAAGAAGAGAAGAGGCTCTAAGGCGGATGCACAGGGAAGTGGAGGCTTGTCAGGTTTGTAGATCTTGATGAAGTTTACTACCAAAAATAGGTCTTGATTGTTTCAGGACTAAAGTAGCTTGGGCACATACCCAGACAACAGTGTTGGGAACTTAGGGAACTGCAATATTCTAAATGGAAACTCTTCAGGAGGATTGGACCTAAAGTGTGAACAGTTCCACTTCAGGATATAAGAAGCTCTAGGGCTTGATGTTTAATAGAAGAGAATGGGCTGCTTTTTGTTCTGAGGGGTAGAAATAAGATTTCTAAGGAAATGCAGGTATTTCTCATGGTGTTGGCTGGGACTCCCTGCTCATGGTCAGGCTCCAGTGTATTTAAATCAATTCCTTTAGCACTAAGAGAGGAGAACTCTCATCAGTAGGCAGTAGTGGGGTGGGAGAGATTTATTTGCTTGTTGTCTGTAGCCTTTCCTGTTTCCCTTTGTTCCTGGCTGTTGATAAGACCTGAAAACCACGAGACTCCAGGATTTGGAAATAACCAGTTATTTTCTCTTGCCAAGACACTGAGACAACTTGTCTGTAATGGAAAGCAGCCCCTTAGTAACCTTAATATTTCACGTGCCAGCCCCTGTGCATGAGGCTTCTCTTCATCAGCTTGTACATTAAGCCTGGTTTACAGTGTTGTTTTTGTAAGTTAATAACTTGTGGTAAGTGATGTGAGGAGCAGGAATAGTTCTTGACTGTAAAGGAAAGAATCTGGAGTAGTTTGTTGACCATTGCTGGCTGGACTGAAGTGCTGTTCCATGAGCTGCAATGGGAGTTTGGCCTGTACTTGCCTGTGGGATTGTACCACGAGCCCATTACTTTGGGGAAGAAGAGGAGGTATGTGAAAGAAAGCAGAGATATTCCCAGTGTGGAATATCTGGTAAAATAATTACCAGTCTAGCAGTGCTTTCCCTTCTCTGGACCCAAACTCTGAGGTGCTCCCAGTTGCTGGGATTTTTATGGAGACAAGGAGCAGGATGTAGACCTTGAGGTACACTAACACCCAGGACAAACCCCTCGGTATTCTGTAGTGACCTTCTCTAGCCCTCATTTTTTAGTAGTGATTTTTTGGCAGCGCTGGCTTGGTGCAGCAATCACTGCTGGCTGGAGGCTGTTGGGAGGGACATGACCTGTGATACAAGTGTGAGGCCTGAGTGCCTAGTCTGCCCACTAAGATGGAAATGAGCTCTCTAGGAGCATGTTCAGTTGTGTGGTTTGCAGATCAGTGGTGTTTCTGACCAAAACTTGGAATGAAGGAATACCTGATAATCCCTTTGTTTCTCTTTAGTGCCCCTTGCCTACAGCTTCTGTCGGATCCATAGCTGCACGATACCTGGAAGATGAAGAAGTGAGATCCCAGCACATCCTGGAGTGCCTGAATGCTCACATTGAGGAACTGAAAAAAGAGAGTGCAAAGATAGTGAGACGATTTGAACAACAGGAATAATGTTTCGTGTGGAATTGGAATGCTGTTTCTTTACGTGGTTCCAGACTATGGCTGGGAAGGTGCCTGTATCCAGTTGGGATTGGAGCCTGAGTGAGAGGCCATGTGTCCCCCTTGGAGCTGAATCAGTGGGATGGGAGCTGAGGAAAAGGAACTCCTCTCTACGTGCTCGCTCTGATGAGGGGTGTTACACCACAAACATTTTGGTCAGCGTGCCGTAGGTCAGAGACCTGCATCAGACCTATATGCTCACTCACAAAGATTATGGTGTTTTTTAAAAGCAAACCATTTGCTAGTTTTTATGTAAAGTATTTAAAGTGTATTTTATACGTGTAAAAGCATTGAAATAAATCAGAATGGCAAACAGCTCTTTTCTTGTTCATACAAATACACAAAGTGGCTTATCTTCCCTTCTCATCAGGAACTTGGATCAACACCTTTTCCATCACAGCATAGCTATGGTCTTCAAGGAACAAGGAATATAATTCCTCTTTCCTTAAGGCTATCTGCATTTTTTCCAGTTTATTTGCCCTTAGTGGAGTTTCTTAATATTTCCTGGTTCTTGCAGCTTCTGCCCTTTACAGTTTGTGTAGTATCTGGTGTCTTTATCATGCTGTACCAGGTGCTTGAAGTACTGCAGAATAGCTGAGGAATGAGTGGCTGAATTCTGGGTGTGGCCATGGCTCTTGGGAAAGAGAAATGGGAATGGGAAATGACACTGGGTGGGAGGAGAACCCACAAGCAGGTGAGGTTCATCCACACGTCACTGCAGCTGCCTGGTTTGAATCTGGGCACTCCAGTGGAACTGCTGCATCAAAATACACCTGTGACCTCTTTGGGGAAAATATTCAGGCTTTCCTCGAGGGAAGTAAGTTGTTAATGAGTGAACAGGACTTATTTCCTATGGACTTGTTTGCTTTTGGGGTCTCTGCAGTTCTCCTGTGGTTGAGTCTTCATGGCCTTTGTACAGGCAAACCTTGGGATGAGGACAGTCCATGTCCATGAGTTCCCTGTTCCTTTCCATCAGCTTCACCTTGTGTTAGAGCAGCTTAATGCTGTCCAGGAGCAGGAATTCAAAAGCACCACATGTACCAGAGCCCCACCACTGTGTCAGATAGGTGAGTCCAGCCAAGGGCGTGCCTGGCTGCAGGCTGGGGCTGCACTTGGGCATGCACCTCTGCATCCCACAGTTTAGAAACGTTCCAATCCAAAAGTCCTTGTGTTTTGGCTTTCTGCTGGAGTTCTTTGCACGAGGGTAAAACCTTCAAATCATTCTGGATTCTCGTGCAGCTTTTGTAATGAGGTGCTGAACTGGGGCAGGACTGTGGTCATGTTCTGCACAAAGTCAGCATTGGCCTGGGATCCTCTGCGGAGCTGTCCATGGGTGAGTGTTTTTGGAACATCCAACCTGTCTGTCCAGATCTCAAGTAAGGACTTGTTGGTCATGGGGCATTTTGATAAAATCTGAACAGCAGGATACACCAAACTGTTTCCTATTTCTAGATGAACCTTAGATGCACCGAGTGAGTGATATGCCAGAACCCTTAGGGGTCCTTCACAGCCTTCAGTAAGGCCACCAATTTCATTTTTGAAATGATACCTTGCAAATAGTATTGTATTTCCTGAAGATTTGTTAAGTTAGTTACTGAGTGTTGCATCATGCAGTTAGTGGTCTCAGAAGTTCAGGAGACATTTTGCCTTGTTTTTGATGTTCTCTTCCATATCCCTTCAGAGATATTTGGCAGTTCATGCTGGCAGAAGGGAAGAGCAAGCCTGAAGATGATCCATTTGTTTAATTAGCAGCTATAATTCTACAGTTTGATCAATTTCTAATACCTGTAATAAGCAGCTTCATTCAGGGAGTAGACTGAAAATTGAGCTAATGTGATCTAAAGTAACTTCTGCAGCAGGGGAACTGCCGAGTTACTTCCCTGTGTTGGTGTGTGTGTGTGCTTTATCTTTCCCACCTTCTCTCTTTGCAGATGCCCCGAGATAACTGAGAAGTCTGTTCCAGAGCTGTTCTGCTGGTGTTGGAACCTTGGCTGTGCTGAAGAATGTGCATTTTTTATGAGGGGGAGGAGAAGGAGCTGTGTTTATCCTGGAGGGAGATGTCACAGCAAGTGCAGACTTCTGAGCTGCTTTTATCTGGGGCTGCAGGTTTCTCAGGCATTCTCTGCCTTTGCAGTGTCAAACCTCCCGTGGAATAATCACCTGGCCCTGGAAGCTTTATAATTAATGAAGCTAGAGAGGGGGTTTGTGTCTTTGAACTTATGCCTTCAATAGCACTAAAGAATTTCTTGCACATTTGCAGGGCAGAGCCGATGTTTGCTTTCTGTTTGAGACGAAAGTGTGAAACTTTATTTGCAGCACTTCCTTTTGTACATCTGCAGTTGGGAAGCTGTGCAGGCTCCATCTGTCTTTAGTGTGTTACAGATGTTCTGCTGTGGGTGTGACAATGCTTGGGGTCACTCTTTGAGGTCTTAAAGGATCTGGGACTCTGTAGATGTGTGGAATTGCAGGTGCCTGGGTTTTGCAGAGTTGGGTTGCAGGAACAGGGAATACTCCCAGAGGTCGTGCTAAGTAGGGAGCAATAGTACATAAACTGTCCTCTCTACTCTCTTGGGGTAAACTTCTGTTCCCCCTGCCATCTTGAGACAGAAATAAAGCATGTGGGCTTAGAGAGAGGCCTTGTGGAAGTGAGTCTTTGAGACAAGGAGCAGGGACCACGTTCATAGTGGTGTCACCTGCGGAGAGGCTTTACCAAAGTGTCTGTTTGTGTGCGTGTGAGTGAACATCAAATGTGTGGTTCTGTGGAGGGTGTCTGTACTTTGGTATCCTTGACCCTGTTCAGTGGAAGAAGTTGTTTTCTTTAGTCACTAAGCTCTCAGGGATGCTTCCTTATCCTGCCATTGTAAGAAGTGACGTATTTGACTGGATCAGCTTGACCTGTGAAATGAAAGCTACTGCAGTGTGTCCTCCTTGATCTGAAAAGTGGGATCTGAGAAAAAAGAACCCTTCTGCCAAGCACCAAAATAAACCAGGGCTGTCTGTGCTGACAGACAATACTTGCTTTAGCCTTCAAGGTCCTTAGGCAAACAAAAGATCCCCGAGCCTGCCTTGCATCTGTGCTGCTCAGTCTGTGTTGATGCCCAGGGAGCGGATGCCTGCTGGGCTCCTCCGCTTGTTAAGTGTTCCTGCGGGGAGGAGCTGCTGCCACCGGTTTTTGAGGGCAAAGACACTGAGCTCTTTGGGGGAGGACTTAAAACCTACTTTTATGTTGCATATGGAGCCTCTCGTCTCCAAGTACAAAAAGGCCCCGAAGCTTTGCTGTGCTCCCAGCTTACCCTGGAGTAAGCCCTGTTAGCTTACATGTTGTGTTTCTGCTTGCAGCTCCTGTCTGCAGCAGCCTGCATCCTCACAGAGAGTGCTGATCCTGGAATCTGGCTGCAGGTACTTAGCCTGCTTAAACAGGAATTCAACCCCGGGTGCTGGGGTCAAAGGAGTAACGTAGGAGTGAACCTGTTACAGGTGGGCAGCCCTGTGAGTAATTCCTGCCACCCAGTCACTGAGGAGGGAATGTAGGAATAACCCACCTCTTTTGTGTGGAAAATACAGCAGCTTTGGGAAGAGAATTCATATTGTTTGGTCAATGAAACAGAGTGCAAAAACATAACAGGTTTATTTTCAATGCAAGCTCAAACATAATACCTCTTGGGTCATGCTAATGCTCACAGGCATCTGAATCAGTTATGAAAATGTTGCTCCATCTCAGGATGTGCATTTGTGGTGGGATTCAGTAGAAGCCCCCCTTTGCCTTGTGCATGGAGGCATTTTCCAAGAGTACAGCACCAAATGGTTTGTCACATGATAATAATGTCACTCAGCCTGCCGTCCCACGTAACCCCGTCAGTTTATAGCTGCAGTATTGCATAGACAGGTTGGAGTAAGGAGTGATTTCTGAGAACTTTATTCTCATTTTTACTGTAATTTTGGTTATGGAAACACCCATATGATTCAGCTATAATTACAGCAGAAAAAGTGTCTACAATACTCTAATATAAAAAGGTAAAAATGATTTTGTTTATTGTATTTAAGAGTCAGTGGAAAAAGTATTTTTGCAGTATTACTGAAATCTGTAAGACAGTGAAGTGCACAAGGAAACTTCATGTTGTATTTTCTTCCTAACTCTTCTCTCTCCTCAGATGTATTTTGCAAGTTGACTACATTTATAAAAAACCTTGGTTTAAATATCCTGAAGTTCCTTGTGTCCAATGTTGCTGCTCAAAACCAGGGTGCACTTTCTTCATCCTGCCCTATAACTGGGTGAATTCTTCTTGGAGTAGCCCTCGTAAGACTTTTCTTGTGGTCCGTAACTTGGAAACCAGCAATTCCTGCTGGCACAGAATGCCCTGCAGATAGTCAGTTGTTTTCTTCTAAATATTTGTCTGGACAGTGTTACTGAAATGTAGGCAAGAGTTTTATCTCATGTCTTCCACTGCTACTCCTTTTTTTAACAGGATTTTCTGCTTCCTTGACCATCTTTGAGCCGGCGGTCTGGCAAAAGCCTGCAAGTGTTGTCCTGCGTTTGTTGAAAGAACAGATTTGGTTGAGAGAATGAGCAATCTCCTAAAGCTGTATTGGTTTGGGGCACGTTGGGGAGGTTGGTTCATGCAGGTGAGTGAAAGAACAAGGAGCGAGTGTTACTGGGTCTCGACTTCGTACTTGAGGACGTGCGAGTAGAAGCTGTGGTTGGCGTTCTCGTGCACCATCACAAACACCTCTCTGCACCCCGAGGTGTTGCAGGTCCCCTCCCAGCAGCCCCTCTTCTGGGTGAGAGGGTGGGTGTTCTCAGCCTGGACCAGCACCTTGGCGATGCCGTGCATTTTGAGTTTGAACTGGACGTTGCGGTTGGCCGGCAGCAGGCCCGAGAGCGGCTCCAGGATCTCGTAGTCTTGCAGCCACTTGCTGTAGCTCTGGGGGAAGGCTGGCCACTTCACCTCCGTGTTCAGGCACCTGATGAGGTAGTTGAAGATGTAGTCGTAATTACCGGGGTCCGACTTCTTCTTGGAGTAAATTTTGAGAACGAAGTTCCCCGCGTGCGGGAGATGGACCTTCAGCTCGACCTGGTTCCTGCGGTGGATCTGCAGCACGTGCCGCCTGCCCATGTCCTCCGCGAGGCTGCTGCCGTCGGTGTGCAGTGAGGTCAGGACGCTGATGTCCTTGCCCAGGGTGAAGGTGAGGGAGCAGCGCCCGTCGTTGGTGTGGAGGACGGGCTCGCGGTGTGACGGCTGCAGGAAGCCCTGGCGCTCTGAGAACCAGCTCGGCCCGACGGGCTGGTGCAGGTCCTTGGGAAAGCGCATGGCCTCGTCCACGGACTCGCACTCCACCACGTACTCCACCACGCACTTGTAGACGTCATCCGGAGCCTCAGCCTTGGAGGGTTTGGCGAAGATCTCCAGCTTGTGACTCCCTGTCTTCTGTGGGTAGACATCCAGCTTCATTCCGTGTTTTTTCAAAGTCATCAAACCATGTTCATCTGTTCCCTTCAGCTTAAACATAAATAACGTGCCGGGACGGCAGTCCACGGATACAGAGGCTTTTCCCTTTACTGGGAAATAGAAAAGAGAAGAGGCTGCATAGGAGTGTCAGTACAGTTTTTCCATGTACCCCCTGTTCTGAGAAGGCTAATCTGGCCCAATAAATTGCTTTTTCTCTAGTAGTAAAACCAAGAGCTGCAACTGGCAGGCCATAGCTTGTCAGCTGTCTGCTTAGACCAGTGTCCCTCACAAGGAATGAGAGTGGCCTTTGTTTGGGAGATGTGCATTTATCCTTTTCTGATACACCCTGACATGGAGCTGTGGTCTGATAGAATATAAAAGCCTGTGTGAAATATAACTGAAAGTACCATCAGGCCAGGTTGGACGGGGTTTGGGGCAACCTGGTCTAGTAGAAGGTGTCCCTACTCATGCTGGGGGGTTGGAAGGAGATGGACTTTAAGGTCCCTTCCAGCACAAACCGTTATGGAATTCTGTAATTCTGTGATCATGAAGGACCGAATTAGAGGTGATTAGACCTGATTGCCAGCCCAGTAGCTGCTCCCAGGAGCTTCAAAGGGCAGGAACTCTCCAGTATGTAGATATGAGATTAATCTGCCTCCCTGTGAGCCTGTTCCCAAACAGCTTGAAGTCTTCATTATGTCCTAACATGTTGATGTCCATAATTTTAAACTCTGCTCTTAGCATTCACAAATTAGCCATCCAGTTAAATTCCTGCAGCTCTTGGACAATCCAAGGGAGGGGGTCTTAAACATGGGCCTTGTTGTTCAGTCATGGCACTTGAGTGGTTTTATGTTAAAAGAGCTGCTGGACTCACTCAGGTTGCTCAGTCTGGCCTGAAGAGGTGCACAGTGGTGTGTGTTGGATGCAGAATGAATGAGGGAAGAGGCTCTCGTGGCTTCTCCGTTACCTGTTTGGATGATGGGAGTCTCTGGGTGTGCGGCCAGCAGCCCCAGCATGTAGAAGTTGCTGTTGTGCAGCATGTTGTTCTCAAACTCCTTCAGCGTCAGCGTGGGCTTAAGAAGCTGCCAGTTACTGTTATCTGGGAAGTGATTGTTAATGAACAGGGCCGGGTGAGTCAGAAAATAAAACTCATTGTACCTGGGAGAAGGGAGAAATTAGGGAAAATGAGTAATTACAAATAGTGAATTCTTCCCCCGCACAGTGGTGGTAGTTTCAGCAGGAGGGTGTTGGAGTGGTTTGAGCTCCTGATAAACTGAGATCCGTGGGTTTGAAATTCCCCAGGCAGAGAAGAAACCTGAGCTTTGGTCTTCTGTTTCCAGGGCAAATGCTGAGCTTTGGGATAAACCCTGGGTATTTGCACTATTCCCTTGCATCCACAGGCTCCTGGAAAAAGAGCGAGGCACTGGGTGTTGACTGCAATCAAGTCACAGAAGCTGTGACTCGAGTGCCACAGACTATTGCCTAAACTGAAGCTGGCTTTTAGCAGTTTGTGGCTTGCTGCTCAGGGCTGCTACCTCTCTGCAGGCTATGCTCCATGCCTTGTACAGGCAGCCTGGGTACCTTGCTCATGGCTTTGGGTCTTCCTGTGGCACCAAATGTGGCTGTTTGGTTCGCCAATCCCATCAGCTTTTCTTCTGCCTTCGTGGAGGGTTTATGTATTAAGACAGAGGGGGTTCTTTACCTGTAGGTGAACTTGGTGAAGGAATCATCCACAGAACCACTCCCCCAGGTGCTGTCCAGTAAATGCCACCTTCCCTCAAGGTAGACAGCATTCCAGGCGTGGTCAGAGTCCCCTGTAAAGGTCTGCCCTGTCTTGTACCCGTGTCCCTTGGCATGTCCCGAGAGCTTCTTGCACTGAATCCCTGCAAGACTGAAAGGAAATGATAAGCTGCAGCAGGAGAGTTCTGTTTTAAACCTGTCAGGTACTTCTGGGGAAGGAGAAAAGGTGATGGTGCCTGAGGTGTCAGGTGGGGCTGTTTGTTTTGTAGGCTTTGCACAGCGACTCAGAGAGCATCCTGCTGGAGGAAGGGCCTTTTCTCTCCCAATTTCTGCATATTCCCTGTCTTTTTGCCTGATGCACCATCAATTCAGCACTGTTAGAGGATGACAAGATAAAGTGTGCTTAATTGCTCTCTGTCTTGTTACTCAGTGGAATCCCTTTGCTACTGTCCACAATTAGCCCATGTAATTATAAATTAAAAGCGCAGGCTGTTCTCTCCCTGTGACGGTGGGCCTGGTGTTTGACACCAGCTAAGGTATCTCAGACCTCACGGGATTGTGGATGCTGATTTAGTTTCCTGAGAGAACTAGCTTGTGCTTGCCCAGGGTAGAAATGATTAAATAGTCTCGTTCTGAAAACATGATGAATACCTGCGTGGATGTGTAAATAAGATTTAAATAAGCACTGTGTTAATAAGCTCTCTGCTGATGGATTCTAACATTGGCATCTTATTTCACCATTAATCTAAAATTGCTTCACTTGGAGTGTTGTCTTTTGTGTAGGACAGCACTGACATTTTTCTTCTTCATTGAAAAGTGTGTTAAATGGAACAACTACCTTAAGTAATAAAGTGTGCAGGCTTCCAGAGCGAGATTGTCTGCGTAATGTGGGTTTAGCTAAGGAGAAAAGTGATATTTATGGGGAAGATAATTAGCATGGTTGTTAAGAAGTCGAGGCCAGATAACAGATACTGGCTGGCAATTGGCAGTGCAGTGGAGCTTGTAGGGAGGGCTGCTTTTTCCAGGGAGAGGATGCTGGTTCCCAGGGGAGGTGGGCACTTCGGCAAAGGAGAGGATAGAGCAGTGATAGCAGGCACTGCCTGTTCCACGAGTATCCAGAACAAACAGGAAGGAATGCCATGAGAAACCTGGCGCTGCAGGTGGTCTGGAAAGCCCCTGTGAGTCAAACTCTAACGTGGAGCTGGGCAGTAAATCTGGAGCAACTCCACTGACAAGACTGGTGAGAGCTTGGATTTACATGATGTAACTGAGACTAGGAGCTGGCCTGGGAGCTTAGGGAAGATTTGATCCTAGGAGTTTCAAGGAGCTAAGTACCAAATTCCCACTAATTTCATGGGGATTGGCGTCTAATCCTTCCAGGCTTCTCTAGACATTCTTGTTAGCTGGGATATTCAGAGGGAACATTAAGGGACAAGTTCTGCTCTCACAGTGCTCTCAATTACAGTGAACGTTGGCAAAGCAGCAAGAAGAGTTTGTGCTTGGATGTGCTCAAAGTTCCCAAAATAAAGACCAGAGCATTTAAATTGCTCTACCTAGTAATGGACAGACAAAAATCCAAGCTAAAACGTGCTGTAAAGGAGCAATTCTGTATTGGTGGAAAGGGTGCTCATGTCTCTCTTCTTGTGTCAATGACTTTATACACATAAATTAAGCAGGCAGAGAGAAGTTTGGGAAGATCTCCAGAATCGACTGAAGTGGCAGTGTGAGGTTGAAGATGACCTAGATACAAAATGGACTGGAAGAACTGAATTAAGAAGCAGTTGGCAACATTTGCTTGGTGCAGCAAGGAGATTAAACACAAAGTTGCTTTTCTGCCTCAAAACCAGTAGGAAACAATCTGGCTCTTACTATAGATGTCACTGGGATTCAATGACATCTTATTTCCTTTGATTTTAGGTTGACTTTGATCATTTCATCTAAAAAAGGAGCAAATTTGGCTTCTCCAGAAGGAGACAGAATGGTTTATGCTTGTGGTAGGTAGGTGTACGCCTCTGTGCCTGAAAAGAAGGAAAGCTACTGCCTGCAGGAAATGGGAGAAGCAAGAGGATGTGAAATCTGGAATATTTACAGACTGGTTAGGAAGAAGGAGCAGCTAGCTAACTGGTCAGACCCCCTTTAGGCAGTGAGGCCAGCTTTGCTCCCTAAGCTGCTGAAACCTCTCCTGGGAAAATAATTGTGCCTTCATCACTAACCCCGGTAAGCGAGTGGCTCCCTAATTCCAGGCTGCAAGGTTTGCCCTAAATTGGATTCATGAATTTGCACTGCTTCGCTCAGCCATGCTACCTCCTCGAGTCTGCTTGTCAGCTGAGAAGCCAGTTCTTGATAAGTGCTGCTGAAATATTGGTCAGGAACCTGTGTTTGCATTCATTGCTATCACACCTGATGTTTGGAAAGTGATGCCTGATGGCCAGCTTCCCACTATCCATGCCCACCTTTCCTCTGTGACAGGAATCTCAGCTAATGGGAAGAAGTCTGGCTGCCAAAGCTGTGGTCAGAGGTGACAGTGTTGTGTCTGCAGCAGGAATTGTTCCCTCTGGCACTGGGACAAGTAGGACTCAATCAATGTCAGCCGTTGCCTTCAGCAGGACCTTTGGGGGGACTCCTGCTGACTGGCAAATTGGGTTGTTTGTTCAAATTCCCTCACAGGAGCTATGGAGAAAAGGCATGTTGAAGCACCTTTTTGCCCCCAAACCTAGCTCTGAGAAGCCTTTCTATGAGATGAACGTTCTTTGCCTCCTGCCTTTCTGCTTAGACTCGGCCTAACAGCAGAACAGAGCATGGGAAGAAGGGATGAGGAGATCTCTGTGCAAGAAAGGGGTGCTGTCTTTAAGTACAGTTTTTCAGGACAGGAGCTAAACATTTTGCTAATATTTGACAATATAATAGTCTGGATGACTGGGAGGTTTCCTGAATTACATAGTGACTAATCAGCCTGGAACTGAGGAATTGTGAGTAAGTCAACAGAGCCTTTAAATAGTCAGAGATATCCTTGGAAAGATTAATGCTTTTAATGAACTAAGCATATGCTTTTTAATGAACAGATGCAAATTGCCCCCTTCTAACTGCTAATAACTATTCCATAGAATGCAACTATAAATGCTTGCTTCACCATCCTATTTCTTTACTATTTAGAAAACAAGATCCAATATCATAGAATGGTTTGGTTTAGAAAGGACTAAGTGTATATTGTGGGACATGTTGGCTGGAAGCATTTACCACTTCAGCATCTGCCACAGTATGCTGTTTTTTAAAGAAAAATCTCTCCTTTTCCCTGTAGATTTTGTCTGTTCCATGGTGAAAACCTTCTCAAATCCATTTGTATGGTGTGGAAAGCCAATTGTTACTTACACTTGCTATTAATAACTGGCCTGTGATTTTCCCAAGGGAATGGAAGCTGCTCTCTGGAAGGGCCACCTTGCAAGCCCACCCTCTTAGGATTACTTTAGGAAGTCCCTTCCAATCTCTTGTCCCTGAGTTGTCAGGTCCAGTTTTTTCCTTTTGGGAAACCCTTCTGCCTAAGGCTGATCCCCAAACTTCCAAGTGCCTTCGTTGCTTTCCTTGCTGTGGATTTTGGGGGTTGCCTTGTGCAGCAGCCATCTCCTTTCCTTACTGGGTTGGAGAAACATGGGGGAGAAGGGACTGGGGCTGCATCCCTCTTCTCCCTGCCAAGGAAGGGGCTGCCTCTTAGAAATGGCTTTGTGACTGTAAAGCCCTGCTCTGTGGGGGAAGTTTAGGTGACTCATCCCCAGTGAAGTCCACGAGATTTTGTTGGCAGAAGAAAGGATTTTAGTCATTAAATGCCAATGTAGCTACAAAATGGGAATTGCAGTGTTGGCCTCAACAGTGCTGCACCTGAGTGGTAAGTGCAAGGCAGTGTCCCTGGGGTGTTCCTGGAGGGGACAGGGCATCTCCAGAGGGTTTGGGGAAAGTTCCTCCTGGGACTCTGCCTGCCTCTTGCAAGGGACCATGTTGGAGACAGCACTCCTTGTTCAAGTCTTGTGATGCTTTTAACCTTCACATCGAGATACTCCAAGGAAAATCCTACTTCTTCTAATCAAATTATCTCCGTGTTTTCATCTGCCATTATGTTAATGCAATGCGAAGCTCAGCAGATGGCACCAAGTAAATTATGCTGGGGAGGGGGGTGGAGGGAGTGGAGGAGGGAGAAAAATTGACCTTTCTAGGACTTGCTGTTTTTCCACAGCATGGTTTGAAAGCTAAAGTTCCACGTCCTGCCTAAAGTCACATCAGTCAATGCAAAGGCAGACAGGATAGGCATGGAGATGACTCTCCATGTTAACTCCTCTGGCATTGAATGTTTCTGAACTTAATTTACCTGCACATATGTTCAAAGAGCTCGGCATAGCCCTCACAAATGCTCTTGCCCATCTGAAGCACATCTCTGGGCTTGCTCGATAGCTGGCTTTTGTTGTGGTAGCCCACGACGTCGTATTCTGGGGGGAGGAACACAGACAGAAGTTCACCGGGCAGCCGGAGGCAGTGGGATTGATGGGCAGCAGGAGCAATGCTCGGATTGCTTTTCGTCTCCGTGAGCGGAGCAGAACGAGCCGTGGCTGTGCTGGGGAGGGTGGCCTGGACACTGCTGGGGCAGAGGGACAGCTCTGTCCCTCATCACCCTTTGCTCTAAGCTTGGGCTGGCATTCAGCAGTAAAATCCAAGTGAGAGGAAAACTTTGATTTTTTGGACAAAATGGGTGTCCTCAGGAACTGCCCTCAAGTGGAAGATCTACAGCCCGAGGGGTTCCCAGTATAAACCAGCGCATGCTGCATTTGAAGGAGTCGGATTGGTGTTACCTCAAAGGAAACTGCTGAGATTTTTGCGCTCTTTACAAGCAATTTATATTACAAACACTTGAAAAGCAGCTTGTTGGGAAACACTTGAAGTGGTTTGTTGCAAGCGAGTCACAGAATTATAGAATGGTTTGGGTTGGAAGGGTCATTAAAGCTAATCTCATTCCAATCTCCTGCCAGAGACAGGGACACCTTCCATTAGACCAGGTGCCTCCAAGCCCTGTCCAGTCTGGCCATATCAATACCTGGAAGCTCAGGAAATCTTGATTTGTTGGAATGACCTCACAACAGCAGCACTCCTTCAGGACTAGCAGGACTCCTTCAGACAGAGCTTGCGGAACTGGTCTGGGAAGGTTAATTCAATACCACCGACCTTGGCCCTGTCCACAACCTCTTTCTTAAAATACAGATGTATTTTTCTGACAAAGCTCTCAGGAATGCTGCATCAGCTCGTTCCCCCTCCCCTTGGTGCTGGGGCAGAGGAAGAAAAACGGCAGTGGGCTGTGTGTGTGCCTTGATGAAATGCTGCCACTGCTTGCCTTTTACCCGAGGGGCTCAGCCAATGGCCCCAGGCACTGGGAAAGGCTGGCTGCTCCACCCTGGCTGTTCACCGACCACCAGCAAAGCTATAGGGCACTTTGAGGGGTGCTGGCTCCATGGGGCTTTCTATTCGTGCCACAACTGACACCTGAAATAATTGCTTCCTTTAGCGCTGATGCTGCATGGGGATAGCAGCCCATCACAGGCAGGAATTGAGCAGGGTGGGAAGAGATGCCCAAAGAGCAGTGTTCTCACTTAAAATCCATCCTAGGAAGGAGTTTATGTGATCAGTGCAATTCCAGGATAGATACATTGCATTTTTGCCAGCAGATTTAAATTCCCAACTCTGTTTCTTTTCCATGTGTGTAAATAGGGGTCAGTCTCACAGGAAGGAATGAGAACCAGGGCCAAGGTGGTGTAAAAGATCTTGTGAGGAGATCCCAGCATAGCTGTCAGGGCCAGAGACATCTCCTGAATGTTGAGGAGCATGGACTGACTCTAACCAGGCCTGGCCCAGGTAGTGTGAGCAGAAATGGGTTAACAGGGGAAAGACAGAATAACCAGTGCTGGGTGAGTCAAAGCCTGGGCTTCAGGACATGCAGTGAAATCAACACTCTCCATATTTCAGGGCAAGACTAAAGCAGTTTGGGTCTGACCTAACCATGCTAACCCTGTAGCTGCTGATCTCAGTGGGTGTGAGATGAGGCCAGTGCTGCCCAAACTGCTCTTTTCCTCTCTATCACTCGGCTTGCACGCGGCAGTGCCCCACCAGGATGTGTAGGAGGTGAGGGAAAGGACAGCTCTGCCTCTCTGCCCCCAAGACTTAATGAGAAAGAAACATTTTTGCTTATGTTATGAAAAATGCCATCATGTTGCGTGTCCAGTTTCCCCCCATCAAAGCGCTGGGGTGGCAAGAAGCCCCATTTGATGTGCCAGACGTGAAAGGCTGCAAGTGCTGCCTCCTCCTCCTCTTCCCATCTCCTGGGTATTGTGTAACTCTGGCCTTCGGACTCAGCAGGAA
Source organism: Callaeas wilsoni (assembly GCA_013398955.1). Lineage (NCBI taxonomy): Eukaryota > Metazoa > Chordata > Aves > Passeriformes > Callaeidae > Callaeas > Callaeas wilsoni. Next base: position 53,585 of record VWPU01007062.1, read on the forward strand.
GGGGCAGGGGAACCTGAGTGGTTCCAGCTCTCTGGAGGGTTGAAAAGGTGCAGGTACAGGCAGGAATTGCAATCACACAGGTGCCAGTGTGGGACATGGAGCTGGGCAAGGCAGCTGGGTGGTTCCTGGTGGTACCTGTGTGACACTGGCACCCTCGCAGAGCAAAGGCACCAGCATCAGACTGTGCTCGAGGGGCTGCATTGGGCTGTGGGGACTCGGCACAGGGATGGAGATCAAACTTAGAATGGTTTGAGTGGGAAGGACCTTAAAGATCATCTCATTCCAACCTCCCTGCCACGGGCAGGGACACCTTCCACAAGACCAGGCTGCTTCTGAAATCTGGATCATCACCTGCTCCCTGCCCACCTCCTCAAAACTGGGCTCTGGTGGTACTGAGGGCTCTGAAGGTGACAAGCAGGCCCCTGGTGTTGGGCAGCCAGGCTTTGTGCTCTGGCGCTTGGACGGTAGGGACTTGTCTGGTCACACCTTGAATGGGGTTGGAGGTTAATCACGCACACACAAACTTTGTGGGGCCTGGCAGTGCGAGGAGAGGGACTGCAAAACAGAGGTGGTGAGAGACCCTCTGGATGCATTTCTGCATAAAAACCTCCAGAAAGCCTTCATTCCACTCCCCACATGGAACTAACCCACAAATACGGAGTAAACTGCCATGGAAGTGGGGCACGGGTGACAGCAACAGCCTTATCTTCAGCTGAAGACCTCGGCCTACCTATGTGATGGCAGATCCACATCCATATGGCTCGGACCTTTTCCAGGTCAGTCCGGGCTTGTTTCAGCAGGGCTTTGACCAGTTCCTCCACACTGTTCTTGACGTTCACCTGTGTGTGGGGAGGAAGCATTGCAAGGTCAGGGTGAAGAAATCCCTGTGGTAGATCTCCCGTCCTCCTCATCTCTTGTTCTTCTGAAGCCAGTGAGACCCCACCTGCCAGAGACTGCTCTGCCTCCAGCTTTCTTAAAAATAGAGCTACTGTCCTGGGTTGCAGTGTATTCTATTACCACGTTCAGGAGCTGTTAAACCAGGTGGGGCTGTGTCCCTTGCCTCCTCTCTCTGGACTATCTTCTGTTCAAGGGCCAGCTGTCCAAACCAGGTGGGGCAGGGTTCTTTATCTCTCCCATGACCCATCCTCCCTCTAGGGGGATATCTCCTGTTAATGGCCCATCCAGTCTCACCACATGACTGACAAAATTACATCCTCCCACTGTGAGATGCTCTGCCCAGAGGGAGGAACCAAGCATCCCATCCTGGATATAAGNCAGATCCACATCCATATGGCTCGGACCTTTTCCAGGTCAGTCCGGGCTTGTTTCAGCAGGGCTTTGACCAGTTCCTCCACACTGTTCTTGACGTTTACCTGTGTGTGGGGAGGAAGCATTGCAAGGTCAGGGTGAAGAAATCCCTGTGGTAGATCTCCCGTCCTCCTCATCTCTTGTTCTTCTGAAGCCAGTGAGACCCCACCTGCCAGAGACTGCTCTGCCTCCAACTTTCTTAAAAATAGAGCTACAGTGCTGTAGGTCTCTGTATTTTTGATTATAGTTCCCAGACCTCTTTGCTAATGTTTAAAGGGAAAAGGTTTTTCACTTGTTTGGGAGATTCTGATGCCATTGCCCCATAGCTCAGCCTAAGCTGGTGTTGGTGCTGGGAGCCAGGTTCATGGAACGGCCCCACAGGGGAGCTGGGAGGAGGACAGAGGAAAAAGCAAGACTTACTTTTAATGCGTAGGCATCCAGCTTCTTAAATTGCTGCAGATCTACTGGCATGGATTTCAAAGAGGATTTGTCCCATGGATATGCTGGGAAGAAACGAGCTGTCATTGTTTTGGGAAGGGAGGGAGGGAGGGAGTGTTTTTCCTGGCAGTATGGTGGAACAAAGGGACAGAGCTCTTGCCTGGCCCATGGAGACATCCATCAGTGGGTGCTTAGGGAGCAGAGGACACAAGGGCACCCGCAGGGAGTCCCTGCCAGCTGCATGGAAAGCAGGAGCCATCCTGTCTAGTCTGCTAGGATTTGTGCAGTGCTGGAGCGCGAGCTGCCCCTGCAACTTTGGCACTGCATAACAGCATGGAAAATCCTGGGATATTGTATGGAGGGGCAGGAGAACAACGCAAAAGTGTCAGGGAAATCTGTACTGTGCATGCCTTAGAAAACATATGACTTCTTAAAAAACTCCAGCACTAAAGAGATGCGTTTCTCTAGGAGTTTTGCATGGTAAAGGGCCACAATTCTGCAGGAATTCAGGCACATGAGGAATGTAACACTGTGTCTTGGGGTGATTCCAAACCGGCACACACTGGAAGCAGTCGGACTGAACCCGCTGTGCCTACCCTCTGCATTTTTGCAGGCTCTGGAGCTCCTGGTTCTTCTCAGTGTGAACAAAGGGTTAATAACTTGCCCTAATTAACCGGATAACTGAATTTTTTAAAACAGTCTTGGAATGAGCTGACACTGCTGTCTCCCATCAGTGAGCCATGGGGAATGGATGGACATATCTCCTGGACCTGAGCCCTCCCTGCTCTGCTGGCTGGGGAGAGGAGAGCTGAGACAGCCATCTGCCTGTCCTGTGCTGTCAGAGCTACTCAGGACTGAGAGATTCCTCTAGCTGTCTCTGCAGGATTGTTATTTCTCTAGGTACAAAGGATTTTATAGAGAACCTGAAGTGAAAACACTGTTGTGTGACTCCTGAGTGCTGGGAGAGGTGAACGGATGGTGCCCTGGAACTGCTGTTTGCCTGGATTGCCTTGGGCTGTGCAGGGGCACAGCCGGGCACTTGCCCCTTTATTCCTGACCCTTGTGAGGCAAGTGGGACCCCTCTCTGCTTGCTCAGCAGGTGCTGGGAGTGGTATGCAGGAGAGGCTCCCAGAGCATCCTGTCCTGGCTGAGGAGCCAGCAGTGCCTCTGAAATTTATATCCATCCTCTGCTCCTGCTCCACCTCCCCAGAACGGGCTCTGGCCCTAGCTCCAGCTCACTTCTAGGGGTGGCCAGAAGATCTATTCCTGGCTGGCAAAGGTGTGTTGTTAATGTGAGCCTTGCTCTTGGAAACCTCTGCCCAGGGAGGGGGTTTGGGGCTTCCCCCACCTCATGTCCCAGTGCTGCCTGCCAGGTGGGATGCAGGCACATCCCTGTGCTGGGCAGGCGCCTGTCTGCCAAAATTGCCATGTAGGCACATGGCACCTGTTTCTTAACAGGCTGGTTTGTTTATCTGTGTTTTCCCTGAAATAGAGGTGTTACACTGACCTAAAGAGAGAGAAAGCAGATTTACACATTTAAAGGTTCCCACTCTCTGCGGCTCTGAAATTACTTTTGCCTCTTTGGTAAGCAGATGGTTTTATTTTTTTAGATGTAGTTATCAGGTTTTGTCTTTGCCAGGTTACATCTGCAGAGGCTCTGCAGGAGTGGGATCCACAGTACCTCGGACAGTCCTGTGCATTGTGCCCGTTTGCCTTCCCTGGGTACGGAGCCTTGGGAAGGGCTTGGGCACGTGTGGCATTTCCAGAGCCACTCCCCTCTGCCATCCCAATGAACAGGGGCTTGGGAAGCTGAACACTTCTCGTGCTAATGGATAGTTACCGTGGAGGTCCTTTGCTCCCGGTGGCCGTGGGGCCTCAGCCTTCTGGAAACCTGCAAAGTAGAGAAGGGAGAGGGAGGGAGGGAGGAGGTTGTTGCACGCAGAAAAAAAAAAGACAAACAGAAATAAATTATTGTGGGGAGTAGGGCTGTGTGGAAAAAGCTGGAACTGAGGCTCTTCTTTGCCCATTCCCTTCCGTTTGGACACGGATGTCAGCACCCTGTGGAGTGTGCTGCCATCCCCTCCCTGCCATCCCGCAGAGCTCACATTCCCCAGCAGTCAGGCATCTCCTGTTCTAGCCCGAGGGTTGGGGACATCAAACCCCAGCCCACCACGGCCAAACCTCCCCGGGCGTGGAAGAATGGAGCGCTGAGCTTCAGAGGTGTTAGATGATAACCCCAGTGGGAGATCTGCGGCAGCTGGGGGATTGCTGAGGGACACTGGAGTGCCACCACCCGCCTTATCCCAGGGCCCGAGGAGGAGGAGACACCCACACCCCAGGAGCAGAGGGATTTTGCTCCTCAAGCCCCAGCCACGGGCAGGGTCCAGCAGCCTGTGCCCTTTAGCAGGCTCCCCGCGGGAGGAACGAGCCTGTCTCCTCCTGGGAGCAGCCAGGGGAGGGAGAGCTTGGAGACACACCATGATAGAGCAGAGCCTCACCTTGGTTGTCGTGTCCTCTCAGCCTCTGGGAACCTGCAAGAAGCCCGGCAGGGTTAGTGGGATCCCCTCAGCCCTGCCCGGGCTCCCGGGCCGCAGCATCCCCGGGAGCTCCCTGGCTGAAGGGAAGGGAGGACGGGCTGAGCCTCGGCCGGGGGTTTAAAGCTGGGGCTGTACCTTTTCCCAAGGAGAGTCTCTTGATGAGCTGGGGGCTGGTGTCCTCGTGGTGAATCTCCACTGTCACTTGGGTTCCTGCAAGAAACAATGGAAAACTCCCTAAAAAGGGAAAACTAACCAGGATATGGAGGAGAGGGCAGGAGCGCCTGCCGAGGCAGCTCTTAACTTTAGACAAAGCAGCAGCTCTGGTGATAGCCAGGGTTTATCACCATATTAAAGAGCTCTTGATGGAGCTACAGCAAGAAGAGAATCAATGTCTTTCATTGATTTTTCTTGGAATTAAACAGAGAAAGGCTTGAAGTGATGAAAATGGTTGGACTTGTGATACTAAAATGTCTGGCAAAGGCCATTGCCTGTTAAAGGCAGCGTCCTGGCAGGGCCAGCTGTGGTCCAGGTGTGCCCTGATGCTCCAGAAAAACCTCCCCAGGAAACCTGGGCTCTGGTCTTTAAAGTTTCAGAGAGGGAAATACCAGAAAAAGAGTGAGGGAATCTCTTACAAAAACTACCTGGACTTTTTGACAGAGACTGCATTTTTTGGGCAGGTATTTCAGCAGGGTTTGCAGCTCCTGAGGTTCCCTGGAGGAGCTCCTTGTGCTCCTGGGCTTCTGTTTCGGATCAGGCAGAAGTTACTCGGGAGACTGAAGGTCAAGGTGTTAATGCACCTTGGGGCTGCCATCCAGTGAAACCTCCAAGAGCCTCATAACATTTGGGGTTTTCCTTCAAAGTCAGGTCTTAGAACTGGCTAATTAGGTGGGAATCTGCATTTCATCAAAGAATAAGTTTTTCTGCAGCATTTACCTTTAGAGAAGTGAAGTTTCTCACATAATCTCTGTGATTATGCAGAGAGATTCAATATCCGTTAAGCCCCGAAACCAGAAAGCAAGAAAAACTGTAGAACCTGCAAAAACCTAAATCTTAGAGCTTGACCCAAGTTCTAAGATGGTTGCAGATATCGGGGTGTCAGAACAGAGCTGGCTGGTGTATTTTGTCAATTAATTCAAAGGTAAAATATAGCTGTTTCTCAAAAGGAAGACTTTATGCAAATGGTTTGATTTCCTTAAAGTTTTTATATTTTCAGGGGTCCTTTTTTATTGCTCAAGATTATTTTTCCTTCTCTTTTTTTGTGGGTTTTCTCCCCAACTTTCACTTTTTAAGTTTTCCTCCATAAATTAAAGTTCTTATTTTTCAAGAAACAAACTTACTGGTGATGAACGCCTTCTGCTGATGAGTTTAAAAGGCATTTAACAAATGAAAAATGTAATTCCACAGGAATTTTTCAACGTGCTATATCATTGCTTTAAAAATAGTGGTGGTATGAAATGGCTGCTGGTGCTTTTACGATTTTTTAATTTAGCTATTCCTGATCAGGATATCCTTCATAAAGAATCATAGAATGGTTTGGGTTGGAAGGAACCTTAAAGACCCTCTTGTTCCAACTCCCTGCCACTAGACCAGGTTGCTCCAAGCTCCGAGAAGCGTTTGCTGTTGGCCTTGTGTTTTGTGGCCAGACAAGACCTTGGCCAGCAAGTGCTTTGAGGGGCAGCCTATCCCAGGGTGGGATATTTTCTCTCTTTTGGGATATTCTGATGTTATTTTATTGGAGAAAAAGCTTGTTGGGAGCTCAGTGAAGCCCTGCTCTGTCTCTTGGGTCCCCACTTACCTTTGTTGGGGCCCGAAGTGATGGGTGGTGTCTGCTGACAGGGATCTGTGGGGCTGCGCCGGCCTGTGAGCACAAAGGGAAACATCTCAGTGCCTTTGAGAGAGCAGAACAGTCAGCAAGGATGGGGTTAAATCAGCCCTGCTCAGCAGCGAGGTAAGGAACGACTCAGGATGATCAATCCCTGCCTGACCCTTCTCCAGAAGGATGCTCCAGCCCAGCCTGCTGCTGCTCAGGGCAGGGGTGCTTGGCCCAGGGCTGTAGGAGGTTCCTGGTTGGTTTGGGTCGGTCGGGGTGGCGAGAGACGAGAGATCTCTGTGGTTAGGTTTTAGAGCATGGAGGTTATTACGAAGGGTGTGGGTATAGTGGCCCTGCTTGGAGCTGCCAGCGGTGGCTCGGAGCAGGCCAGAAAAGTAAGAGAGCAAGAGAAACAAAGGTAAGGGGAAGAGAGAGTAAGGGCGAGAAGAAGTAGGAGAAGTAGTGGAAGTAGTAAAAGGAGAGGGAAAAAAGAGCGAGGTTCTCGTTTACAATACAATAAATCTTCTGTGTTGAATATTCTAATTACCATTAACCCATCTAGTACAAGATACAAATCCTATAGTATTTACATACAGCCTATAAGAATTGTTACATTACCATACTGCATTACATTTTAAACTCTAGAAACCCTTTGGACCCCTGCTGCCAAGCCAGTAGGGTCTGCAATGACCCTTGGAGCTGTCTGCAGGCAGAGGGTATTGTTCAACAGAGAGGGGATTACCTTCTGCCAGCTATACCACTGGTTTCCAGTTGTTCAGTAACTAAGGCTTGGTATCTCAAAGCTTGCCTTCATTTCAATCTCACTTACTGTTTCCCTATTCTCAGCATCTTTTGCCAGGCAATCATATTTATAAGGCTTTCCTGTTTCATCTTCCCCAACACAGGGGGTGTTTGGAGAGGTAGGTGGGAGAGAAGGGCAGTGCTGGGGGCCTGGAGGCGAAGTGGGAACTTTGGTGTGGTTGTCAGCAACTCATCCTCATCCTCCACTCTCCCTTCTGGGAGACCCTGGCTGTTTTGGGCCTGGAGTCCTCGGGGCAGAGGGAGGTGTGGGCAGCACCTGAGGTGCCCAGGGTGCACGCAGGTGGAAGCAGCACAAATCCGTGCCCTGGGGAGGGAGCAGATTCCAGGGGACACTGAGCCCTCGCTCCGAGCTCTGGTGGGTGTTGGGCAGGGTGATCTCTCGCTCTCTTTCAAAGCCTCCTGGGATCCCCATCCCACGGGCCATTAGAAGTTGGGGGGGAACCTGGATCCCCATCCCACGGGCCATTAGAAGTTGGGGGGAACCTGGATCTCACAGCTTGTCCGAGTCCATTCATGCCCTGTGGCCACGACCAGGATCAGCCCCCAGAGTGACGGGATCTTCTGGGATGGGGCCACAGCCTGTTTGCCTCAGTGGGGCTGGGGATTACATAAGTTTGAAAATATTGTGGCAGCACCAGGGGTGTCAGAGGCCTCATCAAGATACTAACGTGGCTGGTGAACGGGCAATTCATTAACCCTTGTGGAGCCAGAGGAGCCAAAGCTCTGCCTGCTCCTCTGGTGTCTGAATTCCCCCCTCTCAGGGGTTTAAATAGTGCCTAAGGTAGAGCTGTGAGGGAAGGATTCCCACGTGCGTGCTAAATACCCCTGCCATTAATTCAGGGTGGGAAATGATCAATACCAGCCTCTTACTCGTAGTAGAGGCTGACTCTGCAGCTCTGGTTGCAGAACCTCTTGAGCATGACAGAGGGAGAGAGTGCAGGATATTTATCTGCTTCCCAGAGTGGAGGTTTTTGTTATCTGCTTTGTAAAAAAAGCCCCAAAGTAGTGCCTTGCCATGAAATATTGTTTGCTCCCAGACTGTGAGCAGCCTCCAGCCACCACTGAACACAGGGACTTGGATCCGGGCTCCTGCCAGGCATCCTGCTAGGAGCAGACATGGCTTTTGCATGCTGCTATTGCTTGACCTGTGGAAGCAAAGTTCCTCCTTGGTATAACTAAAATCCACTGTCTGGTACCATGAGAATTACCTGTGTCTTGCTCTACCTTTGCTCCTGCCTTTCTCTGCTAAGCCATGGTAGGCTCAGACTGCCAGGAAAGCAAGTGGGATGCTCTGAGTCCCTTCCCTGGGAGCTGCTCCTTAGTTCTGGGGTCACCTCCTTTGCTGTTCCTCCTCAACTATTTTAGGGCAGAAAGCTGGGAATTGGCAGCGGAACAGTGAGAACTAGAAGCCACATCATTCCTGGTCAGCAATCCCACCTGCCTTGTGCTCAGTCTCTGAGGGGGAGAGATGGTTGAAAAGGTTCTTCACATCCCCCAGCCCCTACTTTAAGCTGTGTGAGTGCTGGGGAAGTCTCTGGAAGCTCTGGCTGCAACCTGAGCAATTGGGGGCACTGAATTTCCCCTGCCATCAGCTGGCTGTGAAATGTAAGAGCTCCGTGCACTTGTAATCTGACCGAGCCTTTGTGGCAGGAGAATCCCTGCAGATGGATGTGTGGGGGCTTGGCAGTGCCAACCTTGTGCATCCTGCCCATGAGACATGGAGAGCACAGAGGAAGGGGATGCTTCCCAGGGCCCTCTGTGCCTCCATTGGAGCCCCTGAAAGCACTGGAAAGGGATGGGTCGTGTGAAGCACATTTATGCTCGAGAGGCACAGCTTGGAGCTTTGGGTTGTGCGCTGGGGTTGGTTTCTCACAGAGGGAGAGGGTGATGTACCATCCAGGTCTGTGCCCTGAGGTGGCTGTGATCTGCTGTTCCCATTGCCACCACCCTCCGAACCTGTAAGAAACGGGAGATTGGCAGGGTCCTCCTGGACTGAAGTGCTGGCACCGCCTGAAGGCCAAGCACCCTGAACCCTTTCATGCAACCCATTATCCCAGCCGAAGCCAGGTGTCACCGGGATCCACCTTCGGTCTCATCTGCAGCCTTGGCTGCAGTTCTTGTTGCTAAAGTATGAAATACCAGGGGGTAGAATGTGCAGTAGTCCGAGTCTAAGCCGCTTTGGTAGGATTTGCTCTTATTTGAGCAGGTGCTGGATGCGGTGCTTCATGGAGCATGGACACAACTTGGTGATAGCTCTGCCTATAGCTGTTAGCCTGGGACTGATTGTCTGAAAATTCAGCTTCTCTCCCAGGCTTTAAAGCAGGAATTCTTGTTCTCCTCCCTTTACTTTTGCAGAGAGGCTCCCCTTGCAGCTGCAGACCACAGCCTAGCTTTTTGGAAGACCCTCTGCAGGATAGGGAGCTGGGCCAGGGACACTGTCCCAAACTGTAGCTATAAATGGCTCAGGACAGTGATCCTCGGAGACAAAGCCTGGGCACGCTGCAAACAAAACAGTTCTGCTCCTGTACTCCAGGGCAGTGGGCGCCGGTGTGGGGTGAAACTGCCGAGCCCTCTCCCTGCTCCCTTTGCACAGCCCAGAAGGACCGTGGGGGCACCTCGGGGCCAGCGCAGGACACAGCGAGGTGCAAACACAACCCTCGGATCAGCGTCCCTGTGTCCCCGTGTGCCGCTGCTCCTGCACCCGGGGCCGCACGCACTGGAGCTGGACAGGGCGCAGCTCGGAGCGTGGCTGGGCTTTGGCATTTTGGAGTTTGGCAGCATGTGTGCAAAGAGGAGAAGGAGGAAAGGGGAAGCCCAAACCCTGCTCCAAAGCTGCCGCTTCTCTTCTCCGTGTGCAGCTGCAGCCCTGCCCTCCCTTGCCCGATGCAGGCGCGATGTTACCTGCGCCTCGGCCGCCTTCCGTCTGCCCCTCTCGCTGCCCCTTCTCCTTGCTCGCTGCCTCCTCGGGGCGCACAATAAGCAGCAGATTGATGGTCACTGCACTGGCATCTGTCTTAAAGTCCATGGTACCCATCAGCGCATGGCCGGGGCGCCGGTGCTGCCGCCGAGCCGCCGCTGCGCCGAGCGGCCGCGAGTGCTGCCCAGCCTTGGCAAGGCGAGCGCGCTCCCGCCCAGCGCAGCCCCGGCCCTGCCAGCTGCACCATCAGGGCTCTGCCAAAGCCGACCCTAATGAAGAGGTTACAAGTCACCTTTGAAAGGAAATCGCAGGAGGGATCCGTTTCCCAAAGCAGAGGAAGGAGCTGCGTTTCGGGCGGGGGGGTCTGGTTTCAGAGTGTGCCCCCGGCTCCCTCCCATCTCTCTGCCCTTTTCAGCTTTAAGCACTTGTCTACACTCAAATCCCCCAGCACCACTGTTCGCTGGGGGGGATTCTCTTCCCGGCACTGGCACAAATCCTTAAAAGGCTTTCTCTTTGAATCCTGTCCCCCGGCAGAACTCAAAGGATGCTTAGGAGCGTAAATAATAACAATAACTGCTGCAGGAGGAGGGCAGCGGTGGGGAGAAGGGGCTGGAAAGGGGACACGAACCGTCGAAGCGGGGAGGCTTGGTCTCTGCAGGACCGCCTGGCATGGAAAAGGACAGCAGAGAAGGGAATTGCAGGCTGCAATCCCGACTGTCCCAAAGGATCCAAAAAACCCCACCTCTTTGCCCCATCAGCCCGCGAGCCCGGCTGTCCGGGGTGGCTGGAGACGGCTGATCAAAAAGGAAAGCCCTGCAAATCCCTGGCTTTCTAGTAACTGTCCCAGTCCACAAAACGGGGGACATGAAGGGTTACAGTGCGGGTTAGACGGGCTCAGCTGGTCCCTGTAGCTCGCAGAAGGGGCTGGCAGGGACACGAGTTCTAATTTTACTACTGGCCCCTGTCCCGGCCGCGCTGCCAGCCCTCGCCTTGGCCGGGGGTCCCGGGGGAGCGACAGCACCTGTGGGCTGAAGGGCTCTCCGGCAGCCTTGGGAAAGGTTGTGGGAGGCACCCGCTGGCAGAGAGGGGGTTCGGGAGCTTGGCATGGGCAGGGTGCCTTTTTGTGGGTGTTTCTGATGCTTTTCAGGCAGGAGTGTGAGAGCAGTGGGCTCTTCTGCCTGCAGGCAGGGAAATTTGTTGTCCTGGATCCACGGGCAGGAACTGGTACTACGACCTGGTGTTAGGTTACTGTGTTTGGAGACACGGGTTTTCCCGTGGATCTCTATATAAATCCTGTCCCCTCCCAACCTCCTGCCCCTTTTCTGTTCCTGAGCCCGTTCCAGAGCATGGACAGCTGATACGCCCCCGTGCTCGCCTGCAAATCCAGCCCTAAGAAGCTCCTCAGCATATCCAGAAATAGCGTGTGGCTACAGGGAACCTGCATCCATCCAGCTCTGCTAGTGCACCATGGCACAGTCCTGAGTCCCCGCTCCCCCCTGGATGGTGCCACAGCATCCTTGCCAAGACGGGAGCACCAGGGATGGGATGTGCCTGTAACCCCCAGGAATGTGGCCAGAGTCCCGTGCCAGGAGAGATGACAGTGCTGTTTTGCTCTTTAGTTCATGCATTAGAGGAATTTTTGTTTCAGGGGTTCCCGGTTCAGCTCTGGCTGTGAGGAGCTGGCTGGAGGTGGTTAAACCTGGTGAGGAGGAGGAAGGAGGGCCAGATGCATGCTGAGCTGTGCTGGGCTCTGCCAAGCAGACTTTCCAAGCCATCTGGGCCTTGCCCATCTCCATTTCAGGTCCCCGAGATTTATGGCTGGAGTGACTTTCTAATCCCAGTTTCACCATCTGCCCGTTGGCCTTTAGCACCCCCCTGTCACCTGTCACTGAGCCCCGCGGCTCCTGCCCAGTCGGGAACACCCTTTCCTCCTCGGCAGCTCACCTGCGCTGCAGCCCTCGTCCCTGCTGTCCCTTCTCCCTCACATCCCAGGTGGGACAGTCTGCTCTCTGGAGCTATTCATTGGCACAGCTGAATCCTAAGCCTGGTGTCACCCAGGTCCTGCACCAAAATCTGCTCCAGCTGTCTTCACTCTGCTCCCGCCTCCCGTCTGCAGGGATTTCCCTGCGTGTCCCGGCCTCGCTGCTCCTCCAGCTCTGCTCTTGTCCTCGTTCCTCTCCAGCCCCGAAGAGGGGATGTGATGGCTTGGATCTGGGGGGGTTGGTAAGAGCCAGTTCCAAAGGTGCAGCCCAGGCCAGGTTGGGGACCTGAGCCGAGCTCGGTGTGGACACTCTGGTGGTATCAGCTGATGCTGAGCTGAGATGTTTCTTCCCTGGCAGCTCTGAGCTGGAGCCTCCACAGCCGAGCATGTGGAGGTTGCTGCCTTGGGGGCTGCTGGCACTGCCCTTCCTGCTGGGCTGTAAAAATCGGCAGAGCCTCCTTTTCTCTCTCTCGGTGATGAGGTGGCTGCTCCTGGCCTGGCTGCCCAGGGGCTGAGCACCTCCCGCTTCCCTCCTGTGCCAGCCTCACCCGTGTCCTGCCACAAGTTGTTTCCAGCACACTGAAAGCATCTACAGGGAGCCCCTGCTTTCCTAGAAATGCCAGTCTTCAGGGAGAAGGTGGTTGGGTTTGAAAGGCTCTTTTGCATTTTCCTTTCTTCTGCTTTATGCTCTATTCTTTCCCGGAGAGGGGAAAGGGAAGGTCTCTGATGGTGATTTGCGGCGTGTGCCAAGAGGAAGGCACAGGCTGTGCCTGAGGTGCGTGCTGCTGCCTCCCATGCAGCAGTGAGCCCTCCTGCTCCATGAGTTTTCCATGGAAAAAGTAACCTCCTCATTGGCCTGAGATAAGGACATGACCAGCAACATCTGTCCACGGGCCAGGATATTTTTGAAGCTAAAATAATTTGCATTTTGAGGAGGGAAAGGAGAAAGCCTTTTAATGGCGTGTGGATTTTCAAATAAAGGCAGCTTGTTGGATTTGCTGCAGGATTTCAAATGTTCACCAACGTCCCAGGGAGAAAAATTAATGGCCAGAGAGCAAGAGCTGCTATCAGAGTGCCATGTATTTATCACATGGCTGGCGTTTCTCCGGGGGGGATCTGGGACAGAGAGGGAGTATACGAATGTAGAGCAAGAATTAGGTTACTGGAATCCCATTGGGTGGAAAGGGAAATTGCAGGCTGCATTCATGAGAAAGGGTTTTGACTCTTGTGCAGGTGTTTTGCCTTCACAAAGGTTTGTAAAGGCTGCAGCAGAAGGTGTGTTGGGAACATACTCCACCTCTGCTTGTCGAAGGGAGGCTGCTGGGAATCTCGGTCCTGCCAGGGCCATGGTTAAGGATGTCCAAATGTTTTTCCAAGGCTGTTGTAGATGCCTGCATTGGAAAAAGTGTTAGGGCTGCCCTTCTCCTTGGTGTGGTGACCTGCTCTGGCTGTCCACCCTGGGGCACATGTTACATCCTGGTGTTTCAGGGTCTTCTCCACTGTCTGGAGAGAAAGCCTGGGCCTGTAGCCCCATTGGAGGCAACACCGAAGTCATCTAAAGCTGAACCCCCCTTAATGTAATTCGGAACTAACACATCCTGATGACCCCTTTGATCAATGGCTGATACCCATTATTTGAAACTTTTGCCTTTCGTTTGGTGCTCCTTGTGTCACAAGAGTGTCCCTGTTTTTGCCAGCTGTGCAGTCCATGCAGCAGTTCCAGTGCCACCTCTGAGCTGTGGAGCCTTCCTGCAGGAGTTGTTCCCTGTTGCCTCTCCTCCTCCTCTGAGCCCTGTAAGCTCTGCTGTGTCCCTCTGGAGATGGGACACCAAGGCCAGCCATGCTCCATGTGCAGAGGTGCCAGTGGCTCCTGTCCTGTTCTCCATGCCCTCCCTGCCCAAGCCATGCCAGCCTTAGGCTGCCTTTGTTCACCATCCAGGAGCTAGGTGTTTTCACCGCACTCTCCATCCAGATTCCCAAGATCCCTCTCCTCCTCCGAATGTCTCATTCAGAGCTCATTATCCTCTGTGTGTTTCCAGATATATTTGAACTCTTGGGTCTGTTTTGTTTTTTTTCCAGCCATTACTTTGCATTTGCAGACATTGAATCTCAGCTCCCGTTTCCTCTCCCAACTGCAAATGAGCTGTGGAGGGCTGGGATGCATCCATGGTGGATAACACATTACAGCTGCGCTCTGCTGAGTTTTGATCTGCTCTCCTGGCCTCCCTGTCCTTTCTCCCTCCCTGTGACAGAGCTGCCCTTATTCTCTGGCTGGCGTTTTCCAAGCCGGGGCTGCTCGGATGCCTCGTTCTGCAGTTCTGCTGTGTCAGCAGCTGTGCTTTATGATTTAAGACGGCAGCAGAACTTTCCACTGAGCTATAAGCCCATGTATTCAGTTTCCTGGTATCCACACAAGCTAACTGATGGCAGGGGCAGCCCTGCCAGAGAGGTCAAGGACGTGTTTAGATGTCAGGGAGACAATGAGGGCTGGTTCAGAACTGAGTCAATGCCGTGACCCCGGGAGGCACAGCGGGAGTGATGCCTTGGAGGTGAATTCTGCCTCCCGTGGGGAAATACCTGTCTGCAAGTGGGCGAGCCTGTGGCAGGAGGTCCTGCATTCTGAGTGGGATTGCTGGGGATAAAAGGCAAGCCTGGCTGCTCCCCGGCTCGTGACACAGCCTAGCACTGCTTCCATGAGGAACCTGGGGACACTCTGCCTGCACAGTTGTGGGAGCAGCCGTGTGAGCAGCGGGGTGTGGCTCGGGGCGTGTCACAGCTCTGTGCACCGAGAGAGAACTGCAAATATTTCTGCTCGCTTTTTCTACTCTCCCTTTCTTCTGTGACAAAAGACATTGCTGTGACCACTGCCGCTCTTTGTTCCTCCAAGAACAAGCACTCAGCAACTGGGGATTCAGCAGATGTTTTGCTACGGTTTCTTAAAACCAAAAAATACCACGTGGATGCCCCAGGGCAGAGACTTGCAGGAGTGGCCGTGTGTCCTCGGGCCCCTCGGGTGGCGTTGGCAGGGAGCTGCTCCTTCCCTGGCAGCTGGATGGGGCTCTGCCTGCGGCACCCGGAGACAGTGCCTCTGTGCCCAGCACTGCCGGAGGCGGGGAGAGAGGAGGGGGCTGCTGGCAGGACTTTGGCCACCAAAGGCTCTCCGGAGCTATCCTGACTTGTCTGTCCGAGCATGGATCATTGACCTTCAGCCTGCTGCTTGGCTTGGGGTTTGCTGCTGGCCTTTCTGGACGAGGAGAGTGGTCCTGGCCAGGCTGCAGGCAGTCATTAGACATTAATCCTTGTATAATCTTCAAATAATTCATCCTTTGAAGGCAGTGGGGGCCTGTGTGACCCTGCAGAGGATTTAGGGATCCTTTGTTAAGGTGTCCTGGTAACCTGAATTATCCATTAACTGTGCCCTTGGGGATGTGCTTTATTGTTGAGCACTCCCCACAGAGCTGCCCCCTGACACGTGGGGGTGACGTGTGACACCAAGTGCATCCAAGATGGGCAGATGAAAACACACAGGAAAAGAAATGAAGAGGGAGAGGAAAATGCACTCTATTTGCTTTTACCAGCATTAAAAGTGAAGGAGGTTTCTCCCCCAGAGAAGATTGGCTTTCTGGACATACACCCCCTGCAAAATTCTGGCTCTTGTACTGTGCAAGACTGGGGGAGATTTTATAGCTGTTCTTTCCAAGAATCCCCCAGAATACCCAGGCAGGGTTATTTTTTCCCTGGAAGGCTATTTCTGGTTTATTCAGGAGGGAGCCTTGCCCCTTCTAATTAAACAAGCAGCATGGCATATCCTGGGAGATGCAGAAAGTACTTCTTTTGCATTTTATCAACATCTCTCTGTTGCAGGGATGAGCAAAGTCCTTCTTGGTGATCCAGTAAACAAAGGAGTTATCTCCACTGCCCAGCCAGCCTGGTATTCACTAATACAATGACAAAAGTAAATGGAAGGCAAGTTTGGAAAAAATACCTGGAGCTCAGTGTGAGTCATGGTGTTTGAAGGAAAGTGGACATGGTAGGAATCAACCTTTCTGGAGCAACAGGGACCCTGGGGGGGCTGAACCTCCAAACCTTCCTCCCTGAGACACCCTAAGAGAGGGGCTGCTGCTCCTTGGGAGCTTGGCCTGCAGGAGGCCAGGCTCCCTGATTGTGTATACCTGGGCTAGAGCTGAAGGACCTGAGTGGTCATTTGGGGGCAAGGTCATGGAACAGCCCTCACTGGGGTTATTTCTTCTTAACCCAAGGTGTCAGGATGCTGTGGAGGGAGCTGGATGCTCTCATGGTGATCTTGGATACCTGCACTATTGGATGAGCTGAGGACACAACGCTGACAACAGAAACAAGTTCACCACTGCCTTGGAGAAGTGCAGAGGTAACTGGCTCTTGTTTTTGAGAAGCTCTATCCATATTAGCTGCAGTGTCAGGAGTAAGAGTTGAACAGTTGGAATTTGCTGCAAGGCTTCTGTTTGAAGAAATACCCCTGGTGTTTCTGTGGGCACCTCTCTGAGCTATGGCTACCAAAACACCATCTCAGGTGCTCTTGAGTGAAGAATCTAGTGTTTGTCAGGATGGGATAAGGTGTGACAATGCCAGAAGGAGATGGATGTATTTAGTTCAGGGTGAGTCGGGCTGGGTTTTGCTGCCTTTGGGTGTCCTTGGACCTGGAATCCTGCTGACTGTGTGTGTTCTCAGGACTAGAGTGACATGAAGGAGGTCTGTTGTGTTCCTCACAACATGTGAAGCTGGCTGGCAGGAAGACTGTGTCCCTGGGGGAGGCTGGACTATTTCTTCCGCACATAAACTCTATTTTTTTTGGCTAAGGCCCTGGAAGTGTGCATGACATCCTCCTTTTCTACATCTCCTGCCTTCCTTAAGGGCCACACCTTCTCTCAGGTTGGCTGTTACTGCCATTCCTACCCAAAATCCCGACACCACAGTGGTATCCTGTACTCCTGCTGCCCTGCCATGGGGATGCTGGGGTGTTTGACATGGGCTGGAGTATGAAACAGCCACCAGGTACGGGCTGCTTGCACCTCCAGGCTGTGAGAGAAGCCCAAAACGCCAAATCATTTTGTACCAGCCAAACCTTCCAAAAATTCTTTTACCAGGTACTAATACCTTCCAAAAAAACATGCCAAAAATACCTTTGCCAGGAATTTTGCCACCAGCTGGGAAGAGCCATTTGGCTCGTTCCACAGGTCAAACCCCCCAGGTGTCTGATGTGCTGCTCCTCCAGCAGCCTGGGAGTGCATCAGGAGGAACTAGAGCCCCTCTCAGGTCCTTCTGCCCTTCCAAGAGACCGGGGAAGATGAACCTGGCAGCCTGCTGTTCCGACACGGACATTGCGCCCGACTGGGATCAGCATCCCAGAGTTGCCATGGAGATGACTGATGGGCATCTCTAACTCTTCAGAAACCTGGCAGGATGCCGGGGCATCCTAAGCAACATTAACGGCGCTGAAATAGATTCCTTCTCCTCCAGGAGGCCCAAATGCAGTCAGGGAAGACTTCTCTCCTTGGGAGGGAACGAGCTCACCTGTAGAGCTGGGCTGGCTGTCTTGTCCAGTTGCTGCTCCCCTCTCCATGTGAGCTGCTGGGAATAGGAGAAAATATTATTGGACATTTTCCTGGACTGGCGGCCCAGAAACCCCATTATGCTTTTTGCTCTGCATGCACAGTCCCAGGAAGCTGCGTGCCGAAGGGCACGGCGGGTCTGTGCTGTGACGTGCACGGCGCTCTGTGTGGGGAAAGAAAAAGCTGTTTCCATAAAGAAATGTGAGAAAAAGAGGAGGAAAGCACAGTCAGCAGCACAGCACATTGGCCTGAGCACCAGATCCATGCCCAAAGGGTTAAAGCAGCCCAGGAAGCCTAAGGGGATCCCTCAGGATGGCTCCCGAGCATCTCCAGTAATGAGTTTTCACTCCTGTACTTTCATTATCATCGTCCCATTGTCCCTCTTAGCTCTGCAGCACATTATTCCTGTCATTGAGGCAGCTGCAAGGACAGTGCTGTTCCCTCTGCATTCCTCTTGGAAATGTGATGGGCTCAGCCTCAGGGCAGGAGTGTGCATGGCTGTTACCCCAGGCGTAATGCTCTGCTTTGCCTCTCTCTCCCTGGCTCCTTCAGATTGCCCACAGAAGTCCCAGGTTTGCCACAGTGCCCAGCAGAGCCTGGCATTTGGTCTTTTCTGTCTTTCTACAAATATTTTATTACTTCATGGAACTGAGAAGTTGCCCAGAGAGGCTGTGGCTGTCCCATCAGTGGAAGTGTTCAAAGCCAGATTGGACAGTCCCTGCCCATAGCAATACAAACCATTTCCTGGTTCTATGAAAATTTATTAGTTCCCTGGAAACTGGGGAACTGGGGTGGCGCCAGTGACAATTTGGTATTGCATCCTGGTACAACCACTTAGAGTTTAGCCCTCCTGATTGGTAGGATCAGAAAAAGCTCTTTTTTTTCCCCCAAGACCCCCAAAAGTGGAAAAGCAGAAGAGGTAAGGCCATGTCCTCCATGAATCTCAGGCTGCTTACTTAAGATCACATTTTTAAGTACCAGCGTCACTGGTCTGTCACTCCAGTGCTGGTCTCACAACTGACTTACTGAGGTCGTTGGCTTTATAGTCATCTTCACTTCCACAGCCTGGGCAGAGCCTACAAGGAAAACAAGACTGTCACTTCTCAGTCCTTGAGTGATTGAGCTGCAGACCTGCAAGGGAGAGGTTCTCCCTCAAATCTGTGCTTTGCTTCTTCCATCGGTTAACTCAAGGGTGACAAGGGGACATCCACTGCTGACATGAACATGGCAGCTGCTTGTTCCTCCTCCCTGCCCATGGCTCTGGGTCATGTTTGGAGCCTTTGGGCTGAGGGCATGTCTTGCCTCCTGATCTGTGTCCCTTTCTGCTCTAGGCTTATTCAAGCTGAAAAGACCCAACCCCAAAGAGCCAAGGAAATGAGGAACAGTCCTCATTCAGTAAGGGAATACCCTGGAGAGGCAAGGCATCTTTATCACTTTAAAAGTACTCCTTAAATAAGCAGCCATTAAAAAAGGTAAGAGAAGAGCTCCTGGACGTTAGGTGTGGGGGTTGTTTGGTGCATCTGGTGTTTGGACACACCAGTAAAGCCTGGAGTTGTGTGGATGTTGGTGCCAGCACAGCTCCGCTCTGTCGCCGTGGCCGCTCCCCTCCAAACAACCCTCTTGTCAGCCCTTCCCGTTGGTGACCAAGTGCCAGTGCATTCACAGTGCTGGGGGCAAACACAGGCACCAGCTCTTTGCTCTTTCCATCCGTGGTGCTGGGTCAGATGGCAGCCCCGCCACCACCCTCAGAGCATTGCTGTTGTTACATATTTGTGTCATGGCAGTGCCTGGGAACATCCCCCGGGGCAGGGAGCCTTTCACGCTAACCCAGCACAGGTCGGGGACACGCAGCGCCGGCAGAGTAAACACCGAGTGTCGCTGCAGTGACACCACCGTCCTCAGCCGTGCCAGTGTGGAGGCAGCATCCAGCCAGCACCCTCAATGCCTGCCTGCCTTCTGGTTCGTTTGGTGACCCAAAACGGAAGAATCACAGAATCCTTTAGGTTGGAAAAGACCCTCATCGAATTCAACCTCTGCCTGATCCCCACCTTGTCAACCAGACCAGAGCACTGAGTGCCACCTTCAGTTGTTCCTTGGATGCCTCCAGGGACGGTGACTCCACCATCATCCCACCGACAGCAGAACCGGTGGTTCCTCGGGACCATGCCATGGAATAGCCTGGGAGCAACGCGGAGCTTTGGTGGGCAGCATGGTCCCCCTGCCCCTGGCTGGAGGGGCCTCTCGGCAAAGCAGGGCTGTACAGACTCTCTGGCTTGGTGAAAGCAACACGTCTCCAATCTAGCAGGAATTGGTTCCCTGGGTTTTGCTTTTTGACCTCAGCTGTCCCAATTATCTGGCTCCCCTTACAGTGTTTTTCAACTGTACAGAGATGAGCCAAGGACACATGAACGTAACGTGATCCAGGAAGATTCCCCGAGTGCCAGGAAGTTGGAGCGCTGCTGCCTCTGCTCTTTATGGCCATGCTCGCTGCTCGGGGCTCCTGGAGCAGAGTTTGGAGCCGTTTGGCTCTCACGTGCTCAGGGCTATGTTGGTGCTGCAGTAACTCCCTGGTGCACCCCGATGCACTCCCGAGCCCCCGCTGAGCCCCTGCCATGGGGGCTCTCGTGCCATTGCCCAAGTGGCCGCTGCTCTTGGCCAAAACCCTCCCAGTTTACTGGTGAGGGTGCAAAGCCCCTAATGGGGAGGGCAGGGAAGCACCAAGCGATGCACGCAGCCAATACCTGCACATGGCTTCTCTCCCGGTAGCCCGGCTGCAGGATCTGACTGCCTGCCCATGTCCCCAGCCCACGGGGTGGTGGCCAGGCAGAGGACCTGCTTCCTACCATTGCCACCCCTTCTCTGCTCTTCCTGAAGCCCAGGACACGTATCCTGCTGTGCCCCTTCTGCTCCTTGTGCCTTTGTCCGAGGAGCAAACGGGGCAGTGGATCCTTCCTAGGAGCTCTGGGCAGCAAGGGCGAACCTGCATCTACAACGGCCACCACAGGCAGGTCATTACTGGGTGATTGTGGCTTTTGAGGATTTTCCTGAAGTGCTATGATCCCTCTGCCATCCAGCTTTACTTAAGAGTGCTTTTGCTTGCCAAATTCTGCCCACGGCTACCCCAGTCTGCTGCTCACACTGGAGCGGGAGCAGGATCCTCCACAGCAGATGGTGACGCTGGGAGGGGCACTGTGATTTTGGGGACCGTTGGGTGCTGAGCCCTGCCACGCCAGCAACTGCTCCGGCTTTGCCCCCGGTGGCCTGGTGTCCTGCCCGGTAACTGCTCCGGCTTTGCCCCCGGTGGCCTGGTGTCCTGCCCGGTAACTGCTCCGGCTTTGCCCTCGGTGGCCTGGTGTCCTGCCCGGCCCGCAGGTGTGCGGGAGGCCCAGGTGGCCTCGGTGAGCATCATGTGCGGCGAGGAGCCAGGGGCTGGCGGCGGCCGCGGGCCAAGCGGCTCTGACCATCTGCTTCGAGTCGTGCCAGGCTGGCAGCTGCCCCAGGGAGCGTCCGTGCCACGGGGCGCGGGCAGTGCCGTAACCGGAGCCGCAGAGCCCAGAGAGGCGCTGACTCTGGCTTTTCGGCTCTGCCTCATGTACATTTATCTCTACGTGCAAACAGAGCCGCCGGCTGAGCTGGGTGGCTGTTCCAGGCTGAGCCGATGTCCCTCGCCCCCGTGCCTGCGGCTCCATCGGCCCCGGGGCCGTGCGGAGTGGCCAGCAGGGCAGCGAGCAGGGGAGTGGGGACTGCTGAACGTGGGCAGCGGATCTGGGGGGTTTCTGTGCCTCTTCGCAGGCCGGAGAGGAGGCATTGGGGGTCTCTGCCTGCTCGTGGCAGCAGGTAATGCCAAGGGCCAGGAGCCATGAGGCACCTTGGGATGGTGGTAAGGATGCGGGAGAGCAGGAGCAGAGCCTGTCCTCTCCCTCTTGGAAGCAGCAGCGAGCGCCTGGATCAGAAATGGGACTTTTAGCTAGAGTACACACCTTGGCAATGCAGAGGAAAAGCAGGAGAGAGCTTTTTTCAGCACTATGGAGCAGCTGACAAACACCTGACTCTACATTTTTAATTTGAGCCAACCAAATGAATGCAGCCCAAGGCACGGCTTCTTCTGAGCTGGGGTTTGGTTTTTCAGGGGAGTGTGTTATCAAAGGCAGAAACATGTCAAGAGGATTGAACGAGAACTGCTGGGGTATTGTGTGCCCAGGGACATGGCACAGCATGGGGCTGTGCTTTAGGACCTTGGAATTGGGGAATTTTCTAATATTCTGTCTTTGCATTTCAGTCCTTGACTTTCCTTGTAACCCATAAAATGCATAAGGCCACTCCTAACTCCTTGTGAGCCAATCTGGACAAACCTCAGGATTTGCTTAATGCTGGTTTAGGTCAGAGTGAGCCTCAAAGGGAGACTCATTTCATCTGAGCCTAAAAATGCATCAATAATTGCCTTTAAAGCAAGGATTATCAAAATGCGGCAACATGAAAAAGGACTACTTGAAAATAAACTAGCACTGATGATAATCGAATTTAGGGGACCAGGAATGTAAATGTGGGGAGAAATGGGTGGTGGAGGATCCCTGTAACATTCCTTAAACCTAAGAAGGTCTTTTATTTCCATCCCAAAAGTGCAGCAGGAGTCAAAGAAAAAGAAACCTGAATCTAGTTGACTTAAAGGTCATGAGACTTAGCATTGGGATGTTTGAGGTCTCGTGATTTTTTAAATGTTAATACTGCAATGCCTGCGGTGGGAGATTCACTGCCACAGTCACCAGCTCTGACCCAGGGATTCGAGCTACTTCTGCCCTGCTTTATTGGGAGTTTGATGGTGGAGTTACCAAGTTACCTGTAGGAAAGGTCTTTTATGCAAGGTCCATGAGAAAATATAAAATGGGATTTTTTTCCTAATTCTTATAACTTTTCTGCTGTTTTCTGACCAGCTCCAAAAGTGTTTAGTTATTTAGGACTTTGGCAGCTGAAGTCACCATTGCACCTTTTTTTTGCCCTCAGGCATCTCAGCACACCTTGTGATGAGGTCACCTGAGCCCCTGCCTGAGTCTTGGAGAGCAAGGACTGAGGTCTGAGGGTGCAGAGCTGCAGAGCTGAGGTTAGAGGCACATTTCTCTGTAGCACATGACTTTCTGAGGCTGCTTCTCCTTTCCCCAGCCCTGAATTTTACCCACACATCATCTGGAAGCTGTTGGCTGAAATATTTCATACTTGGTTTATATGTAATGCTCAGCAAGTGCACAGGGCAGCTCTTAAAAGGTCGAGTTTATATAAATCTATAATGCATGTGTATAAAATAGATAATAAATTCTGAACCTCTGTAAAACATGGGAAGGTTTTTTTAGGGTAACCCATTTTAATGCTAAGTTGGGGGAGGCCTGGACCTCGCCACCGTCATTGGGAAGAATTCCTTCCAAATATCCCATCTAACCCTACCCTCTGGCAGTGGGAAGTCATTCCCTGTGTCCTGTCACTCCACCCCTTGCCCAGAGTCCCTCTCCAACTCTTCTGGAGCTCTTTAGGCACCGGAAGGGGCTCTAAGGTGTCCCTGGAGCCTTCTCCTCTCCAGGTGAACATCCTCCAGCTCTCCCAGCCTGCCTCCAAAGCACAGGGGCTCCAGCTTCCACTGGACCCTCTCCATATCCTTTTCATGTTGTGGATGCCAGAGCTGGACACAGCACTGCAGGTGGGGTCCCACCTGAGTGGAACAGAGTGGCAAAATCACCCTCCTTGACCTACTGGCCTCAAGCCCTCTCCCATCTCTCCTTTTCCTGGGAATGGCTCCAGCATGCACCAATCAGCCACCAATGCCCATCAGCAGATTGTCCCCTCGGCAGCTCTTCCCCTGGCCTGGATCCCTGCCGAGGGATGGGAGTTTTCCTTCCCGGAGTTCCTCAGTGTACACAAGATAAGGAGGTGAAATACAATTATAGCATCAGCACAAGGGCTGTGATTCACAGGGCCAGTGACACCCCAGGACTGGATGCTCCCTGATTGACTTCCTTCTGGGAAAAGACATCCTCAGTAACTCAGTAACAGTTACTGAGAAACAAATAATGATGATTCAGTACTGCTGTACATTGCTTAAGTGAGGTGAATTCTTGTTCTGCACTTAAATACAGTGGGGCAGGTGCTCAGCTGCTGGAATCACATCTGTCTCCGAGCAGATTAATCCCCACAGGGCAGCAGAGCTGTGGTATTTGCACCATGGTTTACAAACCCTCGGTGCCTCCGTGCAGCCAGGAAGCCTCTCCGGTGATTGCCCAGATTATGCTCAGTGCCTGCCAGTCGCCTCCCAACACAAACACCTCATTAATTCCCATGCTTTTAAGGAAATGAAGCCATACAGAAATATGCCACCGGTAACAAATTACGTGGTACTGATGCCACCGATTAATGCTGCAGGAAATAATACTGTATTTCAGATGCTGAATGGTTTTATTTTCCTCCTAAATTAATTTGCCACTGTACAATAAATCATAGAATGAGTCACAGAATGGTTTGGATTGGAAGGGACCTCAAAGATCATCCAGTTCCAACCCCCCTGCCACGGGCAGGTACAAAAATGCTGTCCTGCCTGGAAGATGCTAAAATAACATACAGACATTGTTTGAAGGGCTAGAAAGGAACTTCATCTTTTCCCCTTTAGTTTTCACTATCTGAGAGCAAATAAATGGGTAAGTCTGTGGTACCAGAGATGTCCTGGTGCTTCCAGCCTCCAGCACACCTCCCAACCCAGTGCTCCTATCTCACCTATGGATACTGCAATATTTCTAAAATCTAGTGGCTGCCAAGACACTATCAGTCCCTGCTGGGTTTGTCATTACCTCTTTGCCCAGGTGACGCAGGAGCTGTAGATGTTTCCCATGGAGGTGACGATGCAAGAAAGACCTTCTGTGACTCTGTCAAACTGGTTGTAGCTTCGCTTTCCGTGGAGTAGATGGGATGAGTTATGGGAAAAGGAGGAAGTGAGATGAAATATGTAGTCCTGGAAGGGCTGATCTTTGCACCTGCCAGCAAGCGTCATTATCATTCATGGAAGCTCATAAAGGAGAAGGCCCCTCTACCTGGCCAGGTGTGGTGGTTTTGATGGAATGTCCATGTGTGAATGCTCCTGGAAATGCCCAAATGTGAAGGTGCCATGGAGCACAGAGAGACAACAGGGAAACGAGCTGGGGCAGGAAGTGAAAGCAAAAGGGAAAGCGAGATTGGAAAGCAGGAGTGCTGGGTGGTGGCACCTGCAGTCGGGCTGGAGGAGGTGTTTACTGGCACGGGCTGTGGCTGCCCAGAAAGATCTCTTGGGTTATCACCAAGGTGCTCTGTGGACTCCAGGAACAGTGATTACATTAAACACCAAATTGATCTCACTTAAATTAGGCCCCAGAGTGGGGAGGCAACATTGGTTTAGCAGGGCTGGCATACAGGGTGTAGCCCATCTCTGTCTGCAAGCATTAGCTCAAAAATAGCCAGGCTATCACTGTAGATATTTTTCTTTCTTTATGTATTATTTAGGACCATTCTAAGTGTATGATTAATCAAAAACAGCATCTTGAGACATCTACCTCTCTCTCTGGGTTGCAGTGTGGCTCTGATTGGTGCCAGGTGCTGGGCAGTGTGTGAGGAGCTGAGGAACTGCTGGCATCGTCTTTGTAGGGCCATCAGAAGTGGTCTCAGGCCATCAGCCAGGGAAGCATCTCCATGCCAGGGACAACAAGGGCAAGAACAGAGACTTCCAGCTGATCAGCAGGAAGGGAGAGCTGGCTGGGTACAGGACTCTTTAGCAGGAGCTCCTGCATCCACAGCTCCGGGTGGTGTGGGCAGTGCTGCAGGTGAGGACGGGTCGCATTCCAGGACATTGATCGCACGTGCTGTGGGTCCAAAGGCAGAAGAACTCAGTTGAGAGAATGCGAAATTAAGATGGTTACTGACCTAAACCCAGCTCCGAGAGCAAAAGCAGCCACTTGTATGATGTGTTTTAAAACTGGTGCCGTGCAGCAGCTCCGTAAGTCCTTAAATAGCACTTCCCCCTCTCCCCAATCTTAGTGCTCTGTCCTGCCAAGACATAGAATTAGTTAAAAAGAGATTTTATTTAAACCCCACAGACTCTCACCCAGAGAGGATACCCGTAAGCCAGACGTGTTCTCGGTGGGCTCTCGGCAGCTCGGCCATCTGGAAGGAGCGATGCGGTGATGTCGGGGTGCTCCACCTAGCTACCCAAACACCACTGTGGGTAATGGGAAATCACTTTGACAATGTGGAAAATCTGGGCATTATTGAGAAGTTAAATCAGTCTGCAGCTGGATTAATTCACTGCTGGTAGCTGGAAAAATTAATAAAGTGCAGATCTCTATCAATCTTGATGATTTTCCATAAAGCCGTAAAGTATGAACATTATCCATGGCAAACTGCTGGAATAGCAGCTCAGGCTTGGACCAGTGAGAGGTTTTGTGTGCTGGGTTGCTGCAGCTCTGGAGCCTGCTGGGAAGGGGCTGGGAGGGATGTCCTGGCTTCCAGCCCCTCTGCCAAGGCTGGCAGGATGTTTGGCTGGGTCCCCCATCGCCAGCCAGGGCGATGTCCCTGCACTTGTGCCAGTAAAGTGGAGTGGCACCATGGGTGTGCCTTGCTCTTGCCATTCCTTATATCTCATCCTGAGCATGAAGCTGGACATTTAAATCCCCAACATCTCAAAAACCAGCTTCAGGATGCGGCTTTCAGAAAATAAAGCCAGATGAGTTGGGATCTGACTTCAGGACTGCAGTGAACACAATGGAAATCTATTAAATACCCTGCAAGGGAATAATTTCTCAGCTTGTACTGGATTGATCAGAGATGAAGTCTGAATTTGGGCTAGGGATATAAAAAAATGCACAAATTAAGCTGGTTTTTTGCACATGGCAAGAGATAAGTATCTGAAAGTTAAACTGGCCTTGGCTCGTGTAGAGTGGGGTTATCTGTGCCGGCCATAAATCGAACTGGGATGGCTTAATTGCTCCTTCACAGTAAATAAAGCTCTAACTGAGATGTCTGCTCTATAATACAGAGAGGATCTCCCGGGCTATGGAGGATGATAGCTAGCCAGAGAAATCCATTTGGAGGCTCTTTGGGATCGATAAGCAGTTAAGGGAGTGGTGGGAGGATGACATTGCCTGTCTTTGTGCGCGGGCACCGCAGAGGGGCCGGGCTGTTAAATGTACGAATGGCAGCGCTCGGGCTTGGAGCCATTGGCTTTATGGTGGCTCCAGCTGGGATTTTGGACACCTGGTGTCCAAATACAGAGAGGTAAGAGCAGCCTGTACACCAGAGTAAAAAGTGCCCGATGCCAGGGTGAAGGGCTGAGCCACCAGGTTTATTAATACTGTGAGGGCTCCGTGGCTCAGAGGGCTCCCAGGGCCAGCCCAGCTTGCAGGTAACCAGCCCTGGGGCTGCCTTACTGGGGCTGGAGCAAACCCTCTGCCACAGCGGAGGGAGCTCAGAGGCTCAGAGCTGGTTTCAGCTGAAGGCTCTGAAAAGGTGGGGTAGCAGCTCCATCCAGCTCTGTTGGAAGAATCCCTTCCATGCACTCACTGCTGGTGGAATGGTGTGTTCTCGGAGTTTTCCTGTGCTGTTTCCCCCATTCCTGGGGCAGTTGGAATGTGCTATTGACCATGGGAAATGTAAATGGCAATGACCAACTCATCCCTAATAATTTACCTTGGAATGCTGTCATGCAGAAGGGAG
Source organism: Callaeas wilsoni (assembly GCA_013398955.1). NCBI lineage: Eukaryota > Metazoa > Chordata > Aves > Passeriformes > Callaeidae > Callaeas > Callaeas wilsoni. The sequence goes on from VWPU01007062.1 coordinate 80,703, forward strand.
ATGAATCGGCACTTAGCTTCCAGCTCCTGCCCTCCTGCCTTTTAAAATGGAAATATTGCAGCTGCCTTCAAGACCCACTACTCCTCACCTGGCCTGTGTTTAATTATTAATTCTTCTGTGCTGGGGGACTGCAACAGGAGCTGGCCTAAGCTGCTGCCCCTCCAGCCTAAATCCGACTGGGATTCAGACTAGACCAGGAAAACCCAAATCCTGAGGTGTTGTTCTGTTGTTCTGTTTAGTGACCCACAGGCATTTCACTCTGCATCGCTCCCCTCAGGCACATGCACCTTCCTCAGTCTGGGAATGCAAAATGCTGGAATCTGTGGGTCATACCAAACTCCCAGGAGGAGTTAGAAATCCTTCCATCCTCTGAATTGTCCTTTTGGAAAGAGGAAAATTCTCCCTGATGGTTTTGGAGCAGAGGCACCCAGTGCCACAGTTTGCCAGCAAATGCTTGGGAAGGGTTGGGGGCAGGTCATAGTATGCAAAATGGTATCTTACAGTTTCCCTTGTAAGCACATGAGAAAATGGCCTGGATAACAATCACTTTGGAAGGACATGAGGATGCAAGGCTCTCCAGAGCTGATTTGCTCGGCCTTGTTTAATTTGCTGTCCTTGAGCCAATCTGCTTAAGTGGCACTGGGTGTACCCCCATGGAAAGTCCAGACTCATAAAGATGGAGCTGGATGAGGTGTCCAGTGCACCAAGGCACCACCACCTTCCACCTTGATTTTTTCCAGCAGATAGCTGTGTGATCTGATCATAGGAATGCTAATTATAATGATGTTTTTGGGAGGAAGGTGGGGTAAACCCCTGCTAAAAGCTTGCAGACCCATGATGTTCAAGCTGGACAAGCCTAATGGGACACTTTGAAATACGAGTCCGAACTGGGCTGGGTATTTTTGCTGAAAGGATATTATATGTGTTTGAGCAACTAGTGCCACGATTCTCCAAAAAATGTCCAAGTGTGGAGAAACCCACAAAGTGTAGGAGCAGAAATTCCCTCAGACATCCCCCCCCTACCCCGACCTGGCTAAAATGAACCAATAGGTTCTAAAATTGTGGGGTAGGGAGTGGGGCTGGATGTAAATGTGCCTCATTTCCTCAGAGAGGCCAGCTGCAAAAACTGTCCTTGGAAAAAGAAGGTACCTGTTTTGCTCTTTACCATCAGGAATGTTTTCCTCCTTGTGGTAACTATTAAAATGAAACTTTAACTGTTTAAAGTGATCCTGCCCTTACCGCCGTGGCCTTATTTAGATGTGCCTGCTGCCTCGCGTCCCGTCCTTGCTCCCTCCCCATGCCAGCCCTGTCATGCTGGCATGGAGCGTTGGGATGTTGCACATGTACAGGTGGTGCTTCCAAAGGCATCTATGGGGACAGACACTTGGATCCAGGCTGTCAACATGGACAGCACTGTCTGTCCCATGGGAGCATCGGGCTGCCTTCCCTGGAATATAACCCTTTCACAGCATCATCCTCCAGTGCTCTCCTGCCAAAATCCTTCTTTGCCCTCATTCCTTCTCTGCTCTGGCCTCGGGATTATGTTTTTTCCCCCCAGAAATAACAAATCCCTGATCTTGGAATCATTGCATGGACACATGTGAGCTGGGGGAGGGGTGGCAGCTTTGTCCCTGCCTTTGGCCACACCATCAGTTGCGCTGTGGGCACTGAAAAGTCTGGGCAGGGGCATTGCTGAGCCTTGCAGCCATGCAGGAACTGCTTTCCAAATTCGAGATGTTCTCTGTATTTATTTTTCCATCTGGCTCCGTTTGCTGACAGCAAACGACCCGTGGCTTTGGGCAGCCGGGGTCTGTGCTACATATTTTTGTCCATCCGTCCCTCCCTGCCAAGTGCTGAAGTCAGACAAGTGGCCCTGGCTGGTGCCAGCTCTGGTTGCTCACACTGGGATTAGCACGTAAACTGGTTCGCTCCCCCTGCGGAGGCCGAGCAGGGCCTTCTCTCTTTCCCTTCTGCTGCAGTGAAAGATGTCTGTAACTTTGCTTTTGGCTTTCTGCAAGAGGCTGTTGTAAGAAAAGGCTTTTTCCTGTTTTTTACAGGTGTCTTTGCACCCTGAGTGAATGTGGGAGAGCATGAATGCCTCGTGGTACTTCCTGTCTCAGCTTGGTCCTGTGCTCGACCCTTGAGCTGGACACCAAGAGGGTTTAAGGGGACATGTCAGACATGGGGATCTCCAGGAAACCGGGGATCTCCAGGAAACCAAGGAGTAATCTCCAAGTGCTGGGAGACCAAAGAAAGCAACTCCTCCCTGAGATGGTGAACACAACTGGATTGCTCACTTACAAGTGAAGCTCTTGTGGTTGCTCTTTGTTCACAGCCTTTGCCCAGGACTCTACAAGCTAAACTAAAATCAGCTGAAAAAATACAAGATATGGGAACTGGGCAGATGATGAAAGAAGACAGTAAAACCAATACAGAGATCCTGGGCCACCTCATCAAATAGCAGGAGCTGGAGTAGGGGTATTGATTTCAGCAGAGCTGTGCCAGTTTACGCAAGTTAGGGCTTTGACCTAACTCACCGTAATAAAGATATCCAAATGCTGGAAAACTTCCAGGGAAACTCTCTCCTTGGAACACATTGGTTATTGATGTATATGCATATCGATACACACACATTAACACCGTGCGGGGCTGTAAAATCCCACACTTAAAGCAAATTACAGCTCAATTTCACCGTGCCAGGTGGTTACCTGCACAACCTGCCAGAGCGAGGTGTTGTCCTTGGCAGGACCAAACGTTATTCCTGTTCTCCAGTGCGCAGGGAAACTTGATCTTTGCTCTTCCCGTCACTTGGAGCGTGACCGGGAGGTGGCCGGGGGGGTTGAGATGTGGGATTTCTGCAAACCCGCTGGGGAACAGGCGTGAGGGGATAGCCAGGGTGGGAGCATGGCTGTGGGGGGAATGTGCAGACTCAGTCCTTCCTTGGAAAAGCCAGGGCAGTGCTGCTGAAGGTGGGGGGGCTCCTTTTCGGGTCCCTAGGCTGTAACCCTGCCCACCTGCTGCTCAGCAGTGCTGGATCTCATCGCAGGGAGCAGTGCTGGGCAGAGCTCACTGAGGGATCCCAGTGTGGAGATGGTTGTGTTGGTCCTGCCTGGGCTGCCCGTGGGTGCTGTGCCCTTCATCCATGCCCCAAGTGCCTCCTCAGGGCAGCCCAGGAGGTGCTCTCCTGCGCTTAGGACCTGGGAGCCGCCTGCACGCTCCAGGACTGTCCTCTGAGGGCTACTCAGGTCTGGCTGCCAACAAAATAATTCAGGTCTAAAGCTCTAGGTTTCCCATGCTTCCAACAGTCCTTGTGAGTGCCGAGCAGGATGCTTGGAAGCCACTCGAGTGGGAATGGCTTGCTTCCATAGGCTGTTACACCTGTTTTTAACAGCCTTCTTGTGACTTTTTACACAAAGCCCCTCACCTTGGAGCAAAGTGTCTGCTTAGGTCTAATTTCTTTCAATGGGACTTCAGCATGTGCTGAAGTACTTTGCTGATTTGGTGCCCCAGTCATTAGCTTTACAGTTGATTAGTCAAGTGGATTTTAGGTGAGGAAATGGGAATGCTCACATCCAGTAGGAAGAGTTGAGCCAGCACTCAGGCTTAAATTGAAACCAGCCTCAAGGTGTTAGCGCAGGCCCGTCAGGAGTGTTGGTTAGTGCTGGGCCCCAGTGTTGTTCCCACGTTTCCCTGTGTTGCCCAGGTGTCCTCTGGCCCAAGGGAGCACCTGGGCCATGCCTGGTCCCGGCAGCATCCTCCCCTTGCTCCATTGAACAGTTCAATGGTGTTCGGCAGCTCTAAAATCACCGTCTGAGCGGCTTCCCCCACAGCAGAGAGGAGAACGCCGTGGAGCTGATTGCGTGCACTGAAGGAGCTGATTAACTTCTGGTGTCACAGATCATCAGAAATGCAAACAACCTGCACTGTAAATATACATTTAGGGCAGATCAGCAGTGCGTGCGTGCTCTCAGGCCCTCACCAATTACCCAAATTGGTGCGTTCTGCTCATCGCATCAGTGGATTCGGATGTAATATATCATAGAAAAATCAGCGGCTCACAACTAAGGTTGTCTGTTGTGCCGTGCCTCTCAACTTTTGGTTATTTTTTTTTAAAAAAAAGTAAATAGATTATTTGATACATACATTTATGAAGCTTGTAAAATTGCAGGTACAGGTAGGGATGGAATGAGTCAGCCTCAAGGTGCTGCCTGGTGCTACCTCAAGGTAGTGGCATCGGCCCCATTCCCAGGCTCTGGCATGTGGTGTCCTGGCTCACTGGTGCTGAGGGGGAGAAAAGGATTTTTTCTTTCTTTGACAGATGATTTGCAACCAACTGCGGGGGCTTGGATTCTGGCAAAATGACAATATTCAGTGCAAATGGGGAAAAAGTGTATTTTTGTCCCAGCACCCCCTGTTCAGTCTGGCCTGTGTGCTGCAGCCTCTGGCCGCCAGCCATGTGGCCTGGAGCAGCAAAACTGAGGCGAATCCTGTGTTTTATCCCTCTGAAGGGGCTTGGCCACGCTCTGCAAGATTTTTCCAAATTATTTTGAGAGAAATGAAGAGAACGAGCTAAATGTGACACTGAATAGCCTCAAAAGGGGCCAGTATTCTGCTTCAAACACGCACACGCAAACCTGCATGGTTGTACTGACCTTTGAAAAAACCAAATGCACACAAAAATCCGCTAATCTGAAATGAAGGCATGATTTTGTTGTTGCCAAAGAGGCTGAAAAGTGTTGCTTTGCTTAGGTTTATCTCTTCTCCCTCTCCCAGGTCTTGCTCTCGTGTTGTACCGTCTCCACACCCCGCTGGTGGGAGCACCGCACCTGCAATCTGGAGATAACCTTTGCGCCTCCAACTGTGTCTGCCCATCCAGCCCGGGGCATCTTCCTTCCTGTTTCTTCCTTTAGCATTCGGGATCACTGCTCTCTGTGCTGGCATGACCCGAGCGCGCCTGGGGGCGTGGACACTCCCACAGATTAAACACTGTGTTTTCAGCCCGTGTTAAACACTCTTCATTATATGTCTCCATTTTCTGGGGACGTGCTTGTCTCACAGACAAAGACATGCACCTCATCCCACGGAGCTCCGTTGTAACTCTGTGGGTTTTGTAGGAGCCTGTGAGGCTCAGGGGGGGCTTTGAGCTGCTCTGATGCTGCGTTTGCTCCCCCTGGGAGGGCTCCCACCTCCACACTGGGTGCAGAGCCCTTCCCAGCACAGCAGCTCGGCTCTGCGGGCGGCGAGAGGTGAACAAAACACCCCAGAGCAAGGAGGTGGGAGATGAAAAGAAACTTTGATGAAAGAAATGAAAGGGCAGGGAGGGGAAGGGATGTAGCATGATGTCACCAGGACACGCTTGAAGCTCCTGGAGGGAAAGTGGGAGCAATACTGTGGGAGAGTGGAAGTTGCTGGTTTGAAGGAGATGCTGATGGATGGGGACAGTGAAGGTGCTGGTGGGAGCCCTGTGGCTGCCTGGCCACAGTCACAGTGTGGAGCAGTTTGGGTTGGGAGCATGTCATGATCCATCGACCCAATCCAATCAGAGACTCACAGGATGGCTTGGATTGGGAAGGACCTTGAAAATCATCTCAGACCTCCTTGCCATGGGCAGGGACACCTACCACTAGATCAGGTTGCTCTAAACCCTGTCCAACCTGCCCTTGAACACTTCCAGGGATGGGGCAGCCACAGTCTCGCCTTCTCCTGATTTTGAAGGATCTTCATCAACTCAGAAAGCCCAGGAGCTCCTCCTGATGCAGCAGGAGGAGAGCTTTCACCTGGTGTCTGAGAGCTGTCACCTGGTGAGGAAGAGCTGGAGGTGGGACAGTAGGGAGAGGTGGTGCCCACTGCCTGTGGGTGTTCCCGAACAGGGCTCACCAGCTCCAGAGGAGCCCTGCTGGGAAGAAATGAGTCTCAGCTGCCACGTGGCTGCGGGATAAAGAGGGGCCCAGGTGTGCTGCAGGAGGCTCTGAGTGGCTGAGGTGATGCTTACTGTCCCCTCTGGCATAGGGGCCTTTTGCTCCTTCCACCAGAGTAGTGGCTGGAGTTGGCCATCTGCTCCACTGCCCTGAGCCATGGGGCTGAGCTGTCAGCCAGCTCTTGGGATGTCATAGCCTACCCTTGATGGGAGATGTCCTCTGCCAGGTATCCTCCGTTTGGCCTCTTTGACCACCGCAATTCCAGACTCGTTACCTGCCCTCTGCTTCCATCCATTTTGAGGAGTGATCTCGTATCGGTGCACAATGGACTTGTCCACTTGTCTGTGCTTGTGCTGCGAGCCTGGAGCTCTGAGAACACACCTAGAAATGTCATCTAAAAATAATGAGATTAATGATCCTCACTGAAAGTCAGACTTTTGCTTTCCTAGAGAGTAGGATGGAAACAGTAATGGGAACTCTTTTCCAGTGGGCAGGAATGCTTGTTTCTAGATAACCAAGACTGAGCTGTAGCCCAGCCAGGAGACAGCTTGCCACAGCCTCATTTGGGGTGAAAAATCCACCTTTTTGGTCAATATTTATCTTCTGGCACACAGCAGAGCAGTGGCTCTGAGGGATGCTGGCCCATGATTTCCTGGTGATGTTCAAGGAAGCATGTCCCTGGGAGGAGGTGTCTACCCTGTCCTGACAGAGCTGCTGCTTTTCCCTGCCTGGCTCGGGAAAGCAGGAGCATTTCTCCTGCTTTCCCCTTCTGGTTTTTACCTTTTTGGACCAGGTGAAGGTATGGACTCCATTTTCTGCTCTGCACAAGGAGGTCTGGATGTGCTTCCTTGATGTGCTTCCTTCCATACCTCCGGTTCACTTGCCTAAGTTCTTGTTGGTGTCTTGCATCGTCTAGAAATCTCTGTTGTTTACCAGGAACATGGAGATTTATGCAGGACAATGTCAGATTCTGTGTAATAAATTTACCAAGAGTTTTTTTTACATTACCAGCAACTTGTAACCTCTGTAAAATCAGTAATGATTTAGCTGTAAAGGGTTTGCTGTAGCGTCCTTCAGACATGAAATGAGCAAATGACATTGGAGGTTGGCAAAGTGAAATGGAGATTCATTCCTGTTCCCAGAACAGGGCTCACTTGTGGACAAATTGGCACGAGACCCGAAGATATTAAATGGGTGAAGCAGGCTTTGAAAATTAATCATTTCCTATTAATTAGGAAGGTCCTGCACTCCTGCATGCCTGCAGGGAAGGAGAGCAGTGCAAGGAGGATGTGTGCCAGCCCCTCCAAATATTTGGGATCACCTATGGTGTGGAGAGAGCATCTTGTGTCCAGGCCACTGGGTCTTTCCCCAAGTTCCATTGCTTTCCTGGGTCGGGATTTATTCCTTTCCAGCGGCAGCCGCCAGTGCAGAGCCCCTGTGCTGCCGGCTGCTGACCTCCAGAGGTTGGTGGGGGAAAATCTCGGCCACCTGCGTGGCCCGAGGGGACTCGCGGTGCTGGTCTCCAGCCCGGGCAGCAGCAAAAGGGGGTGTCCGGCCCCAAACCTGGTTGATGAGTAAGTGGGGACAGGAGATGGCTGGCCTGGGTGAAGCCTTGAGCAGCTCTCCTCCCTCGAGTGCTCCCCGAATTTGTACCAGCCAAGAGTCCTTTCCCCAGTCTGAGGGATCCACGCAGATCCATGGCCGGATGTGGCCACTGCTGCTCAGGCTCGGGGATCTCGGGCCGTGCTGAGACTGCAGGAGCGGGGACAGACCGTCCCTGTAACCTGCGCTCGGGTGCGGAGTTTGGGACCCACCCCAAACGCCGCTCCCCGTGAGATGGCCCTGCTGGGCTGCTTTTCCTCAGTCCATGCCCTGGAGCCAGGGATGTGCAACCTGGAAAGGGGGTTGGGATGAACTGGGGCGTACACGGGAGAAATGCCTGCAGAGAGGCAGCATATGTGTTCAGGCTTCATTAGGACAATTTCCTCTGTAATTGAAGAGCTGCCTTGCTGCTGTATTGCCTGTTCCTGGTGAGGACTGTCACGGTCCTCAGCTGGCTGCAGCCAACCCAAGCTGGCAGAGAGATGGAGAGCAGGGGATGCTGCTCGGGTGGGGATTGTCCTTATGCCCACAGTGAAACAACCTGGTTACAAATGATGGTCTTACACAAGGTGTTAAGCACATGACAGTTAATTTTCAGAATTACCTCTGAGTAAGTTTCAAGTTTTGACTGAAATATTGAAAGATCTCTTTTAGCTTCCTTTTTATTTTTCTTTTCTTTTTTTTTTTAAATCCAAATCCAGATTTTCCTATTGGTTTTCTGTAACCTGGTATGTGTAAATGGAAATAATTAGGTGTCCTTATTGGCTTTTTAAAAATAGAAATACAGGTAACAATTAAAAGCTTTTTTTGCAGACCCTGATCAAAAGTCTTTGCAGATTTTGATCAAAAAGGTCTGATTCTGGTAAAAAAAAAAGCTATTGCTGTGTTTCTTCTTCCCCCACCTGTATCACCCCCTCTGTTCTTCTGCTTCCACTTAGACAAAAAGAAATAACATTTCCACAGGCTCAGTCAGCATCAAAGAGTCACTTATTTAAAGGGAGGAAGAATATTGTGATGTTTCACTGCCTGTTTTGGATTCTGTGAAGGAATTTCATCCCCTCCCATTTGCCACATCTCTGGCATCCCTCCCAGACCCAAACTCTCTGGAGGACGGAGGCAGAATTATCTCTGAGCTTTGCAGCTGCCAGATGTTAACCGATGAAACGGCAGCCTCGATGCTTCCCTCTTTACTCTGGGTAAACCTCTGCCTGCCTGCCCTGTTTGAAATGCAAAACTCCCTCAAATCCCTCTCAAAGGGTTCTTGACGTCTTCTGCCAATCAGGCCTGGCGAGGACTCCCTTTATCCGTCTTCCAGCAGCCTGCTTTAAGAATTGCACTTGTGCATGGCTCTGTGGAGTGCCTGGACATCCTGAGCTGTGGTGTGGAGTGGTGGGAGCTGAGGCTGGGGCATTCGTCACATCCCTGGGAGTTATCTGTCCTCCTTCCTGTCAGAAAACACCGTCTTCCTCCCCTCCCTGGATGGGGATGCATGGAACAGAGCTAGGGATATGCAGGTCACTGGCAGGCTTATCACAGAATCATTGAGGTTGGAAAACACCTCCAAGACCATCGAGTCCAAGCTGTGATGGATCCCCACCTTGTTACCCAGCCCAGAGCTCTGAGTGCCACGTCCAGGCGTTCCTTGGACACCTCCAGGGATGGGGACTCCACTGCCTCCCTGCACAGCCCTTTCCAATGCCTGACCACCCTTAGAGTGAAGAAATTCCTCTTGATGTCCAGCCTGAGCCTCCCCTGGCACAGCTTGAGGCCGTTTCCTCTTGTCCTGTCCCTGTTCCCTGGGAGCAGAGCCTGGCTGCACCCTGCTGAGTTTAGAGAGCCAGAAGGTCTCCCCTGAGCCTCCTTTTCTCCAGGCTGAGTCTCCCCAGCTCCCTCAGCTGCTCCTCACGTGACTGTGAGCCCCTGCCTGAGCAGGACGATGTGCATGACGGGAGCCAGGATGGGGCATCTCGTGGTCTTGGCAGCTGATCCCTCGGGAATGATTGTGGGAAGGGCTGCTCGGATATTGCCAGCTGCCCTGTGGTGCCTGTGATCCCTGTTCAGAGGGGCCCAGGGGCACTGCTGGGGCAGTTCAAATGTGTCCCTGGGCTATCAAAGCAGTGGCTTGGTAAAGACCTGGTTGGGAGGCAGGTTTCTCTTGCAAGCAGTGAAATGATCAAGGCAGAACTTGCTGGGTGAGGTTTGGTGTGTGCAGGGAGGCCAGGGCAGTGCAGCAGGTCCTTCTGGCCTTCACGTCCTGCGTCTGTGAGACTGATGATCAATACAGTAGGGAGGCTGCAATGCCTGCAGAGACATTCACTGGCTTGCATGTGTGACTAGTGGGTTTTGGGCCTTGAATATTCCTGGTTTTGTTCCTTTCACCTGGGAAAAACTGCTGTTACTGCCCTGGTGATGCCAGCAGTACCAGGCACTTGTGTGCTCTGTGCAAGGGTGCAGGACACATGCTCTTGCCCTTGAGTGCAATCATCCATGTAATTACCCTGTGAGCGATAGGATCAGGGGGAAAAATCGTATTACCCTTGTGATAGTGTTCATGGGACCATTGATCAAGGTGACAATCGGAAATTCATCACGATAAAGCAGAAAAAAATGGCAAGTTCCCTGTGCATGAGGTGAGCACCTGATCCAAGCCAGCTTTTCGCACTCTGATGGGTGATTTCAGTAGGAAAATATCTGAATGGAACCCTGAAGCAGCAGATATGGAGTAGGCTGGACCGTTCTCCCTCCTCCCTCCTTCTTTGGATGGACTTGCACCTTAAAAACTCCCACCCCTTGTGTGCTTCCAGGTATGGGAACACGGCTCAGACTGCAACAAGCCAAATGCTGTGATAAAGTGAAACTCTTGTGGCAGGTTCCCCTCCCTGCTATTTTTTTTTTTTTAAAGCTTCCAAAGATAAATTGCATTTCGCTTCAAGATAATGAAATTTCCTTGGAGGAGCGACATATTTTTCTGTAGCTTTTGCATTTGGAACATGAGGAGAGTTTTTATTTTAAATCTCCATTGAAAGTGTTTGTCTGTCTATATTTTGCTTTCTTCCTTGTGAATGTTCTGACTTCACAGAGCTAGCAGGGACCCGGAGATGGAGTGTTTCTGTCACTTATTATAGCTTGCCTTGGCATAAAATTTAATCTTTGGATTTTTTTTTCCCTCCTAAAGAAATGAAAGTTGAAGCCAGATTAGAAACAGATAAAAAGATGTCATCCATCCTCAGACAAAGGAGTTTTAGTTTTTCTCTTTTGCATTTGCCTTTGTTAATCCTCTGCCTTCAAAGGGAACAAAGAGATCCTTCCACCTGGAGATCCTAGGAAGAAAGGGAAAACGAGGAGAAAGCGGCATGGATGATCATGGCTGAGTTGTCCCACGGCTGGCGGATATGCTGGGACTTGCAACCACCCTGAAAAACCCAATTAAGAGGAAAAGCCAGGTAGCAGAAATTGCAGCATTTATGAATCAAAGTGAATTCTTTTGCTGCTAAAGGAACTTGTTGATCTTTACCTGTCTTTGCTGTCCATTGCTAGAGGAGCAGGCACCTTCCCCGCCTCCTTCCCTGTCTCCATGGCAGTGTGGAGGGGAGGACGTGGCCTGTCCATCCTGTTACATGGTGCCTGGTGTCACACCAGAGCTGCCTGAACACTGCTACCACCAGTGATAAATATGTTCTCAGGCACCGAGAGGCTCGAGGCACTTAGCACTTGACTGTCTCCTATTTTGGAACTTAATAAACAGAATATTCCACCAGCAGAACCTGCAATTTATCTTTCCGTACTGCACGGGGAGTTACTCCGTGGCCTGGCTCGGGCTGCATCTCTTGCCCAGGGAATTAATAGACTCTTCCATAGCCCAGCTCCCTCTGTTCTTACTCTGGTTGCCAAATTAACCTTCATCTCACCTACTTTTTCTTCACGTCTCGCTTCAATTTAGTCCTCAAATTGTTCACATGACAAAGGAGTTGTCCTTCCTACAGCTTCTTCTGCTCTGATAAGACACCTGAATTTTCTGTGAATGCCTGGAGAGGACAATAACTTCTCTCTCTCCCTCTCTCCCTTCAGCTTCCTGATGGTGTTTAAGCCCAGAAGTCTCCCTGAGGTTATTTCCTCTGGAGAACAGTAAGCAGTTTGGGCTGCACTGTGCCAAGTGGCTGAGTTGTGCCTTGAATACACTGAACATTTAATGCTGCTAATTAATGTTATTACATCATATTAAATTTATTTGGACTCGCAGGAAGGGGTTCAGCCGCATAGGAGGTGCTGCAGGGGCTGGATGCTGCTTGCCAGCATTGCCCTTGTTACCTGTCTCACCTGGCTCTTGTGATGTGGCGCACACCAGACAAGTCTGGAATGCTGGAATATTGAAGGGATCTGCCTCTTTTACCAGGGTGAGGATTTACCAGCTCCTCAGGCTTTGACTCTTGGGAGGATGCTGTAGGTGCAGGCTTTTCCTCTACAATTAATGCACAGGCAAGCTGCTGGGAGCAGCCTGTGCTGCCTTGGCAGGATTAGGGATGCAGGAGCAGTGCTCCTGCGCCGTGTGAAAAGCTTCCTACCCTCCCTGCAGGCCTGGCCTCGGCTTGGAAAATAAACCAGGAGTGTCGCGGCTGCTTTAGCTCTGCGCTTGTCCTGGCCGGGGAGGCTCCCATGTCCTCTGCCAGCTCTGCTGCTCCGCGAGGCTGACGCACGGGAGGTTTGTTTGACCTTTATCCTGCTCTGAGCCGCTCCGACGTTAGCAAGCGGCTCACAGATCCTCCTGCCACCAAGGGCACCCTCCCAGTGAGCTCCCAGTCTGAGCTGGGCGGTAGCTCTGGTGCAGGGAAGGAGCCTTGGTCACCCTCCGCCTGCTGTCACAAGAGCGTGGGCTTGCCGCTTCCCAGCTCAAAGGATTTGGGGTGATCCCTGCAGAGCGTCCCTTGCAGCATGGTTGCTGCCACCAGATGCACAGGGATGGCCTGGTGGGATTCACGTTTGTGCTCCAGCTGGCCCTGTCACAGCCAGTGTGGTGGGGATGGATGGGGACTGGCACAGGCTGTGACCTCTCTGCTCTCGAAGGTGGTTACGAGGGTTTTTTGAGGAGGAGATCTGTGCCTTGCCATATTATAAGTCTTAATGCTTCCTTTCACTGGGATCCCAGATCTTCATCCTCCACAAAGGCTTTGGCATCGCCTGAAGCAGCATCTGAGAACAAAGGCAAAGCTGTTAATTAAGACAGAGCTAATTCTGGCAGCCGACTGCCGCCATCTCAGTGTGCTGCGGGCTGTGAGCACCGAGGGACCGGCCGTGCGCCCCAGGCACAGCGCTGCCCAAAGCCTTCCCTTCGGGGGGCTGCTCGTGCTCTGAGCGGGTCTGTGCCCCATGTCCTTCCCGCACAGGGGCCTGGGGGACAGAACTGGAGGTTGCTGGTAGCCCGGAGGGTGGTTTTGCCTTCCATGGGGTGTTTGCCTCCCACACATGGCTGGCTCAGGGAGGAAAACAGAGCAAAATGTGCCCAAAAACCCATCAGGCTTTAGTGCCCTTGATGTGCCCTCCAAGGGGACACTGGTGGGCATTGTCTCCGGGGCAGATGGTGGTGACAATCCCACCGGGTGTGCGAGGAAGAGTGGCCCTGTGACAGGATGCTGCCACCTTCCCACTTCCACCCCCAGATGGTACATGGCTTTTTTGGAGACGTGTCCTCCAGGAGAAGCAAAAAGCCTTGCTGTTGGGAGACTCGGAGCAAGGCTGACAGAACAGAAAACATTTTGAACAAACACAGCTGGCTTTCACCCAGCGCAGCCAACTCTTTGGCCAGCTGAAAAGAAATCAGAAGAATATTGATGTATTATTCTTTTTTTTACCCTACAAAAATTGTCAGGCTTTTTTTGGTCAAATGTTAGTTTCTGAATGCAAGTTTTTCAGTTGATAAGTATTATTTGTGAGGAAAAAAACCCCTCAAACTGAGGCACTTCTCTGGATAACTCACAGGCTCAGCTCTTCGCCTCTTGTATTCTCAAACGATTAACATTTTTTTGCTTTGCACATCATGAATATTCTATACTTGAGCTGTTACTGAGTTGTGCTAGATCAGATAAATAACATGGTGTTGCTTTTATGGCAGACTGGATAAAGATGCAAATAATACTGACATTTACTTCACAGTTTTCTTTCTGTGATCCTCTGAGTGAGTAAACTGGATTGCTGAGATATTCATGGGAAGGAAATGAAGAAGGGTTGTCAAGATGAAAGCAAATTTCCTTAAAACTTAGCCAGAAGGTTCTTGGCAATTTTTTCTGTTATTTGCTCAGCTGAATAGGAGCTGCTTGAAAATATATTTTGCACAACCACAAAAGGAAAACTCTCGTTCCCGTGGCACTGCTGACTGTTTTTTGCACGCTCTTTCCCTGAAAAGCTGACGATTTTCCAGCGTTCAGTGTCTCTGCAGGGTTTCTGGCCCCACCGTGGCGGCAGGCGTGCGGCCGTGATCGGAATGAGCCCCTGCTGCCTGCCCTGCCCGCGCTGTTCTCCCTCACCCGCGTGTGCTGGGATGCGCGGATCGCTGAGGAGAAGGGCCAGGGTCAGCGTTGCTGATGGTGGGGATGCTGCGCCCTGCCAAGGCTGACCAGGGCGGTGCGCGGGGTGAGCGGGACCGGGCGAGCGTCCTTCTGGACGGTTCTTTTGGGAGGCTGTGGATGTAGATCGCCCCTGGCTGGGCTTGTGGGTACCGGGGCGCGGCCCTGGGCTGGCGGTGACAGGGCTGCTGCTGAGGGGTGCTCAGCACCCCGAGCAAGGCCGCTGCTCCCCTGCAAGCCGGTGCCCACGTGGCCGCGGCGCCCGGAGCGATGCCCAGCGAAGGGTGAGCGTGGTGGAGGAGAAGGCAGGAGGCTCAGGGGACCCCGCGCTGTGTCCGACACCTGCGGCCGCAGTGTCCGAGCCTGAGGGGAGCGGCCACGCTGGGGGCGGCTGGGCAGAGGTGCCACGTCTCTGCGGGGCTGACGGTTCGCTCCAGATTCCTTTTGGGGGTGAGAGAGGGGAGCGGGACTGCGGCGATGAGATCCCGCCGGCGCCCCCCGCTCCTGTCCCCGCCCGTCCCCCGCCACGTCCCGGCGCTGAGGGGGCCGGGTCCGCCCCGTCGCGGGTCCCGCTGAGGGGAGACGCGGCGTGGGGAGCGTCCTTGGGCCGCCAGGGGGCGCCGTCCCCCTTCGCACGGGCGCGCGCGGAGGGAGGGGGCGTGGCCGGGGCGGGGC
>VWPU01007064.1:0-81706 GCA_013398955.1 Callaeas wilsoni
GAGGTGTGGGGCGCTGATGGGGCGCTGGGATAGGGCGGGGAGAGGTACTGGTTAGGGAGGGGCTGGCGGATGATGGGAGGGCGCTGGGAGGGGATACCGGGGCGAGACGAGGGGTGGGGGCACCGGCATAGGGTGGGAAGGGGATACTGGGAGAGATGAGGGGCGCTGGTGGGGTACTGGGGCCGGACACCTGAGATAGGGTGGGAAGGGGTGCTGGGGGGGGCGTTGGGAGCGGATAGCGAGAGGAGGTGAGTGGTACTGGGAGGGAGAACTGGAATAGGGTGGGGAGAGTCGCTGGCGAGGCACTGGGAGTGGCTCTGGTGATGTACAGGAAGAGGCTGGGGGGTCACTGGGAGGACTGGGCAGGTGGCTGCAGAGGAACTGGAGGGGTGAGGAGTGGGGTCCCTGGGCTCTTGGAAGAGACACTGGTCTGGGATGAGGTGGGGGTGCCGGGGGATGGACTGGGATGGGGCTTGGTGGGATGGGAATGAGCATGACAAGCTCCTGGGATACTGGTGGGACCAGGCAGGGATAAGGGCTGGGTGCTGAGAGGGACTGGCAGGCACAGCTGGGAGTGCTGGAGAGGGGAACTGGGATTGGTGGGGAATGCTCCTGCAACTGGGGGATACTGGGAGACATCTGGGCGGTGGTGCTGAGGGTGTAGGGCTGGTGGACAGGGGCCTCGAGGGGGGTACTGGGATGCCGGTCTGGGGTGTGGGTGGGTGCTGGGAGTCCTGCCGGAGGTGTGGGAGCGGCTGGCAGCAAAGCTGGGATGGGGCTTCCATGGAATGGGGAGGTGATAGGAGGAAGAGGTGGAGTGGGGACCACCAAGGGGGTGTTTGGTCCCCAAGATGGAAACAAAATCCCTGCACCAGCACAATTCAGAGCTGCAGGCACAGCTCTCCCTCTGCCATCCACCTTCCATTGTTGTGTTTTTCTTCCTGGTTCTCCAGGGGCCCTGGGCCACTCTTGGGCTGTCACGCAGCTCCTTTAGAGGCTGTCCAGGAAAAATGGGTAGCACCACTTACCCTGGAGTTAAACCAGGGATCACTTGGGAGATTTAGGGATTGATGGTTTCAATGTCCAGGAGCTTGGCTCGGTCCCAAGGCCCTTAAACCTGCCGCCCTCCTGTGTGGGATCAGTGCTGGGGAGCGGGTCAGTCTCACTGGAGTCATGTGTGGGGTCAAGCAGGTGTTGGTCAGACACAGGATCAGGTTTTCTGTGTGGTTTTGGGCTGAGGAGGCTTATCTTGCTTTGGTTCAGTCTACATTGAAATGTCAAGCCACTGTTCATAGCATTAAGCATTGCTGGAGCTTTCTGGAGCCATTCCTCTTTCTCATCTCTTCGTGTTTGCTGGGGTTGGATCAGAAGGAGCCTTTTGCTGTCAGCTTTGAACACCTCTTACCTGTTTCCATCTTAGCAAGTGCTGGAGACAGAACAATAGTGAGGAGGGGGCAATCTGAAGTAGATTTTTCTTCTGAAAATACAAGGCTGTTCATGATGTTATAATTTACCTTGGCTCTCCTCGGTTTAGATTGGTGTCCAAGGAGCTGGCATTTTCTGCAGTCACACAAACAGCAGTGTTTTAAATATCTGGGCTGTTTTGGTTCCATTTGCTGTAAACCATGCTGAGATTGTTAGTGATGAGATAATACCCAGTGCTGCTGGCAGGCTGTCTCTGAACAGTGTGCAAAGCAAGCTCTGACACACATGAAGCAGCAGTCTGTGTGTTCATCAGAAAAAGAGCTTTTTCCTGTGCTGCACTTGGAACAGGGCAGTTTGGTTATTGACCCAAGTCAGCACTCATTTACATCTGTCAGAGGAGGTTGTAAGGACACGGGCTGTGCTTGGCCCTGTCTGAGTGTTTCTAGGATTCTTCATGTTCCCAAGTATATGAAGGGAGAGCAGCAACAACATCTGAAAGGAGGAAAACAACAGAATACCCTGTTCTTGGGGTTTAACGACCATCTCTGAAATTCAGCAAGCTTCCTTCCTCCCTGTGTGTAGCTTTATGCAACTGGGCTGATGTTTATGGTGTTTGGGGCTTTTTTTTTCCCTCAATTTTCTCCTTAATCTGCTGCTGTGGCCCCAGTTAAAGCTGTATTAGAGTAGCCCAGCTGAGACATGACCCTGGATGACAAATCTCCACATAATGCAAACACAGAACATCGAGGCCACGTTCAGTGCTTTTTGCATGGCACTGTGCCAAATACTCTCGTGGAGAAAAACGTTTTAAGGCTTCCTTTTAAGCTGGGCTCAAACCTGAAGGACTCTGTCAGCAAGAACACTGCAGCTGAGCACAGACTCTGATTTTAATTACAAAACAAGTGCCACAGCAGCCGCTGCTTTCGGGGGGTGGATGGAGAGGGGCTGTGAGATTTTTGCTGGAAAAATTGCACTCGTAGTGGCTCGTGTGGCTGTCCCCACCCAGCCTCTGTTTTGGCAGGAGGTTGAACCTCCTCTGCAGGAAGAATGTGTTTCCAGAGCTGTCTCCAGGCATGGTTTGATCTCCAGCTTGGCAGAAGCAGAAAGGGAGAGAAATCAAACCAAGCCCAGTAATCCAGCCTGATTGGAGGAGGTGGCAACCAGGCAGGCACAGGGCAGGCAGCAGCTCCAGGAAACTGGGAAAAGCAACAGGTTGTTCCTCATCCAGATGTTTGGCAGTTGGACAGGATGGCCCCACAAGAAAGGGGTGGAAATTGGGGCGTTACCCCTCAGCTG
This sequence comes from Callaeas wilsoni, assembly GCA_013398955.1. NCBI lineage: Eukaryota > Metazoa > Chordata > Aves > Passeriformes > Callaeidae > Callaeas > Callaeas wilsoni. Next base: position 2,722 of record VWPU01007064.1, read on the forward strand.
CTGCTGGGAATTCAGCTGCTGAGGTGTTTAACTGATGCAGGTGGGTGGGGGAAGAAGGAACGGTGATGGCTTTGGGGTTGGTGAAGGGATGAGCAAGGAAAGGGTTAAGGAATAACAATGTGATCGCACTGCTGGGCAGTCCTGGAGTGCAAAGCTGTGCTGGGCCTTTTGTTGCTGAGCCAGCAAGACCTGCAGGGTTTAGAGGCAAGACAGGCAGCATTTAGGGAAGAGATGATTTACTGCTTTGCTGGCAGCCTTTAAGGTCATGGAAGGATGTGCAAGAAAAGGGGAATTGGGGCAAAAAAGTATAAAAAGGAGGAAAGAAATTATAAAATTCCTTTCGAGATGGTTTTAGAGTCCTAGCATTGATACAGACTTTCATCAAAAGCCGTGTAACTGCCCACTCCTCTGCTTCTTCTGAAAATTGTTTCATACTTGTTACAGAACCAGCAATTGTAAGAATAAAATGATGGATACCCACATATGTTTGGGTAATCCCTGTATTCCAAGGCATTCATTTAGTTCTGTGGAGCAAGAGAGGTGCTGGTGAGACCACTCTCGTGACTCTGCTGAGCACTTGCTGCTCCAACAGCATTTTTCCATTCTGTCCACAAAAAAATAAAAAAAACAGAGCAACACTGAAATAATGAGCTTTGTGTGTGTGTCTCAGAGGTGGGATGTCAGATCTTGGCAGAGAAATATTTCAATTTCAAGCTTGAGAGAGCTGAAAAGTAATGGCTTTTCTTTTCGAAAAACCACTGTTTTGCATCTGCTGGGAACAAAAGGAGGGAAAGGAATGAAAGGCCTGGGGGTGGGTGCTGCAAGTGGGGTTAATTGTGCCTTCCATCAAGATGCAGCACAGGCAGATATCGTTAGGGGGAGATGACAGTTTCCTTTGTCTGAAGCATGGACTTCTCACTGCCAGGCGAGACACCGAATGTGCTTTTCCTTGGAAAATGAATCCGTGTACCCAGGAAAGACAGCTGCAGAGCATACCGGCATCTGCTGCTTATGAGGAGTTCAAAAAATGCCTTTTGCCTGCTGAGACTGAGAATGTAGTAGGAAGCTGGGCTGAGCACCACTGTTGTGCTTTTACCAAGCCCTTTAAATCCCTGGCTTTGCCAAGTAATACGAGCAGGAGGTGCAGGATGAAGATTGGGGAACTCGTGCCTGTGGATGTGAAGCTTTTGCTTCCTCCCTCGCTCACCAACCGTCCTTGCTCCGAGGTCCTGCCTCACAAACTGGCTGTTGCCACCAAACAGCATTTGGAGCTGACTTGTTCTTCTTTTATTCTTCCTATTCTCAGGTGTTTTAAGGAACTGGAACCATGACGGACTCCAAATACTTCACGACCAATAAAAAAGGTTGGTGTTGAGCTGGTGCAGTGGATTGGAGGTGGTGGGTGGCTATTTTTACACAGCTTTTTTAACTGCATGCAGGAGAACCTGTGCTTTTCTGGTAGCTCTGTCCCTGTTTCTCTTCTTAATCATCCAGGGACAAACTTCCAAAGTAGGTCACATGGTGACAAAAGACAAAACTGGGGTATTATATGGTTTTATGATGCACAAAATGACCCAAATGCTGGTTTTTCAAGGATCAGAAAGCAAAACATTGGGATTTGAAGTGCAGATCTGGTCAGAGACAAAGTTTTGGTTTTGGGCTAACAAGTTCCAGACTAAGGATGGTTGTTACGGTGGGCACCACAGGATGAAGTTGATGTGAAGAGTTTAATATTTTGGATATATACATCAAGCAAACACAATGGGTTTTCCTGCTGCCATCTTCTCCAAAGCTACAGGTGCTCTGTTTGACTTTCTTGTGCCTTTACTGCAGGTGTGGTGGTCACCTCACCTCAGGACAAACTGCTGCCCTTAAAAATGGGAAGCCTGGAAACCATCTTTGGGATTATTTTACTCGTTCAGCTGTTTCAGAGCGGGGCTTGTTCTGCTGAGACTGTCCCAGGCAGATTTTCTCAGGACAAACTGCTGCCCTTAAAAATGGGAAGCCTGGAACCCATCTTTGGGGTTATTTTACTCATTCAGCTGTTTCAGAGTGGGGCTTGTTCTGCTGAAACTGTCCCATTTTCTAACCTGTTCTTGATTTAACAGATTTTCTAACCTGTTCTTGAAAAAACACTGTTGCTGAGTGCAATTTAAGCTTGATCATTCTCCAGCAGATGTGGAAAATGGTTTGCATTTACCTCTCCTTTGCAAAATGGCTGAGTGCTCCCTCTGAATGCTTGTCAGTGAAAAAACCCACACTGTTGATGTATTTATGTGTCATTAAGCTTCACAATGAGCTCATAAATGAAGCTAATGGAGTTGACATCTCTCTAAGGAGCAGCTCTGGAAGTTCAGAGCTAAAGGCAGGTTTTTGTGGGCTGGCTGCAGGGAGCCAGTCTGGGCTGGGTGAGAGCTGGAGCTGCCTCAGCTGTGCTCCAGGGCCCGAGCTCTGGGTGAGTAATGCCAGGCTCTTCCTCAGGCAGGAGGGATGACGAGTGGTCTCTGCACTGCAGCAGCTTCTCTTCTCTTTTGGAGTCCCTGGCAGTCTCTCTGTGTCAGATTTTAATTAGTGCTGCTGCTCTGAGCAAGTGTAGGAATTTGAAAGTTGGTGCTAGGATTTTGTCAGGGATATTTTGATGTTTGTAATGTGTGCTCAGGCTGTGGCTCCCAGTGGGAATGCTGCTGGCTGTCCTTCCTGAGGAGAGCTGTCTGTCTGTTGGGAGCATTATCCTTCTCATGCCACTGGCTGTGTCTGGAACAGGCCTGATAAACAGCCTTTTGCACACGTTGCTTTATTTTATACACTTGCTTCGCCACTTTGGTGACCCAGCCTGAACTGGCTTTCTGCACAGTAATATCTGGAAGAATTACTGCTGTGGAAAGGCTGCTTTGGGAACCTTGGAATCCAGGCAAGCTGCATTACATGCAGCTTTTCTTGGTGGTAGCTCTGTCTTTTTAGCTTTTTTCCACCGGACTAAACACATGCTGTCCTGTTTCAGGAACCACAGCATTTGGGCTCCACTCCAGCTTTCTCAGGAAGCAGGCAACGATGAGCAAAACTTAAAAAGTCTGGGCAAAATTCCTAGCTTAGTTTGTTTCTTGCAGGCACGAATCTGGCATCTCCAAGTATCTTTTCATCCTGGTTATGTAATGGTTTGCCTCAGAGAAACAGACGCTCCAGGGATGTGATTTGGTGTCCTGGAAGTGGGAGAGCTGCCACACGCAGTGTGGTTCTTGTTCATGGCATTTTCCTCTGCAAGGTGTAGTCATATCAGTCCCTTGAGTGTTGCAGCTTTGCTTCTCAGTGAACCATGTTCTCCACAAGGTCTAACAGCTTCCAAGTGCTGCTGGGCCAGTTTAATGGGAATAACAGGCCAAGAAAGCAAAAACTCACTTTTGAATTATCCCTAAAACAAGATCCTTTTCTTTTTTTTTTTGTCTTCTGCCAGGAGAGATTTTTGAACTGAAGGCTGAACTCAACAATGAAAAGAAAGAGAAGAGGAAAGAAGCTGTAAAGAAGGTTATTGCAGCCATGACCGTGGGGAAGGATGTCAGGTAAAGGCAACTTGTACCTGTGGCAGCTCAGGTTGTCCTGGGACTCGGGTGTAGTGCCACATGTCCATGGAACAGCTCTGAGTTCAGCACCTTGGTGAGGATGGCTGTTGAGGGGCCTGTGCTGTGCCTGAGTCACAGGGTTCTCCAGTTCCCTCCTGCCACTGGAAGCAAGAGAAACAGCTGTTTTCAGTGTGGGTTTAGCTCAAGAGCCCTTTTTTAATTTAAACATGTCCAGAATTCAGCCATTTTGTATGTCACTTTAGGTGATGTTTTCGTGCTGCTTCCTGTCCTGGCTTTTAGTGTTACAAAGGTAATTCCAAGTTTTTCTTAGCCTTATGTGGCATAAATTTAAGCTACATTTTAAAATGGGTGATTTTAAAACTGAACCTGTGTCTTACTGCAGCTAAAGTACACTGGAATTTACTGTCCCCAACACTGTTTTCTGAGACAACCAGAAAAACCTGTTTGAGTGAATGCTTTGTCCCTTCCAGCTTCTCCTGTTCCTGGAGCCTAGCAGAGAGTCAGTAATTCTGGATTCATGGCAGCGTGGTCTGTTGCCACGGAAATCCAATATAAGGTTGCAAATTTAGCATCATGACTTCATCATAGAATGAAAGAACATATAAACTGGAAGGGAAAAAAACCCTAGTGTTTTTTTGCCAGCAGCATTTACCTTTCACCTCTAGATCCCCACAGCAAACCTGGGAGCTGCAGAGTCTTTGTGTAATTTCTGTGTTATTCTGCAGTGCTGTTTACAGATGGCTGCTTGACATTTGAGTGAAACCCAGCTTGTCAGTGTTTAAGCTTCTAATCACTCTGGACTTTGCTAGTCTGCAATTTGGCAGGCTCTTCAGAAGTGTCCTGCATGACCAAAACATTTTAAAGCAACTTTTTTTTCTCTTGTGGGTTCATTTTCAGGCCCGGCATGGTAGAATTTTCTTGTTTGGTGAACTCCCCAGTTAAAACACATTTAGGAAATCGCATTAAGTTTTCACCTCCTCCTATGTGAAAGCCACGGAAGAGATTAAATGATTATTATAAAAGCCATTGCAAACTGCTTTGAAAGGGAAAGTGACCTTTCATTAAACAGCAGGTTGCTTAAAGCGGAACTCCAGTTTTTCTGGCGTCCTTGATATTGTTACTGTCCCCTCTGCGTGCCATGCAACCTCACTTTTTTATCTTGTGGGTGGGAGTGTGGATCTGCTTGAGGGCAGGAAGGCTCTGCAGAAGGGGTCTGGACAGGCTGAGTCCATGGGCTGAGGCCAGTGGGGTGAGGCTCAATGATATGAAGTCCTGCACTCGGGTCACAACAGCCTGTGGGGCACTCCAGGCTTGGGGAAGAGCAGCTGGAAAGCTGGAAAAGGATCGAGGGGTGCTGGTCAGCTGTGGCTGAACGTGAGCTGGTGTGTGCCCAGGTGGCCAGGAGGGCCAAGGGCACCTGGCCTGTGTCAGCACCAGGGCAGTGACCATCCCTGTGTGCTGGGCACTGCTGAGGCCACACCTCAAATCCTGGGGTCAGTCTGGAGCCCCTCATGTCCAGGAAAACATTGAGGGGCTGGAGAATGTCCAGAGAAGGGAATGGGCTGGAGCACAAGTCTGATGAGGAGGGGCTGGGAGGGCTCAGCCTGGACAAAAGGAGGCTCGGGGGGGATCTTCTCACCCCTGACAGGAGGGTGTAGGTGAGGGTCTTTCTTCTCCCAGGGAACAAGTTCCAGGATGAGAGGAAATAACCTCAAATTGTGCCAGGGAGGTTCAGATGGGATTGTAACAGGCTGCCCAGGGCAGTGGTGGGGTCACCGCCCTCTTCAGAGTTTTAGGTGGTGTGTAGATGTGGCGCTTGGGGACATGATTGTGGCAGTGCTGGGGGAGCTGCTGGTCTTTCCTAACCTAAACAATTCTCTGATTCTGTCCTTGCTTATCCTTGTGTTGTGTATCCAGCTCTCTGTTCCCTGATGTTGTCAACTGCATGCAGACTGACAACCTGGAGCTGAAGAAGCTGGTCTACCTCTACCTGATGAACTACGCCAAGAGCCAGCCAGACATGGCCATCATGGCTGTCAACAGCTTCGTGAAGGTAACCTGCTCCCCTGGCACACCAGAAAGGGGTCCAGCCCAGTGGCTGTCAGCACATCTCTTTGTCCTTCAGCCTTTGGGAGCTTTGTCTCTGCTTTTGGGCTGGACTCAATGCTGAGTCCAATAGATCTGGGTCCTTTCTCTCACTTGTTCCTTCTCGTTGTTGAAGAGGAGATGACTTAAGCACCCCTGTAAGTGGCTGTGGGAGAGCCTGCTCCAGGGAAAGCTGCTTCTGTTGTTTTACCAAGTTGTGGTATTGGAAAACAAATTTTATCTGTTTCATCTTCCAGCCTTTGTAGTATCTGAGACATGGATATCAAACTTCCTGTTTGAATGTTTCAGCTGTGCTCTGTGTGGAAAACCTTTATCTCTGGTGAAACTGAGAGACAAAAACAACAGCCTGATCACTGTGTTGCCTTTAGTTCTGCTGTCAAATTGCCTCTCCTTATCTAGAAAATGTTATTTCAGTCCTGTGTTGTGCAAGATAAAACCCAGTGCTTAGAAGAAGTTTGAGACTCCTTTTAGGGTGCTGTAGCATCTGAGACACTGGGGAATGGGATTGAGTTTCAAGTTTCTCTTGTGGTTCTTGAGGCAGAAAGAGGTGAGAAGACCTAAGCTGAGAGCAGGTCTGCTCTTCTGGCCAGAGAGGATGTCCCTGTCTTCCTCTCTGGAAAGGATATTGCCTGTCTCTAAAGTGCAGTTCTGTTAGAATGGACTAACAAAATCATATTTTCCGTCTCGTGCGCTGCAGGGATAAGTCTGGTGTCCCTTTTGGCAAGTTGAGGGACAGGTGTTAGTGAAGAGCAAGTGTTGGCATGGTCTGCACTAACTCAGCACTTCCCACAGTTCCCAGTTCAAGGTGTGCGCTGGTAGGACGTGTCACTTCTCTTGGAGGCTTTAAAAGTAGCTTTTCAGCTGCAGGAAGTTTTAGCAGTGAAAGGTAAATGCTTTTGTAGGTCATTCTGTAGCCATCCATTTCCAGGCTGATTTTGGAGGAGCTCAGAAATGTATATAGATTGGATGTATGGAAATTATGTAGGCTTGGAGTAGGAAATGTTCTATTCCTGTCTGCCTTTTTTTTTCCCTCTTCAGAAAAGCACCTCTAGAGTAGCCTTTGCTTCGTGCTTCACAAGTTGTAACTTCAGGGATGTTTGTGTTGGGCCTTTAAGAAGCAGGCCTTGACGACTGTTGCATTGTGTTTAGTTGATTTTTCCTATTTTATTTCTTGCTCCTTTAATCCAGTAAGGCTGGGAATCAGTAAATCACTTTGTCTGTGGTGAGATTTTGGGTGCTGAGAGCTGCTTCTCCAGCTCAGCTGTAGCTGCTGGATGATGCTGAAAGCAGCTTTGTCTGAGAGAATGAAGGGACACCCAGATGACAGTTTCACAAGATGGAAACATCTTGAGACGGTGTGAAGTGTTTCTGTGAAGCAGGAAGTGCTCTTTTACCCCTGGTCTGAAATAATTGCCTGACTCTTATCACATAATCAGAGAGATAATTCTTAAGTAAGAGCAGCCCAGTCCTGGCTGTGGGGAATCAGTGGCTGGTGGTACAGATTCGTTTGTGTTCTGGTGCAGGACTGTGAAGACCCAAACCCTCTGATCCGCGCCCTGGCCGTGCGCACCATGGGCTGCATCCGCGTGGATAAAATCACCGAGTACCTGTGTGAGCCTCTGCGCAAGTGTCTGAAGGATGAGGACCCCTACGTGAGGAAAACCGCAGCTGTCTGCGTGGCCAAGCTGCACGACATCAATGCCCAGATGGTGGAGGACCAAGGATTCCTGGATTCCCTGCGTGACCTGATTGCAGACTCCAATCCCATGGTAACGTCTTCCCGGCGCATTGCTTGGGTTTGTGCTGTTTGATAATCAGGAATGTAAAAGGTTTTTCGCTGCAGCTGCTGTGCTGGGATGATGTTGTTGGTTAGAGAACACTTGTTGCCTCAGAAATCAGGAAATACCCTTCTGTTGTTTGATCTGTTTGGGCTTTTGCCTGTCTTGAATGCTGCAGAAGTGTAACTTCCCAGCCAGGTGAGTCAGAAGAGCAAGAAGCTCTTGTAGCTATGTGATGCTGCTCCCTCAGTGACAGCTTGTAGCTCTTGCTTTCCTGCAGGCTTTGGCTCTTCTTGGAATAGGACTTTGGATGAATTCATTTGCTAATGCAGATAAATCCACTGGCTTGTAATGAGTGGAGAAAATCAATGCAAATGTTTTTAATAAAGTTAAATGAGTCGTCAGAGCAGAGGTGGAGATCATGACCAAGAATTTCACAGGAGTAAATTACCTACTAAATCAGCATTTAATTATGCTTGATGAAGGGTCCACTTCCAAGCCAGGTGTCTCCTGCTATTATTTTGTGACTAAAAGGTGGCGGCCAAGGAATTGAAGTGCCCCACTGCATCGTGCTTTCATTCAATACTGTTTCCTGCTGGAATCCAGGGAGCATACCAATATCATCCTGACCCTTAGCAGGGAAGAAATCTTCTGCAGCTCAGTTTAACTCAGACTTTAAGGATGTGACTGCTACTTTTTTAGCTCTGTTAGAGGATAGACTTTGGTTAAAGACATAATCTCACATTATTAGGGCAGATCTCACAGCTCTTGCTATGGTGCACGAGTCAAACCACAGCACTGCTGTCCTGCTGTAGTCTTTGGGCACCTGAGATAAACCAAGTGCAGGTGATAAGGTGCCATCCCCTTTAGCAGGAGAGCGGAGGCTGCTGATTGCTCTTTGTAAGACTTACTAGAGACAGTAAAACTCGAGGTGTCTGTCACAGACAGCAGTTTGAGTGGTGGTGTCTCTGAGGAGATACAGACATCTCTTTTCTCTGATATCCATCTCTTTTACAAGTTGTTCTTTTTATCTGCCTCCCTGATTTTTTTCTCTTATGCCAGGCTTCTGTGTGAATATTGATGACTACTCGAAGATGCTTTCTTTGTCTAGGCAGCCCTGAGGCCTGTAGAGAAGCACCTGCTGTTCCAGTTCAGTGTGGAGGGTGTGCCTTGCAGCCTCTGAAGGGACCTGCTTGGGCTTCTTTAGTTCCACTTCAATGGTGGCCCTGGTGTTCAGCAGCTGCCAGGCAGCAGTGGAGGTCAGGGACAGAACCTCCTCTTCTCCCAGCTTTGGTTGCAGCTCTAATTTTCTTCTCATTAAAACCGCATGGGTATGAGTTGAAGAGCTCTGGCTGAAAAGGTGTAGTACTTCAGGGGAAATAACAAGGTTTTGCTTGCCCTTTGTGCTTGTTTATCTCTGTGGAGCTCAGTGGTTTGGTAAATGAACCGCTGGCTGATGGGAGAGCACAGATATGTATTTTAAAAGTGCATTAATTTAATATTGACTTAAATGAATGGAGAGAAGAGGAGAAATACCAAAGGGCAGTGTGTGCTCCATTTGCTAAATAAATCTCCAAAAGTAGCACAGGGCTTCCTCATAAAACATCAGGAAAACTAATGAGCTGCTTGGTGGTAATGAGGGAGGGCAGGGACAGCTCTCCTCAAGCTGTGCAGGGTCACAGTACCTGCCTCGTGTTGTACTCACCTGCTCTTTCCAAAACGGAGATTCACAGCAGGGAAATGCAGTTTGCAGGAGTGGTGGTGATGGAGGAGGGGCCTGGGGTGTGTTTTCAGACCTGCAGGCTTTGAGAGGATTCTGTAGCTGGTGTTCTGTGTACTGGTTTCCCAGGTTTTGCTGTAGATGGGGAGCTATATTTTTGCTTTCTAAGGGTGCATGGGGAGAGAGTTATCAAAGGCTTGAGGCTCTCAGAGCTGCCGATTTAATACAATATTTAATCTGGTTACAATTTTAGTAGAAAAAGACATTCCTTTTAGTTAAGTTGATCCTCTTTGAAATTCGTGCCTTTGTGGCACAGTGGTTCACTCAAAAGTACAGGGATTATCTATTCCTAATAAAAGTTCATCTTCCTGGTCAAACCATCCAGCTCATTGCTGCTTTCTCCATGTGAAACTCCAGTGGGGTTCCTGATCACCTTGAATTTGTGTTTGCCAGATAAGTTATATTTGTGTGCACAGTGATGTTTATTAAGATATTTTCCCTTGGAATGCAGTCCTGCCTGGAAGGTCTTTTTAAGTAAAATGTTTGTATCAGTATTGGCTATCGAAAGAAAGATTGCTAGAAGGAATGGTACAGATGGATCTATTCTGATGGCCTGTTCCTCTGTAAATGGTGCATCTCAATCATGGAAACCTGTTAGCCAAGTTCATTCATATTTATATTATAAATGTTTCTCCTCTTTTGATGGCTCGTGGAAATGGGAAACATTAGATACTTAATGAAGCAGAATTTTTTAGGTGGGAAATCCACACTTGTTCTCTCTTCTGAGAAATGAGGATTTTGAGCAGGAGCTAAAAAAGGCTGCAGCTGAAAAATAGCCTTCAAGAAGAGCTTTATTATGGCTTTGTAATTGGTTGCCTCCAGCACATGAGCAAGCTCTAAGCATTTTAGCTGGGTGCTTGGTAGAGGAACATCTCCATCTGTGGCTCGCTAATTGCCTCATAATTGTGCAGAGATCAAGGTGCACATTTCTCTGGGCTCAGATCACCTTCATCATAAGGATGTCAGACTAAGTCGGAGGTGACCTTGTTGGAAACATTTTGGGTTTGTTCTTTTTTTCCTGCATTTTTGGACTAATGGCATTATTCTGTGTTAATAAACCAGCAGCCTTTGGGGATGTTCAGGGCATTGAAATCCTGTTGAGGTGCTGTAGGTGCACAGCCAAGGTTCTTTCCCCCTTTAGCTTTAGGGTTTTTTGTTGTCAGGACGTGGCCTTAGTTCACATGAAGTGAACTTTTGTGCAGGTGCATCCCCTGGATGAATTAATTCAAACTTCTAACTGCAGATATGTTGATGTGGATGTATCTGGTGTGGTACCAGGTGGGCTGGTGGCTTCTGACGTGACAGCAGAGTTATCTGAGATGTCTTGTGCAGGCAATGGGCCAAAACCGCCTCCAAGGGCATGGTTCAGCTTCACTGCAGAAGTTTGATTGTGAGGGAGTCTTTAATCTCACTTTACAGATGGGGCTGAAGTGCCTGTGGCTGCCCTTTGGCAGCTGGGATCCTGCTGAGGAGGATCCTTCTGTAGAGGGAGCCCTCATTTCTTCCCAGAGCTGTCTTAATGCAAATCCTTCTTTTTTCACCCTGCACTTCTGCACACGAAGCTCAGCAGAAGCAGGTCTGGAGGAATATGAAGCTGGATTGGCTGCCTTGGGCTGCTGCACTTGCTCAGTCCTCAGCACCTCTCTTGCTGGTAACCTGGGTGTAATGCAGCTCAGAAGCCTGTCCTCCCATAGCGCTCATGGTCTAACAAAAATGTGATTCCAGAGTGAGATTTTTGTGTATTCCAGGTTTCTGCAGAACGCTGTTCGCACCCAGCAGTAGGTGAGGGGAGAGAGGTAGGAGTGTTTCACACCTGCTGGTGGCCAGAGGTTCTCTGAAGTCGTGGACAAACCTTTTTTTTTATTATTATTATTTTTCCTGATGCTGTCTTGTTCTGGCCTTTGTGAATCACATCCAATGACTTCTCCTCCTTGGAGGTTTGGAGATGCTGAGCCCAGGAGAGGGAGAGCAGACCACGAGATGGCAGCAGCTGAAAGCAGAAGGGAAGCTGACTATCTTTAGACACTTTATTTTGTAACTACTTCCCTCCTGGTTTTTATCCCTGCACTTGGTTTTCTTCAGGAATGTAAATATTAGCAGAAAAACATGAGAGGAAATCCATCCTAAGCCTGACTGGTCTTTTAATATTTGAATGGAACAACCTTTCTCTCCAAATATTTTCCATCCTTGACCTTCTAAGGTAACTTTTAACCCATGGAGTAGATTCCTTGCCAATCTATCTGTTATCCACATGGCTTAACTGATGTCACCTTGTCCCTGTTATTTTCTGGGTTCTGTTCAGTTTTTAATTCCTTCCTGTAGCATTTCTTCTCCCTCGTGCTGGATCCAAGGTTTTTCAGGTGCTCCTGTGTTTTTGTGGGCTGCACAGACTTACTGTGCTGTGTTTTACACCATCTACATCGCAATTTATTGGGAGAAACACTGTCGTGACTCAGCACAGAGTAACCTGGGATCACATAACTGATTAGTAAATGCACCAAGTGTGTGGAGTATAATTAAACTCTCTTGTACCTGGGAGTTTTGCCTTCAGCATTAAACACACTAAGGAGGGAATCTGAGCTCTGACAACTGGAGGTGGTGAGGTCCACCTTGATCTAATCTGAATTCCCTCCAGCAGTATTGAGTTTCCACAGCTCACAGATGAGACTAAAAACCTGTAGATGGAAATCCCAGTGTTCTCCTGTCTCTCCTGCTGTGCCTGCAAGGGATGTAGATTCCTTCTCTGCCAGAATTTGAGTGTCTGTGTGCTTCCTGGAAGACCCTATGGAGGAAGATGATCTTCCTTTTATTTTTCCTACTAGCTGGCAAGCAGAATGTCTTTGAGATGATGTCCTGAGGAATGAGCCTGTTTAGAAGCAGAAGGAGCTTTTGCCTCCTGGGCCTGTCCTCTGCAGGAATTTTATCCCCCTCTGTGTAATAAAAAGCTGAGGAAAGAACCCCTTGCTGAGAAAGTGGTGATCCCCTGAGTCCCAAAAGGACTTTGTGGGAGGCAGTCAGGGATGTGGGAATTGTCTTACACGACAGGGAGTAGAACACCACCTTCTCCCTGGGCCCAGGAGACCACTTGTTCCTCATGGGGACTCTCCCAGCCCTGTGTTTTCCCTCTGCAGCTGGTGTTTTTTCTAGGGGGAGGAGTGAGCTGTCACTGCTGGATGAATTCATGATTCCTGCTCATGGAGGTTGTAAGGACTTGGAAATTCACATCCCAGTGTGGAGTTGAATTTGCTGGAAGCTGTGGGCTCTGCAGCATCTCGTCAGCCTGGGGCTGCTCCAGGATACCCTTTCTGTCCTCTGGGCAAAAAATATTCCTCTTCTTTTCAAGCCAAGTATTGCAGATGCAGGCTGGATCTTGAAGTCCTCCAACCACATCTGAATTGGTCCTGTGTGTGGTTTGGGGTTTTTTATAATGTTTGTGCTGCAAGTGGAGATAATATTTCCTTCTGGGATGGCATTTGTGGGTGGAATTTCTTCTAGCCAGTGATGGATGTGTTGCAGTGAATGAGAACGTGTCTTGGGGCTGTTGAACAGTGGTGGTGTCACTTTGGAGCTCTCTAATGGATGCTTCTGCTGTTTACATGGGGCTGCCCAGGAGGAAGAGCAACACTTTTGGTAAACTCTGCAGGCAAAAGCAGCAACAAGCTGGAAAAGAGATAGAGAGAAGCTATGGAGGAGCCTGTCTAAACAGTGGCTGTGTTCATGTGTGGTGGGATGCTTGGGAGAGGAAATGTGGGAGATTGCCAGGCAGTGCAGAAAGCAGCTGTGTGTGCTGCAGCAGGCAGCAGCAAAGACTTAAAGTAGGGAAAAAGGGAGAGCTGCCACCTGTGCTTGTGACACAGCTTCTGGTTTCCCACTCTGACCCTGCTGGAGAAGCCAGGTTTGGCTTTGGAATGAGATCCTGCAATAGCTCCTGCAGAGCAATCTCACTTACTGAGCAGGTGTTTTCTACAGGTTGTCATCCTAAAGAGGTCTTAGGGAGTTTCAAGCATGCACGTGGGACTTGGGTTTTCGTTTGGTTGGTTTTGGTATGAAGGATACAGGTCCTGAGCATCTTCCCTCCAAGCTGTGCTTTTTCCCGGTGTTTTCACTGCTGATAGAGAAGCAATGAGTTTGATAATGAGTTTCTGTGGCTCCAGAGTTTGTCTTCCCAGACCCCTCATTTATAAAGCTTAATTGACAAATTCATCCATCAGAGACTTGTCTCCTTCCAATTACAGCCACCAGTGTGTGCCTCATTTCCAAAGCATTAGTCTTGCTGAACAGATCATTCCAGGATCTCTAACATCAATCAAAGTGCTGGGAATTTTGTTGACATGTGTCTACGTGTTATTTGCCATTGGAACAGACACTTCTAGCTATTGACAAGCACCAGTTGTCAGATAATGCTATGATTGTGATGTTTTGTAACTCTGTAGCCCCCTTTTTAGGGCTCTGTAAGGAATTCGGTGCTTAGCTGTTGCTTTTTTCTCAGCTCGGATCAGAGGCAGCCCATTTGCCACTGGATGGTGCCAGCGAGAACCTCTGCAAGGAAAATTGCAAAAAATAAAGCAAAACCTTTCTGATGTGTGTGGTAGGTGCCTGATCCAGACTGGCATCAGACTGCAGTAGTTTCTGGAAGGAGAATAGGAAGTTGCAGCCCCTCTGTGCCTTCCCATGGAGTTTAATATCCTGCACTGAGGGCTCAGCTGTGCCCCTCGTGATGGAGCCATCCCTGAGCAGCTTCTTGCCCACCTACCACCAGAGTTTCAACAGCTGGGGGAAGCATGTTTTCCTGCCTTACAGCTCACACATCCTGATTTTTGCAAGGCTATGAGAGCAGGAGTGATGTTCCAGTCTGCCACAAAGTGCCGTTTTTGTGCAGGGAAGTGCAAAACCCAGTTAGGGCAAGCACACCGTGGGAAGTATAACACTTAACTTCCCTTCCATTGCCACCTCCATAAAAATTCAGCCCACTTGCAAAAAGCAAGCCAGGAGGTCTTCCCCACCCAGGGAGTTTTTGGGATGTGATCAGGAGCTGGGAATGTGTGAGTCTCCCAGAGCTTTAATTTGTATCTATACATATAAACAGGCATTGACAGTGTGAGAGGCTCATATAGGCTCTCTTGCATGGTTGAGCCATTTTATAGAATCATTGTATCACAGCAGGGTTTGGGTTGGAAGGGACCTTAAAGCTCAATTTCTTCCATCCCCTGCCATGGTCAGGGACACCTTCCACTATCCCAGGTTGCTCCAAGCCCCATTCAACGCTTCCAGGGATGGGACAGCTGCATCTTCTCTTGGCAACCTGAGCCAGGGCCTCTCCACCCTCACAGGAAAGAATGTTTTCCACAAAGTAAGAAATTTTAATTGTTCCTGGGCTGTTTCTAGGGAAGCAAAGTAAGAAGGGCTTGGAGATAAAAGTTACAATGTGAACAGGAGTAGGGGTCATGTTCTCTGGAGAGCACCTGTTTAAGGACCTTCTGGGCACACAATGTGGTCATAAAAACGAGTGGCCCTGTGAAACACCCGCCCATGGATGCTCCGAATATCCCATCTGGGAGTCTGTGCTTGCTGACATGGATGCACCCTGCCAGCCCAGAGTGCTCTTGGAAATGTCAGCACCTCTCCATTCTCAGAAACTCCTTGTGGAGCCTGGCTCCCTTGAGGGCAGGAGCCTCCAGCTGGGGAGGGAACTCTGCCTTCCCTCAGCATCTTCCCCGAGCCCCTTCATTTTTCCTCCTTTTCTTCATTTTCGCTTCACTTTAATGGCGTGGCAAGCCAGAGGTTCCTGCTTTAAGCAGCAGAACATTGTATTTCATTAACTCCATTACACACTTGGTTTAATTTCCAATTAGCCTGGGATGCTAGGAAAATAATCTGATTGCTTCAACTGCTTGGCGTTCTGGATGTGCCGAGCTCCCCTCCTGTCCCCCCAGCCCCTGCAAAGCTTTTCCATGTGGGCTGCCAGGCAGACAGGCAGGTTTTCACCACCCCCTTCCCTCCCTGGTGCTGTGTTTTATACCATTTGCTCTGAGCTAAAGGTTTGAGCTGCCAGAAGGAATCACTTGGAAATCACAGTGCTCCTACCTCTGCAGCTTGCTGCGAGGTCGGCTCTGGTCTCTCTGGCTGCAGAGGGAGTTTGTCTGGAGGTGGATTTAAAACTGTTGGGTTCTTGTTAAAGCTGTGATGTAGCTCTAAGTGTAGAGGTTTGGGCTTGTTGTTTGTTTTTTGGTTTTTTTTTTTCCTAATAAGAGCCTGGGAGATTTTAGTTATCCCGATGATGCTTCTCCAAGAGCCTAAATTTATTGGGAAATTCCAGCCAAAAGCAGGTTTATTGTCATTCAGCTCATCTGTGCTCCAAAGGGATGTTGCTGTGGCTGCATTTGAATAATGTCATCATGTACCCAGGGTGAATTGATTTACATCAGCAAGCCAGGGACCTGTTATTATTATTAATTGTTATTAATTTTTCAATCTGCTCTGCATTTTTATTTTCTAGGGGATTTTTAAGCAGATCCTCATTTGGTAGCTCTCAGCTTAAAGTTGGTGTTCTTAATTGTGAGTCAAATGAGGCACTTTGCAGTGGAGTTAACTTGGAATTTCAAGCTTTAATAGCTTTTCCTGTTCATTAGTTGTTTGGGCTCACTTGTCTGTGGCTACTGGGTTGACTTCAGTTTTTTCGTTATTCTTGAGAACTCAAGACTACACCAGCTGTTAGTTTTATGTAGTTTTAGTCTGCTTCTTCCAGTCTAGGGAATAAATTAAACAACTGGTTGGTTTCTCATCAAAATCAACTTGGTGCAAGTTTTGAAAAGTGAAGAATACTTTGTTTGCTAAACAAACTTGGGGTTTTCTTCATCAGCGTGTGAAACTTGTCCAGTTCCTTGGTCCTATACCATTTGTAAAGCTTTAGCTTCCTTTTATATGTCCCCCAGCAATTCCATCATCTTGTATTTTAAAGAGAGAATAAATTCTTGTAACTTATCACTTTGTTCTTGCTGTTTGATGTAGTTGGACTTCATGATGTTGTGTTGCTGTGTTAAGGAAGAAGTGTCAGCCAAGCTGAAGACTTAAGGTTCAGCTTCGATGTTGCAGGTTTGAGGGGGTTTTTTTTTTTGGCCAAAAACCATCTTTCTAAGTATTTCCAGTGCCACTCCCGTGAGTGCCAGAGCACACACTGGATTAGCAGGTGATGTAATATGGGAATTGGTGCCGAATGGTTCTTTATGGGCTTTTTTCCATACCTGAGTGATAACTCTGAAGCATTTCCCAATAAGTCTTTGACCTGAGCTCTCAGTTGGTGGGAGCTGCTGGCAGAGCAGGAGTTGTGCTGGAATTGTGCAGTGCTGGCTTGTGCCGCTCCGTGTTCCCTTTCCTAACTGAGCCAGGGAAGAGGTGAGCGTGTGTGCTCCAAGCAGTGTTTGTGCTGGCCTGCTTCCTGAGAGCTCTTTGCTTTTCAGCTGTGCTGTGGCTGTGTGAAAAGCCTTGAAGATGCTGATTGGTTTTGTTGGCGTGCCACAACACCATAACACATCAATGTGTGCGGTGCAAATCGCCAGCAAGTCCTTTTTTTTAATAAATGTTGCTTAAAGTTTGAATGTATTCCCCACCCTTTCCCTTACCCCCTTTTGCTTCATTTATCTCCTGGTCGCTGAGCTGACAGCAGCACTTTGGTGCTGAGGTGGGAGGTGAGGACCAGCTTTAATTGTGGACTGTAGATAATAGATCCCAGCTCCTCTGGCAGGACTGAGCTGCCACCAGATGTTTCACAGCCCCTCCCAGTCCTTTTTCCAACACTCAGGGAGCCCACAGCCCATGTTGCTAAGTCCATCTTGCCTTCTGCCACTTCCTCATGGATGCTTTTAATGGAATTGTGAGTGGATTGCCATGTGGTGTCCCATCCTCAGCTTTGAACTGGACACTTGCATTTTTGCGGACACGTTAACACCCGAAAAACAGCCCCTAAAGATCCTGAGAGCAAAACCTCATTCACAGTTTGGTCTCTGGGTTGGAGCTGCTGTTCTCCACCCATGGGAACAGCATTTCTGTGCATCCTTTGTCCTGGCAAACACAGGGATAGATTCCATGGACCCTGCAAGGAAGGAAACGTAACCACAGCTGCTTTGACTTGTACTTGCCCCAGGGTTTAGGATATCCTGGAAGTGTCCACAAACATCTAAACCTGGCACCTGGGGACATGGTTTACTGGTGGCCTTGGCAGTACTGGGTTAATGGTTGGACTCAATGATTTTGGAGTTCTTCTCCAGTCTCAGTTCTATTCTATAATTCTCTATTAATTACTAATTTATCGATTATTGCTACAAAGGTAGTGCCTGGCAGTGTGAGTGCGTTTGCCAGAGCTCCTGTCCCTCAGTACAACTGACAGGTCCCTTTCTCTGATGCTTTGGCTCTGTAAATTTTTTTTGTCAATTTAAAATTTTTTTTCCAAAGTAGCTTCATTTTCTAAGTGCTTTTTCATAAGGATTTTGAACTTTTTCAGTTGCTCCAAGTGGCTTCACTTGTAAACTTCCAAAATACAATGATATTAAAAGTCTTTTACTTCATTTTTGTGCTGTGTCATATTAACCATTCAGGAATTAGGCAAATTAAATAATGAGGAGAATAAGCAGCCTATATTAATAAGTTCCTCATTAAAACAGTGCAAGAAGACAGCAGCACTGATTGCTAATGATTTTGGTGACAGAAGGCTCATTCAACTAATGAAATTCATAAAATCTTGGATCAAAATCCTATCTCTGACCTCTAGGTGTGAAATGCAAAACAATCAACATTACTGTGCCTGTGCAATGACTTTGGAATATATTGGTTTAATGACAAGCAGGGATGGGAACAAGGCAGGGAAAGTTCTGGTCATGCTGTTCTTGTTTTCATTGTACTGCATCAAAAGCATCTTTAGTCATCCAAACAATCAGATGATTTTAGATAAGATGTTTCTTTGCCTTAATCTCATAGAAAATAACACTATAAATCTTCATTTAAGCAGGTATGTACTGGGAGTTGGGCTGGACATGATGTTCATCGTAAAATGGCCTGAAAATGCCTTTTTTTAGGAGATTTCAGATTTGTGTGTCAAACTCAGCTTAAATCCCTTTCTTGTTAGTTAAACAAATGAGACTTCAGTCTCATCTGCACATTTTCTATTTTGTCTCTATATTCTGCAAGTCTTCTATTTAAAAGAAAAAATCTTCCCGTGGAGTCTGTTGGAATAACTGTTGAATTTGAGTATGGAACTAAGAATTAGAAATTTGTGCTACACTCCCACTTCTCATTTGTGTCAGGCTGGGCCCTGGACCTCCTCTCCGTGCTTCCTTTCATCTGTGCCTGGAAAAGAGAAGACCTTATATAGTCCTAAATGCAGCAAGAATATTTTCAGGGATGAGTTGTGCTGGAGTGCTTGCTTTACCGTGGCTCCATAAAGCAAAAGGATGTTCTGGAGACCGTTTGAAATTGAAATATGGGTTATTAAAAATTTAGCAGGAGTTGCCTGTTTTAGGGAGGTGGTTTGTTTGCTCTCCAACTGTGTGACCTGCCAGTGCTGCTGCAGAGCTGGAGGCTGCCAGGCACCTGCCAGCTCCTTTCTGGATCACTGTTAAGCCATGTGTCGTGGGGAAATTGGGCAAGAGGCACACATTCCTGAGTAAATAGGGCAGCTGGAGATTTGGGGACCTTGACTGGAAAGCTGAGCGTCCCCTGGAACTGGGGGAGGATCTGGAGCCTGCAGGAA
Source organism: Callaeas wilsoni (assembly GCA_013398955.1). Taxonomy (NCBI): domain Eukaryota; kingdom Metazoa; phylum Chordata; class Aves; order Passeriformes; family Callaeidae; genus Callaeas; species Callaeas wilsoni. The sequence goes on from VWPU01007064.1 coordinate 21,706, forward strand.
GGCAGGGTGGGGGTGTTCCCTGTGGATGCCATCTCCAGCTCCCTCCACAGCAAAGTCTCCTGTGATGTCCTGGGTCTCTGTTCCTCCCGGTGAAGCTCTGGGCTCTGCAGGTGGATTGTGAGGTTGTGCTGCATCCCAGAAGGCTCAGATAACTGATGTGGCAGCTGATAGGTCTCCAGTTTGCTCCCCCTGTGTCCCTGATGCCTTGTAGAGGCTGCCCTGGCGCAGAGGCTGGACAGAGTGAAAGGATAAAGGGCAGGGATCTATGGAAAGGCCTTCACAGGGCACACCTTGGGCAGTGCAGGAGTCTCACAGAGACTGCACCCAGGCTGGACACAGCCACACGTTTTTGGGACAGATAGAAGTTTTGTCTATTTGCATATTAGAGGTTAATTGTCCAATTACAGCTTCAGGTAATAGAGGCCCACTCTTCCAGTTTGCTTCCCCCCAACGCACTTTTGTTTCCGTTTCTCGAGGCCTGAGACAGTGAGGAGTCCTTGATTCTCAGGCCTAGAGAGGAATTGTTGTGTCTGACAAAAATGGGAAAAGCAGCAGCTAACACGCTACATGGAACTCAGAGTTACACACTAAAGAATTGCAGGATTACAGATATATGAAAATATAAAAGCTAAAATCCTAAGGCATCATCCCCAGCCCTGGGTCAATCCCTGCCAAGCCCCTCATGCTCTGCTAACGAGGATCTCCTCCGGTCTCTTCCCCAGGTGGTAGCGAACGCCGTGGCCGCCCTGTCGGAGATCAGTGAGTCCCATCCCAACAGCAACCTGCTGGATCTGAACCCTCAGAACATCAACAAGCTGCTGACAGCCTTAAACGAGTGCACGGAGTGGGGGCAGATCTTCATCCTGGACTGCCTGTCCAACTACAACCCCAAGGATGACCGGGAAGCTCAGAGGTGCGGTGGCTTTTTGGTGGCACTTGGGGACTGCTGGGGGGGTTGCAGCTCTGAAAGGCTTGGGGTAACAGGGCACTGTGGCAGCACAAATAAGGCTTGATAAACTAGATTTAAAAGCAAAGCTACTTTTGGTAGTTTGGGCTGATGATGGAAACCTGCCCCTTCCCTCTGCAGAACTATTTTCTCTGTTTATGTATTTTAGCTTTTTTTTCTTCTATTTAGCTGGTTCTTGTGGGAACTGGCACTGCTAAGAAGGGATCAGCCCAAGACCAAACCCGTTAACAGTGGAAGCACTGTTTAGAGGATTTTCTGGTTCAAAGCAGAACTTTCATATCTGGTTTTGCTGCTTTGAGAGGCAAGAAGCCTTTATAGGTTTGTGGGTTTCCAAAGTACTACAGGTCTGAGACTGGAATGTTTTCCAACTGAAAACTAGTCTGTGATATGATAGAAGTGAAAATAAAGGTAAGAAATTGTTTTTCTTACTGCTCCAAATCCACCTTAGTGCTTTTACCTTTAACTGCAATGACTAATCCTAAATAGAAAGGGTTTGGGTAGTGGGGTGTTCGTTTGTGCACATCAAGCCTCTTCCTCATCTGTCTCCAGAATCACAAAAAGCCAGATTGTGTTCCCAAGAAAACAAGGATTCAGCCAGAAAAGTAACTTGGAACAAGGAGACTCTGAGATGATGTGTTTAATGTAGCTGATGTGGGGATGGAGGGGGAGGAAGGGCCACAAGCCCATGTGCAAAATCCTGGACAGGTCGCTTGGCATTTGATGGGTTTCTTCATTGACTCTCTTTTTGAGTCAAACAAAATGCACTGTTTCTAAGAAGCCTGCCAGTAGTCTTGCTGGTTTTTTTTTTTTTTTTCCTTTGTGCTCTGTTTCTGTGCCAGAAACAGCTCTTAATGAGTGCTAGAAACCTGCAGAGATCTCCGGGGTGTGAGGCTGGTGTTATCCCTGCTCTGTCAGAGGGACCACTGGTCTGAGCAGCTGTGAGCCTGTCCCAGTTTCTCAGTTGCAATTTAAGAGTGGTTTGTCCAATTGCATGGGCAGGAGCTCCTTCTGCTCCTTTGTGTGGAGTTTATCTCCTGGAGTCTTCCTCGTTTCAGACAGCACTGGGAAAGCCACTCTGCTTTCCAGCAAGGGTGGGGTCACTCCCCTGTGCACGGGGAAACTGAGGCACAGAGAGAAGGAAGCAGCTTGGACGTGCAGGTGAGCTGGGCAGAGGCAGCTGGAGGTGCCCCAGCTCTGACTTGGACTCCTCTGCTCTTCACTGAGCTGTGCTGCTTCCCTTCCAGCATGGCTGAAAGCAGATCTTGCAGGGAGAGGAACTTCAGCAGGCACAGATGGGAATAAGATTGTTCTGGGTTAGCAATATGCAGGAGGGAGTGGGAAGAAACTTGACAGATGCTGTAAGAAAGACCATATGAACCCAAACTTCCTTTCTTTTTGGGACGGGCTGGTTAGGATGCCGCTTGATTACAGGATCCATTATGGCAAGTGGTGAAGCTGAGATTTGGGAGGATATTTAGGTCACTCTTTCCTTGTGTATTCAGAGAAACAGAAATCTTTTTTTGTAGATACAAATGGTTGAAATGACAGCAACCCCCCAAGCAAGCCAGAAGCGTGTATCACCTCTGAATGGTTATATAGAGGCTAAAGTGTTTTTTCAGTAGCTGTTTTTGTTAAAGTTATGTTTGTAAGTGACAGACGAGATCACACAAATAGAGAATACCACCAGGAAGAAGCAGAAAGTGTGGAATTGTTCCTGAGCTGACTGTGGCAGGAGAGGAACTTGAAGCTGTGAGAGAAGCCCCCGTTTGCTTCCTGCCGCATTCAGGAAAACAGGACTTTGCCCATTCATTGTGAACAAAACCAAATCCAAGTAGTGGCTGAGAAGCTGTCTTCAGCCATGTGCGGTCTCCTAAATTTAGATTTGAAATATTTGACATCCTGGAATCCATTTGAACCCTTTCTTGTGCCTCTGTCCCCAGCATCTGTGAGCGGGTGACCCCCCGGCTGTCTCACGCCAACTCGGCCGTGGTGCTGTCAGCAGTGAAGGTCCTGATGAAGTTCCTGGAGCTCCTTCCCAAGGACTCTGACTATTACAACATGCTGCTGAAGAAACTCGCCCCTCCTCTGGTGACCCTGCTGTCTGGAGAGCCTGAAGTTCAGTACGTTGCCCTGAGGAACATCAACTTGATTGTGCAGAAGAGGTAAAGGCTCAGGGGGCGTTACTCCTGTGTTGTCAAAGGCCACCTGGTGATCTCAGACCTCCAGATATTGCCACATGCACAGAATTTCTTTTAATCCAGGCTCAGATCCCTTGAGAGACAGATTAAACAGTCACACGACTCTGGTAGCCGGAATTGATTTCCTTTACAGCATACTTGTGATACCAGTTTCATGCAGTATTTCTTTACCTGCCTCTGTTCACCATCTTTTTATGAGTAGTCAGAATTGCCCTCTATAAACCAGAGTGGCAAACAGGAACAGTTCTTAGTGACCTGCAGGATCTCACTGTGCCTGTGTTACTCTGTTCAGCACAGAAGCACCAGGCTGGTGACATCCTGGTGTACAGTGGCCTGGGGTTTTTCCCCACCTGTTTGCTCCCACATTGGTGTTTTGTTGCTGCTGATCCTTGCTGGAAAGGTGAGAGAGCTTGGGTAGCACTTTGTGATTATATTCAGGGCAGAGTTACTGTGCACTGGCATCTTGCAAGTGCGAGTGGAAATGAGTCTGTAGGTTTTGCATTGAGATAAGGATGTTATTCTTTCACTGAAAATATTGTTCACTGCCTGTAGTGGTTGGTTCAGCAGTTCAAATAGAGGAAGCAGACATGTCACCATAGAAAGACTTGAAATACACATTTTTGTATCTAAACAATCTTTTTGTCCAGACTTCTTTCTCCAAATGGGTGTTTGCACATCCTAGGCATAAAATCAGAGTCAGAGAATGTTTTTTTGGGTTGAAAAGGACCTTAAAGATCATCCAGTTCCAACCTCCTCTGCAGGTTTCACCTTCCAGGTTACTCAGAGCCCTCTCCAGCCTGGTCTTGAACATTTCCAGGGGTGGGGAGTCCATGACCTCCCTGGTCAACCAGGGCAAAATGACATCATTCTGTTTGTCAGTGAATGTTTGGGTGGATTTCTAAAGAAACGATGCCTTTTGTTATAATGGAGTCTGACTTTTTTACCACTCTTGAGTGACACAGCATCATGTTCCCTGCAGGCCTGAAATCCTGAAGCAGGAGATCAAAGTGTTCTTTGTGAAGTACAACGACCCCATCTATGTCAAACTGGAGAAACTGGACATCATGATCCGCCTGGCTTCCCAAGCAAACATTGCCCAGGTCAGCTGGGGCACTTCTGCTGTGCCCTGGGAGGGGAAAACCCTCTCCTGGGCCTTGTGTGAGGGTGTTTGCAGCTACTCCTGGAGTTATCCTGGCTTTAAGGCATGGTGGAGTGCTCTGTGCAGTTCTTTAACGGGAGGTGTTGGAGTTTCCCCCGTAATTTAAATGTTAATAGCGTGGCATGGCTTGCGTCGTGACCGTTAGGTGGATCGTTTCACAGATGACAATTCCAGGAGAGCTCCTGGCTCCTGTCAAATGAGTCACTGCCAGTGCTGAGGTTGGAATGAGAGGCTTGTTTCAAGTGAGAGGGGTGTGCCTGTAAGGGAGGCATTCAGAAAGGCCAAACATTATTGAAGTGTGAATTTCAAGTTAGTAAAATTGTTGAAACGCTTGCACAGGCACTCTTCAGAGCTAAAAAAATCTTGCTTTTGCTTAACTTGCTTCCAGAGTGGAAATAGCACAAAACTGAAGCTAAACTGAATTGAGATTTGCTTTACAATGTAGATTCTTCTTGTGTTTGATGTTGGTTTAATGCAGATCCCTTCCTTGGAGGAGGTGTTCTCAAGTGCATCCCTGGCCATGAGGCCTAACACTAATGCAGAATGATTAATGCCTCTGGTTAGTGCTGTTATTGTCCTATCCTAATTGTCACAGAGCAGTTTCATTTAATGTGACATTTTGTAGCAGCTCCTTCAGCTCTCTCCTGATGTTTTTTGGAACTGAGCAAGGTAATTCATGCCCTTTCAGTGCTGTGGGCATGGAAAATACTGTAAAAATCAGTTTCTGTGAGAACAGACTCAGAATTTTCTCTTTACTCTTGGTAAGCCCCACACCAATTTGAATTTATAATGTTCCAATAATATGGGCTGTCTGCATGAAAGGCAGCGGTGTCTGGAGGGCAGTCTGAGATCTGCAGACTAATGAATGAATCTCTGCTGTTTCTGAGGAGGCATTCATAAAACAACACAGGCTTGATCAGGAACATGTCCTGGAATGAGACCTGAGAGCAGCTTCCACCCACGTCCTCCTGTGCTGCTTGTGGAGATTCTCCATCCTGCTCTGGACCAAGGCACCAGGATGGTTCTGGGCCAGGCTTTGGGCAGTGTTTGGGAAGCATCAGCTGCTGCAGGCCGGTGCTCCAAGTGCTGTGCAACATAGATCACCCAAGGAAATAATAAAACTTCAAAACACAGATGTCCTGTCTCCTCCTTGCAGATTTATCTGTCTGCAGTCTGGCCCTTCATGGCCTCTTTATCTTGTCATTCTTCTGAGCAATTTGCTTGGATGAGAGATTTTTCAAAGAGCTGTCTGGCTTTGTGCTGCTCCCCTCTCCCTCACCATCTATTTGTGACATCACGATTAAATCCCTGATGTCATGTTTGGCATGAGAAACTGAAATAAATTGAGCTTTTGAGGGAATATAAATTACATATGGTCTTTTCTTGAAATAATTTTTTGTAAGCTAAGTGATTTAAGACAAAGCTTTTTAGTTAAAGGTCTGTAAGATCCCAGCAGGTCCTGGGTTTAGCCCTTCATCGGTTTCCATTAGCAAAAACACTGAGACAGAATAATAAATCTTAGTTTTACGAGGGGAAGTATCTACATGCTGCTATTAATTCCTGTATAGATGTTCCAGAGTGTCCTCAGATCTCCTCTGCATCTTCTATTTGGATTCCCCGGGGATCCAAAGGTTCATCTCAGCACAGAAAAGGAGAGATCACAAATGGTTGTTGCCGAGAGCTTTGCATGCAGCGAATGTATTTTCAGTGTAGGAAGGAATAGAAACCTTTAAGTTTGGCAGGGCTGGTTTTTCCCCAGCTCTTGTTCAGGGGGATTGAAAATAATCAAGACCAGGCCCCCTTTTGACTTTGTCCAGCCTACACCCCGTGTAACCCACACCAGTTTGGATTGCACACCAGGTGTAACCAACCCGGTGGCTTTCGGAGGGTGAGGCTGATGGCGGAGCTTGGCTGGATGCGTGTGGTGGCTGTGACAGAACATCCTGCTCGTCTCCTGGTGTCCGGGCAGCATCACCTGTGAGGGTGGGCTGTTCTCTGAGTGTCCCCAGGGGCTGACATTGGTGTGGTGTCCCCACAGGTCCTGGCAGAGCTGAAGGAATACGCCACCGAGGTGGACGTCGACTTCGTGCGCAAGGCCGTGCGAGCCATCGGCCGCTGTGCCATCAAGGTGGAGGCAAGTACCTGATCCTGGAGGTTCTCTGGGATTCTCTGTCTTCAGAAACAATGATGGGCTTTGCCAGGGCATTTCCATGTTGCTGGAACTTCAGTGTTGGCCATCAAGTGGCCTGGATGCGTCTCAGTTACGGGCAGAGCAGCACTGGACAGGGGGTGAGCTGGGAGGACAGCACGGGAGGGAGGGGTGCTCCTCNTGGGCAGAGCAGCACTGGACGGCACGGGAGGGAGGGGTGCTCCTCTCATCTTGCAGGCAGAGCAAGGCAGATAATTCATCCTTGATGGAATATTTTACTGCACTGCCCTGAGTGGAATGATGACCACTTATCCCTCCAACTCCTTTAATAGCTGTGGCCTGACCTTTTGAAGGGGGAAGAAGAAGAGATTGTACAGAGAAACGCAGTATTATGAAGCATTTTGTGTCATCCCTCCCCTCCATTTCAGCAGAACAGAGCACACAGGCAGAGAATTGCAGAGATTTGGGGCACTTAAATGCAATTTGTACAAACAGAGTGACTCTACTTACGTAAATCCATATAACTTGTGGCTTCATTTGGACTGTGCTCTCTTTTGCCTCAATACTTATGCAAACAAGTTCCCAAGAACCACTGCAGTTATCCAAAACAAATCTGAAATGTCCTGTACCAGTTGAACATCCACCTAAGTGCTCATAGTAGAATATTGGTTTTTTAGTGATGTCTCTGTTAATTTCCCTGTAAGTGAATCTGAACGCCTGTCAGGAGCTCAGAAATCCTGTGAAGAGAGGGAAGATTTATGCTGTGGTGTTGGTACTTTTCAGTAAACCGATGACTGAGTGCAAAATGTCACGTAAAGTGCTCTAATTTCAGCTGAGCTCATTTAGCTTTTGCTCAAGTGTGTTCCCATGAGCATTGCCTGACAGCAGATTTAAATAATAACCTAATCATGCCTGGCTTAGTGTGGTGTCAGTGCACAGGATTCTCTTGTTTCAGCTAAACTGCTGCAAGCCTGTGCACAGAGGACACCAACTTCTGTCCTCTGGAGAGAAAATCAACAGCCCTTTTGTGCAGCTCTCCCTTCCTTCCTTCAGCTCTCAAAGGTTTGTTGCTGCCAGGGGCTTTCTTTGTAGTGTGGCCCCATGGAGCAGGGGCTGCTGCTTCTATTTCGTGTCTGCAGTTCAAAATACCAGAGCACTCCTTCCACGCTGCATCCAGGCAGGAGCCTGTCTGGATGGAGCCACAGCAGTGACAGTAGAAAACCCCCCTGAGCATGGAAAAGGGCTACAGAGAAGTTTAAAGGAGCTGGTGACAGCCCTTTTTGTAGCAGTGCTCTGCTAGGGGCAGTGGGAGTTTGTTTTAGTTCTCAGCAGGGACTCTGTCACTAGGATTTGGCCATGTGTCTGTCCTAGTTCCACATGGAGGGCAGTGTATTCCTGCAGCATCAAGATGTTTTTAGAAGTTTTTACCCTTTCCCACCCTCATCCCCCATGTTTTTTCCTATCCCTGATACCACAGGAGTTATATTTGATAAGCAAAGGACTAATAATAAAGCCCCAGGGACCCTCTAATTGTAATTGTGCCTCTCCATGAGTAATTTTAACCTTGATTTTTAGCACTGCTCCACTGAAGGTGCTGCTGCTAAGGGTGAGGTCTGTTTCCTGCTCTGACAAGAACCAGATTTAAAGAGGGCAAACACAGAACAACTCATTAGAGTGTCCTCATCCCTCGGTTAATCCCTGTCCCCAGTGCATCTGTGTTTACTAGAGGCTGTTTACACTGCAAGTTGTGACTAATGGGAAAGCATCCTCACAGCCATCAGTGTCCAAGTTCCCAAGGCTCAGAAATCTGCTTTTTGACACAGGACACAGCCAGTGGGAGCTGTTGATGAATGAGGATTCACAGAGCACCTCGGCTCTGCCTTCAGGGATCCTACCTTTTGTCTAATTGTCACTCCTAGGAGAGTGAGACAGAAATAAATTTTTCTACTGAGGTGCACCAGAGAGCAAACGTGGTGGTTTCACCACCTTCACCAAACCATTTAGTAACATGGCAACTTCCTCCCCCAGCTATTTCAAGTGTGCCCATCCCAAAACCAATCCATGGACCCAAATTTCAGTAATAAGCATTTTTCCTTCTCCTTCTTTACTGAGAGTGTTTTTCTCAAAGGTGTTACCTTTGCTCAGAGTGCTGATTTGGGATATGGAACCAATACCCACATGGAGTAGCAAGATTTTGCCCAGGTTTGAGTAGTCATATTGTTTTGGGAGATGTCAGAGCATCATCATTTTGCGTGGATAGGGCTGGGTTATTGATATCTGAGCTCAGAGTCAGCTTGGGTTTATCTACAGTAAACTCTCGTGTAGCTACACTTGTCTGCCTTGTGACTTGGTTTGCTTCAGTGACAGCATCACAAGAAATCTTCGTGCCATGCTTTGATTGTAGGGAAAACAAGCACCACTCCTGTGGGAAAAGGAAATGAAGTGGATGCAGGAAGGATAGGGATTCCTCTGGAGCAAAGGAGAAGCAGAAGGAGCCATCTTACAGGGATATTTGTCTCATTTCCAGGAGGCTCTGCCAGCAGCCTGGTTCTTAGAAATCATTGAGGCTTATGGCTGAGTGTGATATGTGCTACTTCAGTCATCTCGTGGGCTTTCATTTGGTTTCTGCAGAAAAACAAAGCAATTCTGACTTTGGTTCATTGTCCTTCCTCACTCCAACATGAAAACTGTTCAAGTTGGGGCACTCTTTCATCAGTTTGCAGAGCTCTGCTGTCCCCAAGGATGTCCACCTTCAAAAAGCAGTGTGTTTACAAGGGGTGGGGTGAGCTGAGATCTGTTTTGTTAGAGAGACTGCTCGTCTGGGCATGCGCCCACCACTGCTCACTTTCCAAGGGACTCTTTGGCTAAAAATCATTGCTGTATATTTCAAAGTGGATATTGTGCTTTTCTTGGGAAAAAATCACGCTTCAGAATGTCTAAAGAAAAGCAAACTAAACCTTAATTTGCTTTTCCTTGAATTGTGCAGCTCTTAAAGCTGTGTTAGTCGTGGGCTCTGACAGGGCTGCACTGCTCATTGCCAGCAGTGACTGATGCCATAGGTTCTGTAGAGTGGGCTTGGGACAGATTTACCCCCATCAGGTCACTTGTTAAAATATCAGATGAAAGTCATTGAGATGAAGAGGTGAAATTTCAAGCTCTGAGGCATCTCTCTTGCAACTACTTCGAGCAGGGCTCCCACTGTGAGCAAAGTCAGAGTGTGTGGAGTCAGGTCCATGGTCAGTCCCCACGAAGTGGAAGAGTCTTCCAGGTCACAGCCTCAAATCCCTCCTGCTCCAGAAGGGATCAGAGCAGGACATGGTCAGGTTGCTATTCCCTGCCCCTGTAGTGGCATAGAACCCATAAAGCTGTGCTAAGGAGGGAGAGGTATCATAAAAAAATATTATACCAATCGCACAGTTTTATGTGATGCCTCTCTTCACTCTGACACCAGTTGGATTGGATTTGTTTTCTGTTTGGTGTGAATTTCAGGGGAGAGTCTTAGACTTACAGCCACTTTGCAAAGACAGAGCAAATGGTGGTTTGTGGTGTCTCCTCCCTTGGCTGATCCTCATGTCAGCCTGTTTGTGCTGACAGGCCGTGTGTAAGACACCCACGAGGGCAGGAAATTGCCAGAAGGTTTTAGTCTCTGACCCAAATTGTTGAGGTTTGTCCTTGAGATTTTTGCCCATTCTCAAAGAACTGATTCCTGTGACTAAAATGCCATTTCATTCCTCCTCCTCCTCCTGCCCAGCCTTTAAGTGCTCTGTAAGTCGAGGGGGCTGTTAATTCACTGGAATTGAAAAATCCACCTACATGGCTGTTGTTTGTGCCCTACAGTGTTTGTCTCCAGCCCGAATCCTTTCTGAGTGTTCCGAAGGCAGCGTCAGGAGCAGTCTGCTTCTCACATTAATCACCAGCTGTGTAATGAGGCTTCCTGTGTGCTCTGCTAATAACCAAATCACTGCCCTTATTTGAGACTCTCTGGTGCTGAAGTTGGTTGCTCCTGTGATGTGCTGCCTCGCTGTGCTGTTTGGGAATAGACCTCCCTGAATTACCTGCCTCTAACTCCACTCCTGATTCCTGGAGCACGACACTGTCCAGGCCTTGTTATCTTGCAGTGCCTGTGAATGGTGAACTAATTAATGTGAAAGCTGCATTAGGAGCAGCTGAATTTCTATTTTTAGCTGTACATTCATGTGTTGTTAGTGACCTCACCCCAAAAATACTGAACCTGTTGCTGCTGGGAGCTGCTTTTTGCTGTTGGTTTTGACAGCACAGTTTTCTCCTGCCTTCTGGCTTTGCTAGAAACCTTCCAGCAGTCCCTATCAGAACTTTCCCAGCTCTGATTGCCTGGCATGGGGAGCCCCAGAGGGCTCTTTCAGTGGCCTGTATCAGCCCCAGGGGGACACAAACAGCAGTGTAGGTGATGCTCTCAAGGTCTCTCGTGTGGTGACCCAACTCTCTACTGGCACAGTTGCTTCTCTTACTTTCTACAGGAGCTGGAGCCAGCTGGTGTCCCCACTGTAGCAAACAACGTCTCGTTGACCTGTAGTTCATTTCTGGACAGAGTTGGTAGCTCTTGTCCTCCTCGTTTTCCCTCTCTGGGCCTTTTCTCATACACATGCCTTGTTCCTCAGTGTGTGTGTGCTGTGGGAGCAGGAGTGTTTCTTCAGCTTTTTAAATTGTGTTTTTCTGCTCTGTCTAGCAATCTGCAGAGCGCTGTGTGAGCACACTGCTGGACCTCATCCAGACCAAGGTCAACTACGTGGTGCAGGAGGCCATCGTCGTCATCAAGGACATCTTCCGCAAGTACCCCAACAAGTACGTGGAAGAAGCCTCAGATTTTTTTGGAGGAACTTGTCTGGCATCATGAGAATAGAGCAGAACTCAGCTTACCAGGGTCTGAGGCAGAAGTGGAAGCAGTGATCCCACTCCTAGTTTGGTAGGAGTCAGGTGTTGGCTCTAGATGAGGTATCAGCCTGGCTCGTTATAAGTTTGAATTGAAAGGTTTTGCTTCCCAACCACTCCCTATCGAAGCCTGGATCAAAAGCCAGTAAAGCTCTTGCAGAGGATGCCAGAAGGAAAATTTGGCCAAGTTTATAGCATCAGGCTATTCTGAGTTTGCCAGTCTCCTCTGGAAATCTGTGAAGTGTAGAAGTCTCCTCACACAAGGCTGTGAAGGTTCATGGCTCCCACAGTCTGAGATCCCAGTCGGGTTGTGCTGAACAAAGCACTGCAGGCTTTTCCCACCAAGTGTTCCAAGCTTGGGCAGAGCTCAGCTTCTCCTGTGCTGGTTCTGCAATAAGGTTTTGTCTCCTCAGCCACAGAACTGCAGCAATGCTTTTCAGCAGAGAATTCATGATCACCTGGAAAATAATATGGGACATCTGCTGGCCTCCCTTGCAGTGTCTGCTGTCAGTCTCAGAAATTCTCTGCTTGTGACAGGGATACCCACACATGGGAATAGGAGAAGCTAAATTAGTGTGAGGTATTGTCTGGTTTACAGTAAAGCCTTGTGGGGAGTGTAATACCCAGTTTAGAGTTACCAGGCTGAAGGCTCCAGGATCTGATTCAGACTCACGGTTTGAACTGTTGGATCAAATGTTCCCATTAGGAAACAGAAAGGGAGGCAGCTTTATCTTGAACTCCACATCTGCGTGGTCTTGCTGATGGATTAAACTGCACAGAGCCTGTGAGATCTCAGTGCTCAGCTTGGGGGGAAAAAAAAAAAAACCTGGGAATATCTTCTGTAGTTGAAGGAAAGTGCTGCTTGTTGTGTAGAAATACAAGACATGAAGTGCAGGATTCTCTACAGAATGACGTGGGCAGAAACGGAGTAAAACAAGTCCAGTTCACCCCAGTAATGCACCTGTACTCTGACAAACCAGGTATGAAAGCATCATTGCCACTCTGTGTGAGAACCTGGATTCCCTGGATGAGCCAGATGCCAGAGCTGCCATGATCTGGATAGTGGGCGAGTATGCCGAAAGAATTGACAATGCAGATGAGCTGCTGGAGAGTTTCCTGGAGGGTTTCCATGATGAAAGTACTCAGGTAAAGTTGCAATGTGCATCTCACCTGTAGTGTTCCATGCAGTGTGTTTGTGGGATGGGCAGTAAATGTTATTGCAGGAGTCAGACAATACCTGTCAATAAAAGCTTCAATATTTGGCTAAAATAAAACTCTCGGGAATCTGCAGTTTTGCTTCATTGTCCATGCCTCCAAAATTTCCCTTTTTGGAAGTGTAAGACAGAACTGGAGGGGGTTCCAGATGTTACATACTTTTTGGGGAATAGCTGTATTGGGGACCAGAACTTAGATAGTGATGGGGTGCATCACAGTGCAACACAAACCTTCATTCAGTGCTCGGAGACTTGTCTGTGAAAGTGTTCTGCAACTTGTTAAACTGGGTTTCACTGGCAAGGAATAGTGTAATGCTGTGAGGAAACTCAAGTCTTATGCTTTGTATCAGTAAAGGATGTGGAGACTTGTGAGATGTTGTTGAATGGATGAATTTTTGATCTCTCCTGTGCCCCTCTCTCTTAGGTGCAGCTCACCCTCCTGACCGCGATAGTGAAGCTGTTCTTGAAAAAGCCTTCTGAGACACAGGAGCTGGTCCAGCAGGTCCTCAGCCTGGCCACACAGGTAAGCCAAGGTATCCAGTGCCCCCGAGCCCCGCAGACACTGTGTGGCCTGCTGGGTGACATCTCCCATCTGCCAGGCCAGCCAGCTTTGCAGTAGATACAGTGCAAGAGTGTTCCTTTCTCTCCCAAAGAGATTCTATTTAAAAGCTGCTCTGTGCCTGTTACCATCTGGAATCCGCTTTCTCCTTCTTAGCTCTTGCTTTGTCTGAATTTCTTCCCCATTTCTCATTAAATGGAAAGTTAGGGACAGCGTAGAATTATCAAGAAACCAAAATTCTTTCTCCTTGAAGGTGGCTTGCAGTTAAACATCTGGAGCTATAGCAGAGGGAAAGAGTCTGGCAAAGGCTTTGTTCTGTGAACAGCAAACTTTAAGCAGTGCTATGAAGAAGAAAGAACTGAAGTTTGGGGTTTTTCCTTTGTACTTGGATGCTGTCAACCAACGTGGCAGCTTTGCTGGAGGCTGTAGCAGTGGGTTAAGATCACGGATTCATTATGCATGAGGTGCTGAGTTATGAGCTCAGATCACTGCAGGCAAGGCTGGGCTTGAGCTGGCAGACACAACTGCTGTAGTTCCAGAGGACAGAAGTGGAGATGTCCTGGTGACAGGGGTGGGTGAATCTCAGCTGATCTTCCTGCACTCCTTGGCTGCAGTGACTGGGGTAAAGTGCCCAAAAAGAGCAGCTCCTCTCCAGACCTGCTGTGTCAAGTGATAAAAATAGGCTGCCAGCTGAATGGGCTGTGATTGTTTCTGAGCAGAAAACCTGGAGTCAATCATCAGCTGGTCTTTTTGATCCTCTTTGCTGCAAGAAATCGGGGCTGTGGACTTACTGCACTTAAAACTTTTATTCATTCCTTTGGGGAGTTGCACTGGTCAGCAGCAACAAAGCCATGACCTGCTTTTCTTGCTTCAAAACCTGCTGTTAGGCAGGGTCTGAGCTATTCTTCAGAGGAGGAGTGGGCCAAGGGCACGCTGTATCATTTGTCTGAGCCAGCAGAAGAAAGGTACTAAGTGCTAAAACCCACTGTGCTGAGTCACAAAACATTTAATGGCACCCTCGGAATATAAAAGGCGTCTGGTTTTTTTTCTCTGTTTGTCACAAATGTTGATTCAGTCTGGCTTTTTGTATTTTATATGAATAATAAGTCAACGTAGGACAACTGGCTGTAAAACACTGAAAAACCTCATGCTTCTAGGTCTGATTTCTAGGTAGAGATGGTGTTTTTCACTTGAGTGGGAGAATAATTACACGTGTGTTTCTTTCCCCAGCTTGGGTATTGTTGCTCTTTGACTGTCTAGGGTTTGCCTGCGCAGCAGACTGCAGGTGTGATTGTAGCAGGAGCCAGCTTCATCCAGCCAACACTGGTAAAAAATAGCAGTGGAGCAGCTGGGGCTGGAAGAAACACAGGACTTGAGGTCTCAGACCTCTGCATCCCCGTTGCTGTTGTGGGGCAGTTCTGGGTGGGGAGCTGAGCTAGCCAGGGTTCATTGATATTGCTCCAAGTACATGCAGACTCTGGGGAGGGGAAAATTGGGAGAGAAATGGAGAAAGATTTGAGCCTCTTGTTTCAGTAGGTTTAAGTTTCCAGTGTGGTTTTTTGGCTGTGGGAAGAAGCAGCGAGCCTTGAATCTGTAGGTGCAAGTAGAAGAACGTGGCCTTTTATGTGTGCCCTTGCAGAAAGCCTGCCTGATCCTGAGTGCAGAGTCTGGGAGGGATTGTTAAGGGTGTAAAGAGTCCACAATTCTACCATCAAACAAAACCAGCTCTGCAGAGACTGTGTGTGAGACAACAGAGAGATTTATTTAGGTCCTTAGAAGCAAAAGGAGCTCAGCTCGGTCTCATTCCAAGAAGAGGTTTGAGAATGTCTTGTGGCAGATGGCAGATGCAGGTTCTAACAGGGCAGCAGCAGCAGCAATGAGAGCACAGAAGAGAAAAAGAAATGCCAAGAGGAAGGCTGGTGAGGTGTACAGTATTTTGCTGGAATTTTATCGGGGAAAAAAAGACCTCAGGAACATTTATCCTGTTATTCTGCTGATGTGAAGATTAAAAATCCGAGCTCTTGTTTCCATGAACAGTTCACTACAACATAAAACCACAGCACCTCCCTCTCCTTAGAACATTATCAGCAAACCATCCCCACTCACTTTGCTGCTCTGGGCAGAGCTGCTCAAAGAGGAGAGAAATAATTAGCACTTCATGCAGAGGCAAAAGTATCTGCAGTAAAACAAGGGTGTTATTGACAGCTGGAGAACTGATGAAGTATCCTAAGTGTGTATCATTAGCATCTCTCCATGCTTCATTAGATAACTAAAAGGCAGGATAAATAAGATCTCTTCTGCTATAAAGAATATGCCTTATTAAGATGTGGCTCTGCAGCATCTTTTTGTCCAGCAGTGCTCTTGGGTAAGTCATATATTTCCAGGAATCTTGGATCATTATGCAGTATTGTGTGTCTGCTCTTAGTATGTAACAGTCATTGCCATTTATGTTCTTTTCTCCTGGATTTCTCCTAACTCTTAGTGGCAGGAAAGTTTGGAAAGCAATTCTTAGTTCTGTGGTTTGGGGCAACTGTGGGATGTAAATCCTGGGCTTTTTGCTCCCTGACCAGCTGAGCAGGAAGTCAGGCGTTAATACTTTTGGTTCTCATTTTTAATTTTAAGGTGTTCATCTCAACAAGCAGTTTGTAACATCATTTTGAAATTGGTGGCTGTGGCTGCTGGTTGGTTGGGGTCTTTTAATCCAGCAGAATCACTGCTGGGAGAATAAAGTGATTACAGGCATTAGTTGACCTCAGACCTGTGAGTGATGATGCATTGCTTTGTCCCAGGATTCCGACAACCCAGACCTGCGGGATCGTGGCTACATCTACTGGCGCCTTCTTTCCACGGATCCAGTGACTGCCAAGGAAGTGGTGCTCTCAGAAAAGCCCCTGATTTCTGAGGAGACTGATCTGATTGAGCCAACCCTGCTGGATGAGCTGATCTGCCACATTGGGTCTCTGGCTTCCGTGTACCACAAACCACCCAACGCTTTCGTGGAGGGGAGCCACGGGATCCACCGCAAGCACCTGCCAATCCACCATGGCAGGTGAGCTCAGGCAGCCCTGGGGATCATGGGCAGGGTTGGTTGTTTCTTTCTAGAAAACAGTCCAAAAGATGCCAAGATCTTTTAGAACACCCCAGAGGGATTTTATTGATAGTTTGCAGGTCATTCAAGGGGCTGCTTCGTGCAGAATGTAATCCTGGGTATGGAGTTTCTGAGTTCCTGGGTCAGAAGACACAGGAAGTATCAAAGTTCCTGTGTGAGGAGAAGCTGTGATGTTTTTCGAGAAGACATTGGTTATAAGTGCTCTTGACATGAATTTGAGTAGAAAAGCAGAAGCTTTGGATGACTGGTGCAAGGAGGACTGGAGTGAGAACAGGCATCTTTCAGGAGATGATTTTGTAGGAGCTTTGCTTCAGCAACAGTGCAGCTTTATGAGCCTGTCTCCTGGAGCACAGCATCACTTTCCTGGAACAGGCAAGTACAGGAATCCTTCACTGCTGGAACATGAAATGGAGAAGGATTGGTGAAACTCCCTTTCTCACTTGGTGCCTGTAAAGCAAGGGAAGTGCAAAAGCCATGTAAGCCCCATCACTGTTAGGGCTCAAAAGACAAGGGGTAGACTGACATGATCTGTCTGACCTTTAGGAGGTGGGAGAAATGCTTTGGCTCATTGCCTGGTGCTTTACTGCCTTCCTGGGATCACAGTGCTGGCAGCAGGTTAGTTCTGCAAGAGCAGGCAGTGCCTTGGTCCCAGCTGGGGCTGTGTTGCTGTTGGGCCTGTTCCCATGGTCCCTCATTCAGGTGAACAGTTTGCTATTTGCAGTAGTGGTGTTAATTACAAAATACATTAATAAAAAAAATGTATTTTGCAGCAAGAAGCAGAGTAGCCAGGCTTACCTCTTAATAATATTCCCAAAGTGACATTTGGAGTGCTATTTTTTGCTGTTGCACTGGTAAATCAGTGTGCGATGCTGCTTCTTTTCTATTTTCTGACACCACTTCTCTGCTATTCTTAGCAACTAAAGCTATTTCTGTGGTGGCTGGCTTTGGGAAGCTGAGTTGTTTTCTCCCTGCCTATGAAATCAAGTCTGGCTGCACTGACCCAGAATCAGCAAGCACAAATCTACCAGTTGGACAGGAAAAGCAGTGGCCACTTTCCTACCTCTCCTAATCAAAGATTTGTCTCAAAACGAGCTGGGGTAGCTTTGGGGTTTGGTGTTACCAGCCTTCCTGTACACTGTTGTTCCAGGTCATTACAGAAAATAGCATTTTAGGGGATTTGGCTCAGAGAATGCAGCTTTTTGAAGGAGCAGTTTATTATCTTCTTGCGCGTAGTGTGTGTGGGCTTGACTCCCGTTGCTCATGCTCAGTCTGCTGACCTTAAATCTTCTCTGACTTTGGCAGAACCGTTGCTTCAAGAAACCCAAAAAACAAACCTCCAGGCCCCAGCCAGCAGTGGCAAGCTGGGGGAGGGGGTGCTCAGCACTGTGCTGCAGACTGATCATAATGATGCAGTGGTAAATGAAACAAATGAGTGGGGTTAATTTAATGGCACACCAGGCTTCTCTGATGTGAGCTTACCTCAAGAGGCCCCATTACTGAGGTTTTCTGCATCAGTTTAAGGCAGGCTGAGGGTGTCCAGTGAAAGGTAAGTCCAAACAGTGAGGCGAGGTGATTTTCTGTACAGCTCCTGCACTCCAGTCACCATTCTGGTGGCTGACCCATGTGGTAGAGGCTGATGGGAATGGGGAGATGTCCACAGTGAATGTGATTTAAGAGGGTCAAGACAGCACTTCCTTGAGTGGTGCTTCCCTGGGTGTAAACCTAGGAGGAGTTCTGGCTGGCAGAACACACTGGGTGGCATTTTGATTGATTTATTTTTCGTTCAGGGCACTGTAGGACAGGGTTCTTGCAGCTCTCAGCTGATAGGAAGACCCATTGAACAGCTCACAGATGGTGAAATGTTCCTGCCTCTTCAGTGAGGCCAAGTGTCACAGAGCTGCAGGTGTATCCCTAGGCTGGGGGAGAAATCTGATTGCTTGGCAGTGTTTCCTCATGTGGTGGCTCCCACCACCCCTGCTCAGCCATAATTCCACTGGGAAATTTGGGAAGATATTAACAGGGCTCCTGGGAGAAGCAAGTCTGGTTAGACCTGGGCAGGAGTCTCTACTTCCCTATTTCACAGGTGGCTACAGGAAATTTTTGTTTCTGGTTCAGGCTGTGCATCCATTGTGACTCTAGCATATGGAAACTGCTGGAGGCTGAACTTATAGGGCCAAATCTCCAATTCCCATGACCAAACCCAAGACTGTAAGGGGGAAAGCTTATATCAAGTCTTTTTGCCCTTTTTAACCCACATATTCTTTATTAATTTATTTTCTTTCAAAGAAAATGCAAACCTGTTTATAGGAATCTCTTTAAAGAGACCCATTCTCCACAAATGGAAGCCTTGGGGTTTTGCTTTTTTTTAAAACAAACCAACTCAGCTTTGTCCCTTCCTAATTTCTTGTTGGGCTTTGGGGCAGCAGCAGTTACACAAGACACGGAGGGATTTCTGTGTCTCCATCAGGAGAAGGATGAGTAAGTGTTGAAGGGGTGGAGTGTTAGAGGGATTATATCCTGGGAAGGAACCAAGCGGTTTGTGATGTGCCTGTCTCGGAGAGGCTGTTCCTGCCCGCTCCCAGGCTGGGGGTGGCCGTGCATCAGTCACCACCTCTGCTCAGGAGTGCTTCAGTGAGCAGTTCAGCACACTCAGCACTCTCCCTGCTGAAGGCAGCAGCAGAAAGGACAGCTAATATTAGTGCTATTGGGGCTCTCAAGCTTTTAATGCAAAGAAGCTTTCAACCCTTCCCGCTGCTGCCTGGTAACTAATTCATTCTGCACTCCTTATGCTCCATCTTTTCCTCCTGGCACTGGAATTGGGAGCAGCTTATACTCTGTCGCTGAATCTTTCCCTTCAATAGCTGAATAAGGATAAGAGAATTTTGGCTACTCAAAATCAGGAGCTGCAGTGCTTGCAGAACAGCCCCAAGTGTTAAACACCTTGTCAGGACACTAATTCCCACAGCAATTGTGTGCAGTTACCTGCTGGCTGCAGGAACATGAGCTAGAAATCATTTTATCAGTTACTGCTGGAAACAGGATATAAAATGGATTTTAATTATGTAAAATATGAGCATCTCTGCATCTTAAGAATAAATACATTGTAGTGAGTTCTCCAGGAGCTACAGTTACTTTTTTACCCTCTCCTTATTATCAAATTCAGTGACAAGTGAATATAAAAGATATAAAAGGTAGCCAGACTGCATATGATGATAAATTTTGGAAGCTGTATAATGAGTGTTTCTAGACTAGTAATTAGCATGCCTGCTAACTCAGAGGAAAGGAAATTATTGATAGAAGGGAGGAATCAATTTTAGATTGAGTTTTTCAATTAGAAAAGACTGATGGACTTTGTTGCTGGTCAGGAGAAGGTGATTAATCTAGATCTGAGGGAAGTAGTGGAGTTTGCACTGGTTAGAGTAAGGGCTCAAGGGTTTTATTAGTGTTAGATATCTGAGAAAATCTGGATTATTTATTTTCCCCCATGTTTTCATGTCATTCTCAGGGCCAGTGGGCTGAAAATCATCTCTGTGGGTTTATTTTGAGGTAGGAAATGCTTATTTTCAGTTCTGTAGCCCATGTGGTACCCATGGCTCTCTGTTTTGGAGGGGGTCTCTGATTCTCAGGATGGGTAGGACTCACCCCTTGGAAGATTCCCTTTGCTAGGCTGAAAACCATGTGCAATGCAAGGAAAATCTTTGTGCTCAAAGTGCTGAAGAGCCACATGCCATAACCCTGCCTGGTGCAGGACAGTGGCCACAGCAGCTGCTGGGATCACCTTTTGCCTGGCTGCTGCTGCTGGGCCACCTCTTGCTGTGTTTCCCTGTGCTGGGAATCTGGAGCTGGAGACCAGAGGTGACTGATATTTGTATTTTCTGCTTCTCATTCTCCCCCCACAGCACTGATGCTGGTGACAGCCCCGTGGGCACCACGACCACCACAAACCTGGAGCAGCCACAGGTCATCCCATCCCAGGGGGACCTCCTGGGGGACCTCCTCAACTTGGACCTGGGGCCCCCCGTGAACGTGCCCCAAGTGTCCTCCATGCAGATGGGTGCTGTGGACCTCCTGGGAGGAGGGCTGGACAGCTTGGTAAGCAGCACATCCTCTTTAGCTGATGGGAGATAATTGGAGCTGTGCTTATCTCTGCAAAGCCTTGACCATTCGTGCTTTCAGTGCTCAGCGGGCCGAGCTCCCGGTGCTGAGTCCTGAAACTCCAGGAGGATTTAACCAGAGTTACTGTACCAACTTTCAGCAGGCTTTTCCTGCTCTACAGTGAATGTTGCTGCATGCTGTAGAATCCCCATGGTCAGTGGATGTATTTGTTCTGTGCTTTTTCTGTCTGTAGAAGAAAACCGAAAAGTTGCTTTAAGGATGTAAAAGTCTTTCACTTCTTTCTATTTGAATCAGGCTCCCTTTCAAGAAGGCTTTTATTCCACCCAATTCCCAGCCCTCCTGAATTTCAGTGCTAAAGCTCTCAGGCTGTAACCCCGTGTCTTCCCATTTGTGTATTCTCCAGAGCATGTCATGGTTTAATATCGGTGACATTTTAATTGCAGTGAGGTCAAGAGGGAGCTCTCTGTGCAGTCCTCCCTGTGCCAGAGCTGCTCACCAGGCACCTGCCCTGGCACTAATGGGGTCGGGCTCCACTGGGAGCAATCACACCTCCCTCCTGCTCTGGGGAGTCAGCTGGGCATGAGCTGCAGTGAGAAAATCACTTAGCAAGGAGCCAGCAGCGGGGGAGAGGTCAGTGCTGTGGTTTTTAGGCTGGTGGCAGCCAAGCATTGAGGAGTGGTGACTGTAAGGATCAGCCTGGGGGCTGTTCCCAAGGCAGGGAGCACAGCACGCAGATCCCCAGCTCCCTGCTGGCTTCCCCACAGGGGGAGGAAGCACTCCTGGTGTATTTGCACCATGTAAATCAAGTCAGACTGCCCCAGGGGACATAGTTGGGCGTTTTTCAGACCTACAGTGGATTTGTATTGCTTGAGGTTTGGCTCGTGATGAATTGGGCTGGGTTGTCTCTGCCTGGTTTAGGTGCACTTTCAGTTCTGAGTCAAGCTCTGAATAAGAGGTAGGAGGCAGCTGGATGAACCCCAATTCAGCAAATCCTTATCTGTCAAATACATATTTTTTCAAGCTGCCATAAACTTACTAAAGCAAATGTTAAACACATTTCCAGCTCCAGTACTTCATGGGCTAATGAGCTGGAAACAGTCGAGCTCTGAATGGCACTGGCACTCACAGAGGTCAGAGGTGCAGTAGGCTCTGCACTCTCTAACCAGCAGTTTGTTTGGTTAGCAGGGACGCTGCTCTTACTGGGGATGAGCAAAATGGTCAAACTGGACTTGCTGGGACAGCAGGCAGTGAGCCCAGAGCAGTGACCTGTGCTGCCTTTCCCTGCTCTGCAAGCCGTGCCTCTAAAAACCTGGGGCTGGGAATTGTGTTAAGGTGTTGCAGAAGGTGCTGCTGCCTGGTGCCACAGGATGGTTTGGACTTCAATTCTTCTCTGCTGCCTTCCAGAGCTATCACAGTAACCCTTTGTTTCTCATTAGTGTCACACAAATAAATGGACACTGTAGAGCTAAAACTTGATTTTGGGAGAAAAGCTGTCTCGCAGCTGGCATTAATGGGCTTAATTTAGTGACCTGCTTTGACAGTGGAGCTGTTAGTTGAAATGGTACCAGGCTTTTACTTAATATTTTTCTCAAGCCTTAAGTACGTCCGTGGGGTTATGGAGTGTAATCTGACAAAATGATCCTGTCTGGATGAGGAGTAGCTGTGCCTGGGGCTGCATGGCCAATGCTCTCTCAGCTGAGTAGATGGGGAAGCACTAAAAACAAAATCTGAATCCTGGTGTGGTTTTTGAAGGTGGATGCTTTCTATTGGGGTGCTGTCGCATCAAGTGCGTCAAAGCTCCAGCTTTTCCTTCCCTTGGTCAGTCTCTTTTCTCAGGTAACAAGTGACAGGAGAAGAGGAAATGGCCTTTACTTGTGCCAGGGGAGGTTTAAATTTAATATTAGGAAATCTGTCTTCACCAAAAGGGTTTCCAAGCACTGGAATGGCTGTCCAGGGCAGTGGTGGGGTCACTTCAAAATCATGTCGATGTGGCACTTGGGGACATGGTTTAGTGGTGGCCTTGGCAGTGCTGGTGGAATGTTGTGGAAGTCTTTTCCAACCTAAATGACTCTAGGATAATGAGCTTAATTAGTGGGTGAACGTGATCTGTGTCTTTGTTTGTTGCTGTGGGCACGTGTTTAACAAGTCTCAGGCTGGGTCAACCTTAACCTGGTATTACCCAAATTGCTGGGAAGTGTCCTGGGCTATAGGGCTTGCCAGGAGGATTGGCATTTGGATCTCAGGCTAATATTAAACCACATTTGTGCCATGCCAAAATCGATCTCAAACTGCAGATCCCACAGATTTCTGTGTGTGGGGAGGAGCTGAGACACATCCCAGGGTGCCCCCTGAAGAAGGGCTGAGCTCATCACCCTTCACCAGGGATCAAAAACTCCTGGTTTTCAGCAATGGTTTTCAGGGGGCCAGCAATGCCTGAGTTGTTCTGCTTTGAAATTTCTCTTTCTTTTACTCCTTAAGATTTTTGTAATGCATTTCTTGCCCTGCTTTGTTGGGCAGCCTGAGGCTGCACGCTCTGTGACGGTGACATTGCCTCAGTCCTGTGAGCGTCTCAAAGGCAGCTGGGGGTCTGCAAGGGGCTGCTGCAGGATCTCAGCCAGTCTGTCACACCCACTCAGTGTCATCTCTTGATCCCCTTTTCTACCCCCTTGTCTTTGGAGGGGGTGTCTCATCAAAGGGATGTTCTTGCAGTGGAAGTCCCAATGGGACTAACCCAGAAAGACCAGCAGCAGCGTTAGCTTCCGTGCAAGATGTCATTCTGCATTTCCATTTCTTAAACTGTGGGGTTTTATTTTTCTCCCAGGCATTTAAATAGAGACCGAATGGTGTAAAACTGCACAAACACCAAATTGATATTGTCCATTTGAATTGTCCTCAGCATTGCCAGATATTTATGCCCATGACCAGTGAGACTCCAGCTGCTTGAGAGGTTAATTTCTTTAGTGAGTAAATCTTATTTTATCTCCGTGGTGAGTTGTGTAATTGGTATTAAATATAACATGCATGCACAGATGCTGAGCATGTGTTAACAATTAAAAAGAGGAGGAAAAGAACCTTTGCTGCAAGAGCATTGCTTATAAGCAGAGCAGACTCGCTGCAGGACTTATGGAGAGCTGTTTTCTAGGGAACAGGTTGTGTCCCTCTTTCCCACCATGGGCAGATCTTGTTCTTCTCTGCTCAATTTTCTTTTTCTATAAAACAATGACTAAGCCCACTTTACAAAACTATTTGGGACCT
This sequence comes from Callaeas wilsoni, assembly GCA_013398955.1. Lineage (NCBI taxonomy): Eukaryota > Metazoa > Chordata > Aves > Passeriformes > Callaeidae > Callaeas > Callaeas wilsoni. The sequence goes on from VWPU01007064.1 coordinate 45,340, forward strand.
CCAGCTCCACAGTGTAAAGTAGCCATAGCAGTCACTAATGGGGGAGAAACAAAACTTCTGGGACAGCAGATTGCTGGGTGCAGAGCTGTGCATCCTAAGAGCTGGAGTTTGATGCTTTTTTCCCTCAAGTGGCTGAATTTCACGCAGGTTACAGCCACTCTCCCAGCTCCTGTGCAATGATGCAGTGCTTTGCAGGATGTCTGTCTGTGCTGACATGACATTTTTGCCTTGAAACCTTCTTGTGTGTTCATTTGTTCTGCAAATCCAGGGAGCATGAGAGCTTTGTGGGCACACTGTGCTTCCTGGGAGCCCCTGCCCTGAATGGGAGCAGGGGACTGTGGCCAGGAGCCAGCAAGGCTGGCTTGAAACCCGGGGGCAGAGCAGTAAATCTGCAGGAATGGGCAGGCTTGGATTGTCTGTTATGTAAGGATTTTATTTAATACTCTAGCTACTCATCTACAAGAATATTATTGATTCGAGACTGGCAGCTGGTCAGGTTGATTTATGTCCTAAACTGAAAAGCTGTTTGATAAACACTGAATATCCACGGTTTTCTGTAATATCTGGGACTGGTTTGGGCTGCTCCAGGTGGGGCTGTCCCCCTCTGTGTAATCAGGCTGGATTTTGGGGGGGGGTCTGACCCCAAGGGTCTGTTCCACACAATTCAGGGCTGCAGTGGGATGGAGGGTGGGAGCTGAGCATCGGCTCTCCCTGAGCTCCCAGCACCATAGGCTTGGCAGCCGGGGAATAAACCCCAGTTCCAGCAGTCTGAAGTGCCTGCCTCATCCAAAAAGCTGTGAGCAGGGGCTGCTGCTCTCACTCCCTCCCTGTCTGACTGCTTTCAAGTGGAGAATTCAAAGTCTGGCCTCAAAGGACGACAACCTGGAGTGTTGGGGTTGATTAGGGACTCACCAATGTTTTATAAAAGAGCCCCAAAGTGACCTCCAGTGTGCCCTGGGTGCCACATTCCTCTCCTGGCTCTGCCAGTGATTTACTGTGTATAATCTTAGGAATTTTACTTCATTTACCTTTTCCTGGAGCTACAGTGTGAGAGTGTCTGTGCCAGGTCAGCCCCAACATCCATTTATGCAGTGGATGTGATGCTTTCCCAGAGTGCTCCTCCAGCCTTTGACAAGGAGCTGAGTGACTCCTTTCATCAGGGCTGTTGAGATTTGATGAGCTACAAAGGAATCTGTTAAGATTTCTGACAAAGAGCACATATCCGTTGCTGGGGCAGGGCTGCTGTGGAAAAGGAGCTATTTTGGTGGGTCACTCATTCATATCTGATTCAAAGCTGTTGTAGCAGTCACAGGACTGCTCGAGCTTTGTGAGCTGCTTTTTTATTTTTTTTTTTTTTTTACACTTTGGAGAATGAAAATGGTTAGGATTCAGTGTTGCTTGCTGATGGAAATCACTCAGCAGGGCAAAGCATTAGCAGCAAGTGCAGTGAAACTGGTGCCCGTGGTATTGGCAGTGTGACCTGTCCTCCAGCAGCTTTGACACAGCTGTCCCTGCTTTGGAGAGCAGCCCTTCTGCTCTGCCAGCCTTGGTGTGCAAACAGCCACCAAACAGGCTGCAAACAAGGCTCTCAGATGCCTCTGCGTGAGCTGCAGTGGTGGCTGCAGTGAGATCCCTGCAGCCCGTGCATGGCCTCTCCTGCAGCTCAGGGCTCTCTAACAGGACCAGCCTGCATCAAGGGGGCTGCCAGCAGCCCTGCTCTCAGCATCTCACCTCCTTCCTCTTGGGTACCTGCCTTGGGCTCTTTGCTGCCGTGTTACTGAGTGCGGGCAGCACCTGAGCTGTGGTGCCTGACTCCTGATTTGTCCCCTGTTAACCCATGAATTGCTGTCCACAAAATGCACAGCTGCCCTGGAAGCCCTGCTTATGCTGTGGACACAAGGCAAGGCAGTTGCTGAGCAGTGGTTGTTGAAGCTTCTGTCCCTGGCTCCACCCTCCCTGTTATTTTTTGGTGCTCCAAAAGCGTCACGTCATTTTGCAGAAGTGATTGTAGCCCCTCAGGATCACATGAGCACTTCAGCAGAGTCACTTCATTACAAGCTGCTGTTAAGATGCAAATAAACCCTCCTAATGCAGTAACTCCAGCACTGCTACACTTCATAAGTCAGCATAACTGCTTCCACAGGGCTGGAATTGCAGGGCAAAGGCTGTCCAACTGCAGAGCAGCTGCGGCGCCGTCCAAGCCAACTTGTGCAAAGTAAAGGTGCTGATGCAGCTTGGGAAGAGGTGCTGGCACTGGTTTTATTGATAAATAAAACAGGGTTGAGCTCAGCCTCTTCTTTAAACCCATGTGGCTGCTTGGGTGCTGTTATGGCAGGGTAGGTTTGGAGGGAATAAAGAGAATTCCAGTTTGAAGAAGTTTCGTGCCTTTGGGGGCCGAGACTCCCTGTTCATCCTCTGCTCATCTACTGAAGCTGGCAGCTCTTCATCCTGAGCAGAGGCTTTGTGCTCTTCAGCAAGAGGCAAGGCTGCCAACTTTGGGATCAGGATCAGGGGTTTGCAGTGCCACGAATTCCTTTGGACCATCAGGAGCCAGTCCTTGTCCACTCCACCTTCACAGCGAGCATTTGAGCCCGAGTGAGGCTGACAGCTGTATTAACATGGTCCTCTCCTCTGTGGGGCTGTTCCTGACTCTCCTGTAAGGCAGGTCCAGGTTGTCCTTCCAGCAGGAGTGTCTGTCTGCCCACGAGACAAATGAAAATGGTTAACCAGAGCTGCTGGTCCTGGGGAATTGCTTCAGCAGCACTTCACGCCTGACTAATATCTGTTTCTTTCCTTCTGCACTCTGCCTGTCACTCCAGATGGGAGAGGACACTCCGTGGGTAATTGGTTCCTGTTCCCTCTGTCTTCCTCCTTCCCTCTTACTCACACACATCACTGCTACCATCTCTTCCATCACTCTGAGTTTGGAATAAAGTTACGGTTTGGGCATCTCGCAGGAGGAGAAACAGACCTGCAGTTCCTGAATGGGGAAAGCGTCGGTGCCATGGGAGAGTGACAGGCGAGAGGAACAAAAAAAGAGACTTTGTGCTGCTGCAATGGGAAGTGCAGCCCGGATCTGATGTGGAACTGATCAGTTCTTTATTAACTTCCCCCCTTTAGCTTGTGTAACTGGTGCAGTAGAAATGCTGTCACTTCTCTCTCCAGTCCGGGCAGAGCCAGCTCTGCCTGTAGGGACCTGGAGGAGCTGCAGCTCCTTGGCGCTGGCTCTGCGGCTCTGGAGCACATCTGCAGTGCTTGGGCCCCAGCACAGGAGCCAGGAGAGGCTCAGGCTGTGCTCTGCAGAGCCCTCCAGCCACTAAAGAGGGGCTGCAGCAGCTCAGAGCTTCCTGGCATTGGAAAGAGGTGTTGGGTCCAATCTGGAAACAGACGGGGGCTCGTGGTAAATTCTGAGCCTTTTTTTTTTTCCTCCTCATTGTGAGAGCTGGAGTCTTAACTAAAGCAATAAATCCACATTCTACTTTCCGCCCCGAGGTCTGACATGTAGGGAAATTGGAAGACTTGTGGATAGCTTGAGGAACCCCAGTATGTCATTCCCTGTCCCTTGAAGCCAATATCCGTGTACGAGCTGCTTCGAGCTTGGGTTCCTACCCTGCAGCTCCTTCTGATGAGTGTAGTAGGAAATGGTAGAATAGTTAACATCTGGCTTGATTATGCAGAATTATTCAGTCATTTCCATAATACCCTTTGTAAAATGCTTGCTGCTTGATAAACCAGCCTTTCTCCTGCTGCAGACAACAGAACCAGAAATCCTCAGTGCATACAATAATATCTGCAAATGAACTGGATTCTTTCTTTTGCGCTGGACTTTGCTGCCTGTCAATACAAAGCTTGAAGTTCATCTGCATGCAAGGCTATGAATAGGGATGAGGTGTAATAGTTGCATTTATTACTCCTCAGTGAGCCAATAACAAGATGTAAATGATCTGATACATTAATCTAAACCACGGCTTGGCTTAGAGAGCAGTCAATAGAACAAAACTCTGCTCTGTCAGGCTGTTTCTGTGGGGGAGACTTGACAGTGTAATAAGCCTTATTTTATAAGCTCAATATTAATTGAATTTGCGTTCTCTGGCTGGCTTCCTTTGGTCTCTGACTGATCCTTCTTTTCACTTTTATCTGTTATTTCTTAAGTAAGATAAGCAAAACTGGACAGCCGGAGCCTGGGTTGCTGTGTGGGGAGGTGGCTGTTGAAAAAGATGAGGAATCTCCTCAGCTTCTACCATGACCTCAAGTAGGGATAAACTGAGTCCCACACAGGAAAAAAGCTCTTAAGGCTTCTTAACAAAAAGCAAAATGTGTGTGATTTGTTCTTCTCTAACACCTACTTAGAGTGGCTAATGTTGCATCAGGCCAGGGCTGGGGGAAGGGGGATAGAAGAGAGATCCAGGGAAGCACAGGGATTTGTCACATTTTGCAGGTTTTATGGAGGCTAGTTATCATCTGGTAAGTCACTGTCTTACACCTTTGCTGCTCTTCTCAGGGCAATTTATCCTTTTTATCTGTGCTCTGATGGAGAGGGGTATGAAGCTTTATGGTATCTCTTGACCAGCATAAAAGATATTTGCTGTGAGATCTCTCAGAGAACAGGCTGGAAGGGATCAGAGCAGAGTTAATTTCCAAGTTTTTTGTGCAGAGGGAAAAGGTCAGAGCCTTTTTGGCTCCAAGCATAGGCACTCCTGGAAGCTTTTGCTTCAGCTGTATGGTGCATTTGTTCAATATTCTGACCCATCAGCACTTATTTGAACAACATATCTGGAGCCTTTGTTCACCCAGTTTGTCACATGCTTTTTTAAAAGCAAACTAACTCCCCAAACCCTAACCAAATGGAAGAGCAAAACCATCTACCAGGTGAGCTGTAATGTATCTGGTCTGCCAGTCCAGCCTTTTCCTAATGGGGCTGGCTCCTGCCTCACCCCTGCACTTGCATCATCCTCTGTTCATGTTGTCAGGGCACGTTCCTTGTCTGAATGTGACCCAAAAAAACCCTGTTCCAGGCAAAAAAATTACCCTGGTCTTCAGAAGAAAAGCCTGGGACACAGATAAGCCTGGAGATGTGTCTGCAGTGAATAACCACTGCAGATCTCGGCTTGTTTCCTCCTGGCTATCAGTCATCTGTTAAGTGCATTTTAAATATTCACAGGAATGATGTTTTACTTGCAAACGGCACTTGTAGCCAAGCCTTGGAGCCTGCCCTGATCTCTGAATTCTCCTGAGCTTGTGCAGTGATGTGGAGGTTTGAAAAATGGGCTTTGTCACTGGGAATGTGGTCTGGGTGCTTTGTAAAGGGAACTTATGGGGGGAGAGCTTCTAGGTGGGCTGCAGAAGGGCCCCAGAGAGGATTTAGTGTTTATGGAGGGCTGTTTCAGTCACTTCTGGCTGTGGATTTGTAGCTTGGCAGAAATTGGTACAGAAATAGCCTGGTGCACCGTGAGGTCTCTTTGCTGTTGGAGTGCCCCTTAGATGATGAAGCTGTTTTTTCCCTGTCCGAGGGAGGGGAGCATCTTCAAAGCCCCCCTCTCTGAGCTGTTGTAAGAGCCAGCACGGACCCCGTTCTCTTTGCTCCTCGTTGCTGAAAAGAGCCGCGTGTCGGAGGAGCACAGCCAAGATGCATTGTGCTTGCCCGTGGTTCGTAGCTGTTCCCTAGAAAACCAAAGCTTTCAGGAAGAGAGCCTTCCTGTCAGTTTTATTTTTGTGCCGTTTCACAGTTACCCCACTGGGATTTGTGGAGCTGCTTGGGGCCTGCTGGCAGCAGCAGGGCTGAGGGGAAGGCAGCCATGCACGAAACGTGAAGAAGGGAGGTTTTGGTGCAGACGACAGCCGCAAGAAGGGATGGATTTTTGTTCTTATTAACCTGCAAAACGCTCCTGTCCACAGTGAATGCGCGGGGTGGTTCTCCAAGTAGCTCTGCTCAGCCAGCAGCAAGCAGCCCCTCTGTTCCCTGTGCTCTCCCAGGCCTGCATTTCCGTCTGTCCTGTATGCGGGAGCGGTCCGTGCTCGCAGCGCCCGGGCTGCGCTCCGGCCGTCCGACACTTGGCTTAAATGATCTTGGTCTTCCTCTCCTCTCTCTCCTTCTCTCTTTCAGCTTGGCAGTGACCTTGGCGGGGGCATTGGAGGAAGCCCGGCAGTAAGTGCCATTCCATTTTTTTCCCCAATTTCCAACGCTGCTCAAAGCTCAGGGTTTTTAAGTGTAACCTCACCCGTTATGTGCTGGAAGGTGCTTTTGAAAGCCCCGAAGATGTTTGAAAATGGATAAATGCAACTGGAACACACAGGACCTCACCTATGTTGATTTGAGGCCAGCTGCCACCTGGGCTTTCCTAAGAGCAGCCAGGGCCAGAGCTGTTCACTCTCTCTGCTTAGCTCTTCTTCCTCAGAGCTTTTAGTTGGAGCACCAGCGTTAACCCTGGCAGTGCCTCATCCTTGTGCAACTGCTTTAGCAGCTGAAAGGCCAAGGATGCTTATCCTTGCTCACAAAGCCTGGTCTGTAACCCTAACCCAGTGTCACCACAGACTTGCCTGAACTCGGTGCTTCCTCCTCCCAAACTCCACATGAGATTTTTGCCTGGACATCAGGGTAAGGTGCTCTGAGCTTTCCTACTACATGTGGTCAGTGCTGCCACCGGCCACCTCCTCTGTGCCTGTGCTTTGGGAGTGTCCTCGTGCCCACAGCGCTTTCCAGGGCATGGGACAGTTTCAACCTGCTTTCAAAGCACCCTTGGCTCCAAGCTCATAGCAGCTTCTTCCAGAAGAGCATAGAAAGGGAATGAAACGTGGCGTGGAGATGCAGCGGGCAGGAGGGAGCGTGCTTCCAACCCACAGCCTCTAGAAAGCTCCAGTCGTTCTTCCCAGGACTCTGTATCCAGTAATTCAGTGAGGAAAGCATACTCACTTCTGGAGGGAGGGCTTCTCACAGACCCTTGTTATGGCTGCAGTCATTCTCTCTCCTCCTATCGTCGAATCTGGCATTCCTTTCTTCCTTCAGCACGAGGGCAGAGGAGAGCCGGTGGCACAGCGCACCTGTACACCCAGGCAGCCCACAGCAGGGCACGGGAGATGGTTCCCTGTGGTCATCATCCCTACAAAGCCAGGTCTCTGCCCTCCTGGGCCAGCAAAAACCCACCAGGCAGTTCTGCCCTGCTCACTCTGCCTGTTCCTGGGCTGCTGGCTGGGGAATCTTTTTCTCAAGCACAGCATTCATCCTGCTAGGAAGAGAATTTGGGAGTGTAACTTGAGTGTGACTGTCCCATCTGAAGCTGGGCACCTAAAGGTTAATATTCCAGCTTTGGTGCCCTCATTTAAGCCCTGGGAGGAAAGGATTGCCCTTCTTGCAGGAAGGTTGTCCTCTGGCAGACTCTGCTTCGTGTAATGAACCTTTTGGGCCCCAGTGCTGCGAATGCAGAGCTCTGGCTTTGGGTGGGAGTACACAACACGGTCATGACTCCCTTGCTATCTCTGGATATGCAAAATCTTGCAGATTCCTGAAGGCTGACGTAGTAGGGGGAAGGTTTGAAGCATTTACTCTTTTCCCTGGGTTTATGTAGGGTAGATCCACAAAGCATATTGTGTTATGAGAAGGAGATATGGAGAAGAAAGATTCCTCTACAGTGGGAATAGATAACTGGAGCTATAAAAAATGATGTGGAAGCTTGGTTGAGGTGACAGCCGAGTGTAGGGATTAGCTGCCAAGAGCTTCGGAATTCAAATGCATAATTTAGCACTATTGATAAATCAGTGGGGAAGCTGCAAATGGCTTTAAAATATTTAGGATATTGCCCGAGTTCATGCTTTATTTAGTAAGTAGTGCTCACATGTTAATGAGTGCCTGTTCTTTCTGACTCCTCCAGGTGGGACAGACCTACATTCCCTCCTCTGTGCCAGCCACCTTTGCCCCTTCTCCCACCCCAGCAGTGGTCAGCAGTGGACTCAACGATCTCTTCGAGCTCTCTTCTGGCATAGGGATGGCTCCTGGAGGATATGTGGCTCCCAAGTCTGTACGTAAGGAAAAACAATCATTCCCAGTTCATTGCCTTCCCTTGGGCTACGAATCTGGCATTGCTCACTTGTCCCATTTATTGTGGGTTTCTGGTGCTAAAACTTCAGCTCAGTCCCCTTAGGGGTGCTCTGGGCTTTTCCCAAGTAGAGTAAGTACGTGTTGGAAACCACATTAGTTATTAGTTACAGGCTTCTGGCATTTTAGCTGTTCCCTCATTTTACCTGTGACAGTATTTCTCTAAAGAATGGCTTAGGTAAGATCCGAGACTTTCAGTTGTGTCAGAGCAGCTTTCCTGCAGACCTACTTCTTAACAAGCTTCCCCAGGAAACTGAGGGCAAGATCCAATTTGCAACAACTTTCCTAGCAAATTTGTTTATTTGGAGGAATCCAACGTGACAGTTGAGGTAAAATCATGTAATTGGGATGATGGTGCCGCAGTGGAATGCAGAGAAATGTTCTGTCAGCGACAGAGATCGCAGAGGCTTGGGCTGAAGTGTGAGCTTGGAAGGGGTCATGAGACACAGAACATGGTTCTGGAAACTGGCTGTGGAGCAGCCACAGGGAGCTCAGGCTCCTGAAAGGGAATAAACAAAAATTAGCACTCAAATAGTCCATGGATGGATAATCTTAAGCCATCCTCTGAAATCGAGGATCTCAAGGTATTGCAGCTATACCCAAAGCTTTGGTCCTTGCAAATACTGCACCATATGTAAGACCAAGTACAAAAAACCCACAGCAATTCTGAGCTAAGTACTGCCTCATTTTGCACCACTCAGATCTGAGTGGTTTCCCATGGTTTTTCCCATGGAGGTGATTTGGGAATCCAGAACCTGACAGATAATAGTATCAGCCCCGTGATGTTATTTGGTTCAAACTTTAGTGTTGTCCTGCCTCTAATAGCCCAGCCAGCCCTTGGAGAAGGCTGTCCAGCAGCAGACTGGGTGAGTCTCACGTTCGTGTGGTGGACACAAGCTGTCGCTGCTCTTGTGCACACTAATGCTGTAGTAATTGGATTTCTTACGTGAGTGCTGTGAGCAAATATGGATTAGGAGCAGCAAGCTTATTCCTCAGTGGTGAGCTCCATCCTTTCAACACCCCATGTCCCATCTTCCCTGTAGTGTTTCTTTAGCCTTTGTGGGCTTAATGTGCCAAGGTAGCTCGGTTTCTGAGCTCAGGAGTTCTGTTTATTGGAAAACTTGTGCTTGTTTGGTATCTTCAGGCCAGGCTGCTCACGCTGAATGACATCTCTTGTGTTTAAGGTTTGGCTGCCTGCGGTGAAGGCTAAAGGATTGGAGATCTCAGGCACATTCAGCCACAGGCAGGGACACATCTACATGGAGATGAACTTTACCAATAAGGCTTTGCAGCACATGACTGACTTTGCCATTCAGTTCAATAAGAACAGGTAAGAAATTAATAGCAATGCACCGTGTTCAAGAGATTGCGTGCTCCTGGGAAAGGAGTTTGTGCCTACACCCCTAAATTTAGGGAGGGCTCGTGCTTAGGTGTATAATGCAGTCGTGGAAGTAGCTTGGATGATGCAGCCTGACCTCTCCATCACACCATAATTGTGTGAAAGGGCTGAAAAAACACAGACTGATAAATCTGAGGGAAAACAGGCAGCAGACAGTGCCATCCCTCTCCCAGCTCTGAAACAGCATCTGCCCCATTTAACCTCTGTGGAGCTTTTCAGCAGCCTCGTGAGTTTTTAGGCAGGCTGGTGGGTTTATAGCCAGTAAGTGCCCTGGGGAAAACGAGCACAAACAGGCAGGATCTGAGCTGCACAAGTATCAACCCATGATGCCTCTGCCTCCTGACTTCATCACTGTGCTGGCCCTCGAACTGTCTGGAAGCACAGGACTCCTTAATAAAGCTGCCTGTCACTGAAGGAGCTGCAAGGTGGGAGCCTGTGGCACATGTTCTCCCTGTAATAGGCAGCAGAACAATTCTGCCAGAAGCAGCAGCCTCTTTGAAGTCGAGAGCATTCAGATCGTTCTTGGAAACCCATCTCAGCCAAAGGACACAGCATGGCAGCACAGCCACGGTGTCTTCCCACAAATACCCTTTCCAGGGAGCTTATCCTGTGCTTTGCTCTGTGTTATCTTCAGCAAGGACCAGGCTACTTCTTATCAAGACTGCAAAGAGTATCTTGTGACTGACATGTTCTCTGTATTTCTTAATATCACTTCAGTGGAAAAGGGTTCTCTCTACTGAAGATCCACTGAAACCATCTCTTTAATCTCACTGTTAGCCTTGCAAATTCAGGATTTCTTGGGATGAATAAGATTTACTTAGAAAAGTCATTATGCTAAAGAAGTCTTAGTAAATGTTCTCCCTGGACTGCCATAGTTTCTGGGGAGTTTTGCTAAGCTGCTATATGCCAATGTTTCATGCAAATTGGCCTGGAAAAAAAGGCACTTTGTTTGTGTTTTTTTTTTCCCCATACATCAATCTATGTTTCAGCCACACCTACGTGGTACTTTGTAGGATGTAGGTACTTTGGAGGATGTAGAAAGTTTAAATACTGTACAGTAAACCAGCAGTTTTTCCTCTTGCAGCACAAGCTCCATATACAACCTACTACTATTTACTCTTTTACAAATGCTGTTGTCCTGTCAATGCTTCCCACTGTGCCTGGTGCACCAGAAAGAGCTGCAGAGGGCTGGTTCTTTAAGTGTAAATATTAAGGTTTGTGATTGGGAAGTTTCTATTGCTTTTCCCTCCTTTCCTGCTGCTGCTAATCGCATTCACTGCAGTCTCAGGATAAAGCATTAAAAAAAAAGAAAGAAAGCAAGCTAAAGCTCTGGTGTGCTGTAATATCACAGCCCCTTAGTAACAAACTGCAAGTTTGGTTTCCCTCTGAGTCCTAGGGAAAACATGAGGGTTTGTGTCCTCCAAGGTGAAATGGCTGCAGAAGGCAAATCATGTGGCTCAGCCCTTGCTAGGAATATTCCTATTCCAGCTCCCTAGAGCTGAAAACTAGGGAGAACCAGGAATGGGGCATTTACTGGTTTCTGAAAGAGTGACAAACCTGATGAATGTGGCTGACTGTGCAGAGACAGCATCAGGCTTTTAGTGAATAGAATAAAAATACACACCTATCCATCCTGCAAATGCCCTGAGACCTCTGAGCTAATGTGAATTCTGCTAGAGAGAAATGCATTTATGAGTGGACACCAAAACATCTGGGCTTCCATCTGCTTTTGGAAAGCAGCTGGTCCGTGGTGCAGGAGTGCTGTGTTACATGTGAGCTGCTTTCCCTCTTCTCCACGCTAAGCAGAGGTGCCTGTGGAATTAAATGTTCCTTGGACTGAACAGGCAAGTAAACATTGCTGGGACACATCCCAGTGAAGGAGCCTCCAACCAGGCAGCTGAGCCAGGTGCTGTCACTCAGGACCAGGCAGCTGGATGTGTTGATTCATTTGTTCTGCAGTGCTGTTCCAAGCCACATGTTCCTCCTTGGCTGCCTGGCTGTTCTGTGCTGGCTCCAGGGCCCTCTGCCACAGCTGCCAGGGATGCAGCAGCCATGCAGTGTGTGATACACCCTACCTGCAGTGCTCTGGAGCTCAGGAGCAGGGAAACAACACCTGGCTCTGAGTCCAAGTCCTTCCTTGCTGGGCAGGCTGGTGCTCGGCACACAGACCAGTGCCATGTGGGTAATGGGAGAGTTCCCAGGAGCTGGTCCCTGGGGCAGGATGGTGAATTTGTCAGCAAGATCACCCTGGGTGAGTTTCCCATGCCTTGTCCTACTTTGTCTGCCCATTTGAGCTGTGTTCCCTCCCTGGAGTAGCAGCAGGGGCAGCTCAGGAGTAGTGGGAAGATGAGCCAGGTGGTGCTTGACAAAAGGAACGTTGTATTTTGGACGATGCAGGGCTGCTCTCATCACCTTTCTTTTTCTCTCACTCAGTTTTGGGGTCATCCCAAGCACCCCCCTGGCCATTCACACACCTCTGATGCCAAACCAAAGTATTGATGTCTCCCTGCCCCTCAACACTCTGGGACCAGTCATGAAAATGGAGCCTCTGAACAACCTCCAGGTAAGGATTGTCTCGCTCTGGGCAGGGGGGAGCTCAGCAGGTGCTCAGCCCAGTTTGTTTGGCCCAACACAGTGTGGTAAGATTCTAATCACAAAACACCATGTGTGAACAGTCAGACCTCATGGATTTGGGCCTTGAGTCTGGCCAAAACTTAGTTCCCTTCCTTTTCCTAGCTTCTCGCAGAAAAACTGAAACAGAAACTTCTTGAATTTTGTGACTTTTCAAACGCCTCAAACCAACTGCCTGCATCTGTGTAGATTAAGGGCTTTGTTCCAGTAACACTGTTCTGTAAACTGGACATGAGGCTTGGCTGGACTTAAGAACTGGAGCAGGTCTGAACACAGAAAGTGCCTGTGGTGGAGCAGGCAGAAAGCTGTCAGTAAGAATTGAGGCAATTAAAGGAATTGCAGGAAAGATGGCAACTGCTGAGTGATTAATATTTCTCTAGTGCTCTTAAATTCCAGGGTGCTTCACAAAGGCACATCCCTGCCCCACACAGCTTAATCCAAGTCAAACTGTGTGTTCCAGGAAAGGCAGAGGAGAAATGACGTGAGCAGCTAATGTTTCATTAATGAGGGTGTTGGTGCATGGCAGGGACAGCACTCCCTGGAGGAGCCTCTTTATCAGATTGACAGCCCAATGTGATAAAGACAGGACAGATCCAGGGAGATGTTCCCCTCTGCTTTGGACCAGAGGCTGTCTCCAGTGGTCTGGAAGTCATCAGGCAGACAATTCTCCCTGGAAGGAGGCTCTTCCCCACTCCGGCCTTGTGGAGTGCAGGTCAGCAACTCCTGCCCCTGCTATGGGTCCTCCCATGGTATGACTTTCCCAATATCCCAAAATGCAGTTAACTTGCACTGCAGCTGTCTCTCTCACCTCAGGTCTCCAGGAGGTGGAACTGGGCTGGGTTCCTGCAGCATAGCAGCCCGTAGAGGGGACTATTTTGAAGCAGCTCATTCTCTTTTTAGTTTAAGAGAATGCAATGGAAGTTACTATTTATTCTGCCTGAGCAACTGTTTTTTCCCCTTCTTTTGACTTCCTTTCTGGGGCTTATGACTTATTGATGAGTCTTTGGGCAAACAGCTTGAAATAGCATCTCTGGCACTCAAAGGAGCAGTCCCACACTCGGGCTCCGAGCGCAGTCATGCGACGGGGGAGCAACACAGACAGTGAATGAATTCCATGGCCTGTCTTCCACAGCTGGCCCTTCCAGCCTCTGGAAGAGCTGGATTCCCTCTGCAACCAGGTCGTGAAGGTGAGGTTGCATTTGGGTCAGCTGTGGTAAAATCTGCCTCTGGCTCTGAAGGGAATGTGGAAGTCCCTGGGAGGTGACAATCCCAGTCAGCCTCCACAGCTCTGGGGACTCTCAACAAGGCACTGCTTCCTTTGATCAGGAATGAAGTGAAGTATTTGGGTTATTAAATCTCTGAAGGGCTTGGAACACAGTTTGTTTCTTGTAGCATCTTCTGCTAGAACAAAGCTAAGGGAAAACATGTGAGGAAACCTCCAGCTACCTTCTATTGAGACAGCGGAGCATTCGTTAGTGCCAGACTCAGTTGTTAATTTGCTAATGCTCTCATTGCCATAGAAGTTGGCTGCCCTTTTACAATTGGGGAAGCTGCCATATGGAGTAATAGTATATTTCTCTGCAAAGAGTTGAATCACGATAGCAGATGCCAAGTTAAAAAGAGCACTCCCCTTACTTTTTTGACAGCAGTGGGCTTGATGGAGATCTATCAATGCCCTGACAGCCAAGGCTCTGGTTTTGTTTTGTGGGTTCATGTAGAAAGGATTTGTCTTGAAACATTCAGGAGTCGCTTTGGTGACCTACTTAGGGAACAATTTATAGCATAATATAGGAGCAGAGAATACAAATGTTCCTGTATTCATTGAAGAACCAAAACACTCATCAGGTTGAATTTACTTAATGTGGTTTTTTTCTCAGCTAGGGAACGTTGAAGCAGATGCAGGGCTGATTTGAACCTGAGGACCTTATGTTCATCTCCTATTCTGGTGGGAGTTTTTTGTTTTTAGTAACAAGAAAAATAAGTCCTGAAGTAACCAAACTGATAGCTTTCAACTTTTTGTCATGTTAATTAGACACTTCAAAGACTAGTTGTACATTCCTTAGGCAGCTATTTCAGAAGTAATGAATTCATGTCTTGTTCAGGTTATTTTTATTACCATTTCTAATCTTTCACCCAATACAGCTCATTTAATCTTGACATTTGTAATCATGGAGAGGAACTAAAATATTTGACAAGGTAACGAAAAAGACGTTTTTGCAAGAAGATGAGGAAGACTTAAATATTTTCAGAGGCTTACTTAGGTAAAATATAGCTGAAGAGTCTTGTGTTTGCTGGTCACCATGCATCTTGTGATGCTGAATACCAGACTTCTGCCTTGCTTCCCAAAGTATTCATGATCATTTTCTTGACTTGTTGACTCAGCTTTAACCCTCAGTCTAGCAGAGATTTATCCAAAGGGTAAAGCTAGACTGGGCACAGCACTGTAGGGCTGAACAAACCCAAATCCCTGCTCTCTGGTTCATCTCTTTCACTTCTGTCAGATTAAAAAGCTGCTGTCAGATTAAAAAGTTGCCTTTGGAGTGTGCCTGTTGCTAAAGAAGATCTGACTTAGTTATTTGTGTGCTTCTGACTTCTGGTGGGGGACACCCTTGCAGTGCCTTGTCAGCATTTTGGGGGCTGCCTGGTGCTTGTGGGTGCTGTGGTCCCCCGCCCTCTGCAGAACATGGCACCAATAAATAACAGCAAGCCCTTGCCCAAAGGTCTGTGAGAGGCTGTGTTGACCTTCCTAGGTGTTTGATAGCCATGGAGATGTCTCTGAGAGCTGTACAGGTTTCCCTGGCTCCTGTAGTGTTGCCTTTTCACAATGAAAGCAGTGGTGACACTGCTGGTGACGTGTGGGTGGGCTGCTGGGGCCGTACCCAGTGGGAGAGGTGGGCTGGGTGAGGTATCTTCGCCACCACGTGTGTGAGACCTTCAGCTCTCAAAGAGGAAGGTGGGTTCTGAAGCAGGGATTTGCACTGGTGTGGAATATTAAGTCTTTCCAGATACTTCTTCAAGTCAAATTTGGAATTAGAAAATGCCTGGGCTGAGAGCCTTTCTATGCTAAAGAGAACCACTGTTCTGATAATTGGCATTTTAACAGCTATGGAATGCTGTGAAATTGGAATACCCACTGGAGCACACGAGAATTGCTCCCCTGATCCTGGAGATGGGTGAAGTGGAGCCAACCTGCTGCCAGAGTTTCAGAGCTCAGGCCTGGCCTGTCATGGCACAAATATGATAATCTCTCCTGTGAGATTATATCCCCTTGCAGGAGGCAATACAGCTGAAAACGAGCTGCAGGCACTCCTGGAGCAGCAGCAAGTCTGCCTGAGGCTGGAGCCACTCTCTTGGGATCCACGTTCGGAATGCACCATCAGCGTGTCCCAATCCCCAGCACTACCTGCTGCCAGCCCTGATTGCTGCAGCTACAGAGCATGCAGCTGAAAAAAGCTTGAATTTTTCAAAGTGGGTTTGGTTTTTTCCCCCCTAATTCTATAAAATGCTCTGAGTATGGAAGGGGAAGGATCTGCCAGCTGCATTTCTCCCTGAGAGGGGGCACTTGGAAACACAGACTTGCTGCTGGGCAGTGCGAGGTGCAGGATGCTTTCGTTTCTTGAAATGAGTTTGGCAAAACGCTTTTGTAGAGACAAAGGAGGAAGGTGCAGCTTCTCCACTGAGGCAGAATCAGTGTTGCTAATGCAGTAGGTGATGCTTATCCTTCCAGTCTCAGTTCTGCTGTAACTCATCACCTGTGCTCCTCCACGCTCCGGCGTCTCGCAGGGCAGAACCGCTGGAGCTCTCATTCATCAGAGCTGTTAATGTATCTCAGGTCACAAACACAGCACTCAGAACTCGGAGGCAGATTTCACACATCCAGCTCTCCGTGAAAACAAGGCTGAGAATTGTTGTGAGCAGCAATTCCAGCCAGCAGATGTTCACCCTGCAGAGCCTGCTTGATAAATGACACAATATCTGCCCGTGTGTGAGTAGTGTCAGAATCACTGACCAGCCACCACAGAACACCTGTGGACAGCTAGATGGGGAACATCTAGCTAGATTGGGTTTGTTGCCTGGGTTATTCTTTAACAGTCTCTACTCGTGAGAGTCTTATTTCAGCAAAGAACCCTCCTGGGAACGCTCTGAATTAAGGACTTGGATCACAGCTTGGCATCTGTGGCCAGTTCCTCGCTCGGCTGTGGAAAGCTGTTGGTTTGGGGGTTAAGAGCACGTCTGCCACATGGTACAGCACATTTATAAATGGTACATTTTGAACTTGAAGTGCAGCAAGGCACACGAGAGCACAACCCTCCCAGTAACTCTCTGTTCCCTGACCACTGACGTAACCCAGCCTCGCTGTGCGTGCACAGCTCCGGCCCCAGCTCCAGGCTCATCCCCGTGGGAAGAAGAGCACGTGGCTGGCAGAGGCTGCGAGCACCCCTGGGATCCTGAGAACCCTACCTGTCACACAAAATGAAGTGAAGGAGCAGCATTCCCTCGGGGCAGAGCAGCAGCCTGTCAAAGAACAAGCTGTGACCTTGGGAGGTAAAAAAGGCTCTGCAGAGGAGAGTTGTTCTTGCCTTAACAGTTTGGCTGTTACCAGGCTCTAAAGCAAAACCCAGCTTAAGTAAATCCTTAATTTAGTGTAGGTGCTAATGGAATTCCAAGTGGGTATGTTGTGTACTTGCTGCTGATGGAAAGCATCTGTGTTGCTTTCAGACTTGACTTTGAAAGTCAGTTCTGTTGCTCAAGTCTGGGATTTAAAGCATCAGAAACCTACACTATTGAAGAAAATAACTTGACGTTGTTCTTAGGAGGTACTTCTTCCCCAAAATACCACATTTTGGGCTGTCAGAGCATTGCACTGCAAGAGAGCTCAGCAGAAGGGTGCTCGTGCTGCAAGGTGAGCAAATATATTCCAGGGGTTATTTCTAGAGATGCTGCTTCCTCTAGTCAGATCACGAACAAGATGTAAGTGATTTGAAACCCTGAGCCAATTTTTAGTGGGCTCGCACCTTTTCAACAGTCAGGCATCACACAAAAATCTGACACCTTTTGACTTCTATCCCTCAGAGCTTTGTAGGTTGCTTGACTAAATTCACAAGGTACTAATATTTTTTTTTCCCCTCTCTGAAAGATCACAGATGGAAAGCCATTTTTATTAAAAAGGCTTCTGTTTCAACTCTGAAATGTCTGAAACGAAAGGTCTAGCTGAAGATTTAATAGTTCGTGTCCAGGTCAGCAGGTTAAAGCTGCAGAGCCATGAGCAAAGTTAGTCTGGACCAGAGGATTTGTTGAATGCAAGCAGAGGTTCCTTTCAAGCATATCAAACCTGGAGAGACTTCTCAGCTCCTGCTAACCCATCAGATGTCATTGCCTGTCTCAGGACAATGTTCCCACCTGAGGGGAGCACTGGATTCTTTTTGGCAAGTCGCTGTCATTACCTGCTCAGCTTCTTGCAGGTGCTGCTGTGGATCCGCGCTCTGCCTGGGGCTGCTTTTGTAGCCTGTCAGATGGCCCTGGATGCTCCTGACGTGGAGCATGACCTTGGGAAGCTGTTACCAACTCGAGGCCTCTTCTTGGCGTGAGTTTCCCCATCCAGGTGTCTGCGGGTGCCTTTTTATGGACCAGATCTTGTGGAGCACCGTGGCTGTTCTGGGGAAGTGCGTGGTGCTGCATAATGGAGGTTTATTTTGAGGAGCTCCCTGGTCGTGTCCCAGTGCTGTAGGTTAAGGAGAGCCTTTTCCATGCTGTGTGCAGAAGGTATTTGTGACAGCTGATTCCTGCATGATTACAGCTGCTTGCAAGGTGACACGTGATGTCATTCCTGAACCCAGTGATGCAGTTTGGGAAGAAGGCTGGCATGTGGCTTGATTTTTCTTTACTGGGAAGAAATTGCACTTCAGAGCATCTTAATTGGGTAGCTCTCCAGAGATAGCCAAAGCAGCTTACTCAGTGTGTTTCTGCAGAGTTGAGAAGCAGGTCAGCAGATACCTTTTTATAGCATCCTTATAACTGCAGGGACAGGGCTCGCATATTAATTTGGAGTGTGCCTCTAAAACCGTGACTGGAGAGAAGGAGCTGCTTTCCAGCCCCTCTTGTAAGAAACTGCTGTTGTATGGCAACAACAATTAGCTACAAAAGCTAAGTAATGTCTGTTGTTCTAAGGCAAGGCAATTAATCATTAAATCAGACTTGGAAAAGATCTTGGGTCATGCAGTGTAGTCCCTGCTATGTTTTGTTGTTTTCCTACAGTTCCTCTTATCTAGAGCGTTGTCAAGGCTGATTTTAAATAGTCCAAGCACTGGAGCTTCTCTGTTCCTCAGAGGAATTTAGTGCTGCTTAATAATTCTCACTATCGGTTTTCCCAGACATTTAGCCTAAATTTTCCCTCTCCTGGCTCATCTCCATGACTTATATCCAAGCATAGCATCTGGAATGGCTACACTGCCGTCCCTCCCCCAGCTCTCCCCTCCCGAACTCGGAGGTGCATTTTTGGCTCCTCACCCAGTGTGTTCCATCATATTTTGCAGTGGTGAATCACTTAGGTCCACCCACCAATCTGCTTTTACCCCCCTGGTGCCTCTGGTTCAAGCACTGAACACTCCAACTCGTGAGCATGACGCCAGCAGTCAGAGCATGTAACAACTCCCTGTTACAGAGAACCAATCCCAAATTTTTTTCTCAGTTGCACCATCATTTACGTGGTTTTAGTGGGCTTTAAACTAATCCCTTCTTAAGCTGGTTTGCACTGTGGGAATTAAATATAAGCTGCTACCTTTAGTGATGGCTGAAAAGTAGGAACACCACAGATTGTCACGTTTACCTTTCTGCAGTTCTTCGCACTTCTGGGACCTCCCAAGTGCCAGAAGAGTTTGTTTGGGAGCTTGATCTCCTTCCACTTGTCTCTGGCTTGCATGCATGACTGCTTTATTCCCCTTCCTTGTCTATCCACAGCTGGTTTTTACCAGCATTTGTGGGTGTCCTTCTAAACCTTCCCTATGAGACAATAGATTTTCCCAGCAGGACACCAATATATGTAATTATTAATGTCGATGAAGTTTGTCTTGCCGTAAATCTTTATAGCAGCAAATTTATTCCTTTGGCTCAGCATTTAGCATGGCCTGGTTTGTGTTTCAGGTGGGTGACAAATTGGAGAACTCCTTCTGGGCTTTTTCAAAGGAAGTAGGAGCTCAAATGGCTCCCAAAATTCCCCACACAACCTCAGTTCTGGGTCTTTCTTACAAGGCTTAGATTCCTTCGTTGCAGGCAATGGCAGGTGTCTGCTGAGCTCTGCTCCCATGCCAGGCTCTCGCTGTGTGGGCTGACGTGGGGAGAGCATGAGAGGCATGGAAATAAAGCCCAGAGCTGCCTTTCCCTGTGCTGTGTTGTGACAGTGCACCTCTCAGACCTCCAGTTTGCTGCTGCTTGTCCCAGCAGCTCTCAGCCTGGGGAAAACTGTTAGCAGAGATTAGTGGGGAACATGGCAAGTGTGTGTGATAAAGGCAAAGCAGATAAAGGCAAACTCCCTGGCTGGTGGATTTTAATGACACTGAGAATTAAGTCTTTTGTCAAATGATCCTTTGTTACCTGATTGCTCTGTAGCAGGGCTTTCTTCTTCCAGGAATCAACACCCTGCACATATTCCCTATTTAGCTTTTACTGAGGGAAAGGCAGAAGGCTGGGGAGATGCTGCAAGGAAGATGCAGGCAATGGACCCACTTAAAGCTTTCTAGAAAGTGTCTGAACTGAGACAGGACTAATCAAGGAGGTGAAAAATAAGGAAATGAAGGTGCAAATGAAGAATAGGCAGGGGTTTGGAGGTGGGGAGTTACAAGAGGGAGATGGCAAGGAGGGGTGATGAAGGAGCTGATGTGCAGTGTGACAGACACTACAGTAGCTGTGTGCAACCAAGAGGTTGGGATGTACCTGTAAGAAATGAAGAGAAGGAGAGGCTGGACAAGAGCAGGAAAGAGTCAGGATGCTGCTGTGAGCCCCTGAGTGGAACTGGCTCTGAAGCAGCACAGTGAAAGGCTCACAGGAGAAGATTGGGCAGCTTTCAGTGAAAATGGAGCAGGGGACTGGTCCTTGTCTGAAGCTGCCCAGGAGCTCATTCCCATCCCTCCAGGGAGTCTCCTATTCAGAGCTGGCCTCTGCTCAGAGACAGCACTCCAGGGTGATGAGACTGTGGGAAATCTTGTGATCCCTTTGGATTCCCGGCTGAGAGATGCTCTCTAACCTCCCTGTTTCTTCTGTAACAGGTGGCTGTGAAAAACAACATTGATGTCTTTTACTTCAGCTGCCTAATCCCTCTCAACGTGCTTTTCGTGGAGGATGGCAAAATGGGTGAGTGCTTTGAGGTGTGTGGTCAGCCTCCTTCAGGCAGGCTGTGCTCCCAGTGCCCAGCTGGGTGCACTCTCCTGGCTGAGTCTCACCTGTGCCTTGACCTTAAAGCCATTGCATCTCAGCAGATCTGGCTTGGTGGCCTGTCCCTGCGGTCCTCCAGCTCCAGTACTTGCCAGAACTCAATTCCCCTCCTCTGATTCTCTCTGCCAGACAAGGGGTGGATCTGTTTTCTTTGAAACTGATTTTTTTTGTGTTTCTTTGGGTTGGGGTTGTTGTAGTTTTGGGGTTTTTTTGATGGTTTGGTTCGCTTGAATGGGTCTAGGATTTCCCCCATACCCCTTTCACTGGAATTTGTGTATTCCTAGTCACCTTTATTAAATTTCTGTTTGAATTGGCTGGAAGTTGTTTGAAAAGCAGCTTTCACTAACATCATCCTAAATGTGTGGATCTCCTTCCTTCTTGTCAAATCCTGCATGTTCTTGGCTTGTAAACAGCTCATATGGCAAAGACTCTCTCTCTTTTGGGGGAGGCCAAAATTCATCAAAGCTTTGCTGCTTTTACAAAGAGACTGAGGTTGTTACAGGAGGAAATCCTGGATCTGTCCCCAGCAGGACAAAAAGTTACCAGAATCTCTTTTATGTGTCTACCTTGAAACATTCTGTGGTGTGTTAATTAATGCTGGGGTCCTGGGAGGATCCCACAGTGCTGATGGGGTTTTGTTGTTTCTAGAGCGCCAGGTCTTCCTCGCAACATGGAAGGATATTCCAAATGAAAATGAGCTTCAGTTCCAGATTAAAGACTGTCACCTGAATGCTGGTGAGTAGCTTCATTCTGCTACACTGAGAGCCCTTCAGATGTATGGCCATTAAACATCACCTTATTAATATCACCTTAGTAAAATAAGCTTATGGTAATGAAGAGATAAGTATTGCACTTTTGAATAGAGCAGCCTGGGATCCTAGGGCTTGTTTCAGTCAAAAACTTTAGCTGGGTCCCCATAAAAGCACATCTAAAATCCCGAGTCTTTGATTTGACCGATCTGTTTCTTCCTTTCATTCTGGACCTTGTATTCTTGTTTTCCCTTTTATACTTTGCTCCCCTGCAAAGCTGCTCTTTAAATAGAGCTGAACACGGTGTTGGGGCTGTTCAGCAACCCTGTCCTGCTGCTGTGAGTTTTGAACAAACTGTTCCAGCCCTACTGCATCACCCTGGGCCACTCACTTCACCTTTTGGCAGCTTCTTTCTTCTTTCTGTCATGAAAGATTAACCCTACAGACACTACAGGGTGTCTGTGGAGGACAGGCCACCTGGGAGGGGTCTGCTGCTGTTAGCTGAGATATTGGTGCATTTTGGTCGTGTTTGGTCCTGCTCAGTTTGTTTGGCCATGGAGTTGCCTCTGTGAGCATCTTGTACGTGTGACCTTACTACTGCTGAAGGATAAGGGAGTGTAAAAGAGTGGAATGGGGCCAGCGTAGCAGCTCTGCTCCTGTTCAAGAGGTTCTGGACAGGAGCCAAGTGATTCTATCAAAAGCTGCTCCGTTTCACAGTTGAAAGAAGTGTCCCTATTGATTACCAACCCTGTAACCTTTTTATTCTCTCATGCCTGCTATTACACAATGAACACCCTCGTGCTTCAATAGCAGACAGAAACCATGGGTCTCTTTGTACTCATAATTATTACTATTTTGGAATATAAAAGATGGAGCAAGCAAAAGGAGGGGGAAAAATAGCAGCTGTTGGACCTTATGACTTGATTTCACTGTGGGGTTTCAAATGAGAACAACCTCTGTGCCTCCCCCAGTCCTCCCTCTGCTCCTGACCGAGCTTGGCATCGCCTCTCCGCCTGCACTGCAGAGCTGCTGCTGCTGGTGCCTTCTGCCCTGGCCATGCCCTGGCTGCATCCAGGGCTCTTTATCTCCAATCAGGAACACTGGAAGCTGCTCATTTTGGAGTTGAGGTGCTGGCTAGCAGGGGATGTGGCTGGGAAGGAGAGAGGGGGGTGGTTGGGAAGATTGGCGGTCCTGCAGCCTGGCCTCTCCCTCCTCCCTCTGGAAGAAAATGTTATGAAACGTGGAGGGACAGAATGCTCCCCATTCCAAGAGGGTTTGCCAGCTCAGGGCCAGACTGCTCGCCCAGGCCTGGAGAACAAGTTACCAGCTCTCAGGGAGCGCAGGGAACACCAGGCAGTCCTCTGCAGTGGGATCTGCAGCCTTTTCCAGGGAAGAGCGTGGCCGCAGAGCCTCTCCGGAGCAAGATCATCCCTCGAGATGCTCAGGGGAGTGCAGGACCTGCCAAGACCTGCCAGGAGCTGCCAGCCTCTTTGGCTTGTGCAAGGCAGAAAGTGGGGCACACCTCATAAACAGATTCCAAACACTTCCATCCGCTGAGGCTTCTGTTCCTGTGTTTCCGCTGCTGACGCCTCCTCCTTCTTGCAACTCTTCCTTGACCACCTGGGCTCAGGCACGGAGCAGGCCAAGAGCTTGCAGGAGGGAAAACCAGGGAAATCTCCTGTGCTTGCCTGAGTCCCTTGTATTTTTTCTACAGTGCAGCCCTGACTCAGCCTGCTCACCTTGATTTCCTACAGGCAGTGACCTCCTCTAGCTCAGACTGTCCTAAGAGCCTCAAGCCTCGCCTGCACAAGGATCAGCCAAATCCAAAACCCATGGAGTGCTGAGATTCCAGCATCCTCAGGGGTGGAGACTTCTCACAGCGTGGCAAGTGAGACACACCAGGGCAGAGGCAGAGTAGGCTGGATGAAATCTGGCAGGAGCTGAATCCACCTTTTAGTTTACACCAGAGCACGGATGTGTGCCTGGCCATGTGCCTCAGAAGGATGATAAACTTTCAAGATTCACAATCTTGATTGTTTAAATCCAGTGAAAACAGGCTTAAGACACCTCCTTTCTTCCAAGAAGGGCAAGTCTGGATATAAAATCTTTAGGAACTTGATCCTTGTGAAGGGCTGGTTCCTGTTCCAAAGACTCTCCAGTAGGAGATGTGTAACCACAATAAAGCTCTCGATTTGGGCTGTCTTTGCAGGTTTGCAATGCCCTCGTGGCAGAGCTGCACAACACTCTGCAGATTCCAGCAGTTCCCACCAAAGCTGAGGAGACGCTGGGTGTGTGCAGCCCTCCAGCACAGGGAGCAGCTCCGGAGCACCGCGGGCTCCGCACAGCGAGTGGTTATCCCTGCGTCCTCATCCCTGCTGGGATCTGCTGCCATCAGTCATTCATTCCCAGCCTGAGCCCACCCACCCGGTGGTGAGTGCTCAGGGACACCATTCATGCCTCAGCCTCGCTGATCCCAGCCCAGTGACGCGAGTGGAGCTGTAGCTAAAAATACCTCTGCTCCCAGTGCTGTGCCCTAGCGCAGCTCTCGGAGCCATGTGGAGCAGCTGTGCTGGGAGAGGCTGGTCAGGAGTGTGGTCCCTGCACGCTCAGTGCCTGGCTTTCCTTCTCCCAGCTTTTTCTTCTCCCAGCTGCAAACAGCCTTTGCTTTCCCGAGTTCTCACATCTGTGCTGTGTGAGGAGCGGGGCTGAAGTTCTGTGCAGGCATCCTGGAGGCCCTACAGAGCAGCCAAGCAGGGGATGCTGCTCTTCCTCAATGGAGAAACTGAAATTTGAATTTCTTTTTCTCTAACCACCCAGCACATATTCCCTGTTTAGCTTTTACTGAGGGAAAGGCAGAAGGCTGGGGAGATGCTGCAAGGAAGATGCAGGCAATGGACCCACTTAAAGCTTTCTAGAAAGTGTCTGAACTGAGACAGGACTAATCAAGGAGGTGAAAAATAAGGAAATGAAGGTGCAAATGAAGAATAGGCAGGGGTTTGGAGGTGGGGAGTTACAAGAGGGAGATGGCAAGGAGGGGTGATGAAGGAGCTGATGTGCAGTGTGACAGACACTACAGTAGCTGTGTGCAACCAAGAGGTTGGGATGTGCCTGGGAGGTGTAAGAAATGAGGAGAGGGAGAGGCTGGACAAGAGCAGGAAAGAGTCAGGATGCTGCTGTGAGCCCCTGAGTGGAACTGGCTCTGAAGTGAGTTAGGCTTGGAACATGGATTTGTGACTAGCTGGGATTTTATCTGTCAAAAAAGCAGCTTCTGAATTTCATGTACATCCAGAGCTGTCTATTGGAGTGCAACAGTCACCTTACGGCACCTCCTGTGCAAACTGCAGACTTTTCTCCAGGTTATTGCTCTTCTTCCTTCAGACAAAAAGGAGATAAGCACAGGCAGGCAGCAGAGAAGCTTCTGTGGGAGTCTGTGCTCCCAGGCCTTTGTAGGTAAAAGATCCATCCCGTGCCCGCAAGGCAAGCCAAATAGGATTGGTTTGAGCTTTGGTGGCTTGCAACAAGGATGGCAAAAAAAGCTCCTGTCCCTGGGAGCTCTCCCCAAAGCACTGAGTGACCAGAAAGTCTTGGCTGCTGCAGGTAGCCCACAGCATGGCAAGTGAAGCCAAGGATAGGGTGCCAGGCTGTGGGATGAAGAGCAGGTATCCTTAAGTGGGCTGATCTGGGAGCTGATCTGTGTCTCTACCGTCTTTGCTTCTAAAAAAAGCAAATCCTGCCCCTTTGAAGGTATTCCCAGCGTTCCCAGTGACTCAGGGTGATGCCTTGTAGAGGCTGCCCTGGAACAGAGGCTGGACAGAGTGAAAGGATAAAGGGCAGGGATTTATGGAAAGGCCTTCACAGGGTGCACCTTGGGCAGTGCAGGAGTCTCGCAGAGACTGCACCCAGGATGGACACAGCCACACGTTTTTGGGACAGATATAAGTTTTGTCTATTTGCATATCAGAGGTTAATTGTCCAATTACAGCTTCAGGTAATAGAGTCCCATTCTCCCAGTTTCCTCCCCCCCAACTTACTTTTGTTTCCGTTTCCCGGGGCCTGAGACAGTGAGGTGTCCTTGATTCTCAGGCCTGGAGAGGAATTGTTGTGTCTGACAAAAATGGGAAAAGCAGCAGCTAACACACTACATGGAACTCAGAGTTACACACTAAAGAATTGCAGGATTACAAATATATGAAAATATAAAAGCTAAAATCCTAAGGCATCAAGGGAGAGATGAGTGCTTAATTCTGGATTTGGGGCTCAGGTTCCCAGCGGTGAGAGATGGACCTGGCCTGAGGCTGTTCCTGGGGGCTGCAGCTCCCTGGCCATGGAGGAACAAGTCTCTCTGGAGCTGTATCGTGGTCCCAAGGTGTGCTTGGGACGCCCTGCACATCTTGAATTCATGAGACCTTTTTCATGCTTCAGCCTCTTAGGAAGAGGTTGGGATAGTTCCCTGGAGAAAACCTCATTCAGAAATAATGACAACACAAGGTCACGGTTATAGCCCAGCATTCTCATCTCTTATTAATCCAGTACTGAATTAATTGATTTGGGGGTTTTTTAATGAAAATACAAGAATCTAGTGCATGAAAATAGATTCCTTACCTGTTATAGCTCAAATATTCTGGGTGCTGTTGGTGCAACTGAGGTTTCCCCCGTAACTGAGCGTGCACTAAAGCTCAGTTTGCCTTGTTTACACTGGGTTTTTTTTCAACATGCTAAGTTTGACTAAATTCTAAAGGATCACTGCATTAGGATATGCAAATCAGATGAGCTGAATGTTTTTCTTTTTCCTAAACACTGCTTACCCAAACCCACAGAGTGGCAGAGGATGAGCTGACTTGCACATGGAGATTGCCTCCCATTTAATGGCACTCGGTTGCTGTGCTGTTCAGCACAGGAATTTCGGTTTTACTCGCTTATTAGCGGTCCACAATTTGGTGTGAAACAGCAGCTTTCATGTTTGGAGTTGAACATGGCTTTATTGGTATGCAGTGGTCACTTTGTTTTTCTCCCCCGAGTAATTTGCTAATGCCAGAACAAAGAGAAATTGGATTTTTTTGATGGAACAACCTCGGGGACAGTCATACACAAGCTTGCCTGGTATGTTGGTTTTTTCTGTATGTGCAAATCTTGTCCCTGATAGTTTAATAAATTACAGAACTGGTGCATGTTACATGTTTTGGAAATGAATGTACTGTCATAACATTGCCCCAAGTGCCTCTGTGCTTGGTATTTGAATGCAGTTCTTGGCTGGATGCTCAGAACCATTCAGGTGCTGCTAGAAATGGCACAGGGATGTTCTCAGCTATCACAGCATAAAATACAACCATTAAATTCCGCTTTCTGATGCGGAGTGCTTGTTGCAGATTGCCACAGTGTTCAGAAAAGGTGTCTTGTCAGTGTTGGCTCTGAGTTGTGCCTGTCCTTCGTGCAAACCCCGTGGTTGCACAAAGTCATCCTGGCTCTGGGAGTTCAGATGTGAAGTTCTTAAGCTGGTGGGTAGAAGATTTAAGCTCATCCTTTGCTTTAGCCAGGAGAAAAGTGCTGTTAAGAAAGTATTGGGTCACTTCAGTGCAAAGGAGGAGACCTTGTCCCTCCCACGTGCCTGTGTTTCCATGTGCACTGCTCAGCTGTGGGACTGAGGTAAAGAATTCTGTTTAGAAAGGAAAACAAACCAAACAAACCAACCCTGAAAGCTGGGCTGGTGACAGAGGCTTCCCTGGCCTTGGTGATGGCCAAAGCTTCCCTTGTGCTTCAGCAGGGTTGCAGGAATAAACCTTGAGACAAAAGAAAGGTGCTGTGCAAGGCCAGGTGTGGCTTGTGCTGCTTTGCTGAAGGACTCGTGTGCTCTGGGGTGCAGAGTCCCCAGTCCCCAGAGTCACTGAGCCCTGCTCCTGCCTCCCTGGGCTCTGGGTGCCTGGACTCAGCTCCCTGCTCCCAGCAAGATGTGCCTGGGTTTATTTTATTTATTTTTTTTAAAGGCTCTGCTGTCACATGGCATTAGCGGTCCTGCCTTCAGCCAGCCACAGCCTGCCACCGTTGCTTAGCAACTCTGATGATCTCCAAAATCCAAATTGCTGATACTCCAGAGCACAGGAGGGATGGGAGCTGCTACCTGCGGGGAGAGAGGGTCAGCTCTCACCAGGCCCCAAATCTGTGCTGGGAGAGGGGGCAGGAGGGTCAGGCAAGCCAAGCATCAGCTCCAGCCTGCTCACCATTGCTCTGGCTGAGGCAGGGCATCTTTTGGTGGGGCTTTCTGGGCTCTTCAGAGGGTAACTGAGGTCAGGGAGGAAGAAAATAGGCTTTCCTAGGGTTTGCCCTGCCTCACTGTCCCTCCCTGTGTCCCCCTACAAGCACGTTCCTGCTCTGAAATCTGCCCCTCAGCAGAGGCTGGGGATGTTCCAGTTGCAAGAGGAGCCATTGCACAAAGATTTTGGTGTAAGAGCAGCTGCTCTGTGGCCGTGTCTCACCTGCTGAGCTCCCTAAGCACAGCTCCCCTGCTCTGCCATCACACCCTGTGATGGGGTAGCAGCCTCACAGCTGCCAAAATTGCAGCTTCTCATTCCAACCCTGCATCCCTGCTCCCCAGGGAATGCCTTTACTCCAACAGCATCTCCCAGCAGAGGGGAGACTGCTGTGGCAGGTGTCAGACTTGCTGGAGAAGGTCCTTTCCAGTAGTTCCACCTTCAGGAGACACGTCCAGAGGGGTGAGGTTTAACCATAGCCTGTCAAAGTGCGGCAAACAAAATCCCATTTAATACCAACATCCCTCTCAGACAAGGATGTGCTCTCTGAGCCAGCACTTGTGTTGGACACTGTGCCTTCCCCAAGTCCTGGAGGCTGCTGTTGCTGGCTTGGAAGTGTGAGGATGTGGGAATTCGGCTTCATTCCTGGTGGGTGAGGTCCTTGCAGAATGGATTAATCCCAGCCACGCTCCCTGCGAGCAGGGGACCGCTCTGCACTGCCCATTTCCCAAGTCTGGATGAGTTTGTTGTGGAGAGGAGGAGTATGGGTGGGAGGAGGAGACAGGGAATGAGGGGTTTTAAGCAAAAGATCTCATTAGTTACATATATCTGCCAGTTTCCATAGTAACTGGGGAAGAGAGGAAGCCTAAATCTGAGTGTGAGCTCCCTGGGTAGCTGGATGCCCGAACCATCCTCGACCTGCAGGGAGCTGCTCTGAAGCCTGGGGAGCAAAGGGGTGCAGAGAAGGCTCCAGGGTGCCCTGGGGAGAGCCAGTGGATCCAAGTGTCTGCATCAGGGTATGGATTTGTAGGGCCCCTTGTGTCTTCCTCCCACCATTCCCTGGTGCGTGAACAGGCTCTGCTGTCCTCTCTGTAATCCCTCTGTGCACCAGCACAGACTGGTGTCTGTTCTCAGATGTGGCACTGGTGGATCTCTGTGTCTGTAGGTGCAGGATGGATTAGCTGGTCACTTCCTGCTGCTTCTCTGCTGCTGTCCTGCTCCCTGTGCTCCTTGAGGTGGATCCCACATTTCCAATCTCTGGGCTTTCAGTGCAAGTTGGTTTAAGGCTGTTTCTCTCCCTCGTTTTTTGTCAGTAGTGCCCAACCTGCTCTGGATGACCCAGCACAGATAAAGTGTTCCACCTGCCTCAGCAGGGAGTTAAATCTCTCCTGCTGGGCACCAGGAATGGGAATTTGCCAATGATGCTTATCAGGTGTGGAATCTTCCACCTAGAGTGTGACTGTGCCCCTTTACAGGCATCCACAGCCTGATGTTGGCTCTGCTCTGTGCTGAGGGACCCCTTGGCATCCAGGGGCTGCTGGTTTGGGTCTTGGTGTTCTGTGTATTTGCCTCTTCTGGTTTCCTTGAAAAGTCCCTTTGAAATAACGTGTGTGACAGTGACACCCCTCCAGGTGTGTGACAATGACACCCCTCCAGGTGTGTGACAATGACACCCCTCCAGGTGTGCAGGTGAAATCACACCTCATCTGCGAGGGCTGAGGTCAGGCTGGGTGTTAAAACTGTACCACGGCCCTGTGATGTCTAGAGACAGTGTCTGGGGGAGAGGTTTACCCTTTCAAATAATTGCTTTTTAAAAAAGGGAAAGGATTTTTACTACCTTGTAGGACATTGATTTGGCCAGAAGTGTCTGTGTGTGAGGGAAGTAGGAGGGAGCTCTCATGGTTGGGACTCGACCTCAGAACCTGAGCAAGCCTCAGGCCGTGATCTTTGTTCTTTTCCGCCTTCATCTTCTGACTTTTTGGCTGCCTACAGCTGGTTGGGGGTTGTAGGTAAAGCAGGGTCCTCTTCCCCTCTGAGCAGCCTTGAAAGTCTCACCTTGATCAAGTCCTGAGTGACCCAGGGCAGTGAGAGCCCTGCAAAATGGGCAAATACTTATCAAGAGATCACAGCCTGAAAGGAATGAGGTGGGTCCATGGAGAACTGGGATTTTTCTCTCCTTGTGTCACGTGTGCTCATTCCTATCCCCAGGGAAGGAGCCAGCGTTTCCCCGTGCCCTTGCATCCTGGGAATGCTCCTCTGGGCTCTCCTGTCTCTGCAGATGATGGATCTGAATTAACAGATGTGTTTTTTTCCTCCCTTCCCTCCGAAGACACTGTCTCCAGCAAACTGCAGAACAACAATGTCTACACCATTGCCAAGAGGAACGTGGAGGGGCAGGACATGCTCTACCAGTCCCTGAAGCTCACCAACGGCATCTGGATCCTGGCCGAGCTGCGCATCCAGCCCGGGAACCCCAACTACACGGTGAGGTGTCAGAGAGCAGGGGCACGGCACAGCCTGGGCTCCTGCTGCCTCACCCCACACTCTGAGCTCTCCCTCCCTGCTCTTCCTCCCTCCCTGCTCCCTCTGTTTTGAGGGAGATGTTGTTAATTTGGCTGGGGGGATTGAGGAATGCCTAACACTGGAAAAGTGAGGAACAACAGAATTCCCCTGCTCTGTCACCAGCGAGCTGGGACAATGCCTGCTCAGCAATGAGCAGTGACTTGCCAAGGTTACCCAGAGATAAAGCCAAGAGATATTAGCCAGGAAACATTGCCAGGATGCCCTTCCCCCTCTTATAGACAAGGGGAAATTTATGCCCCGCCGTGTTCCCGGCTGTCTGTGGCCCTGTGCTGGCACCGGCCCGTGCCTGGTGGGAAGGTGCTCTCTGTCCTGCCTCATGCACCCCCTTGTGCACCAAAGACTCTTCTCTTTGACTTCACTGCCCTTCTGAGGGACCCGTGTGTCTCTGGTATTAGAGGATTTATCTCCTGCTGGAAGCTGTGCCAGGAGGTTCAGGAGAAATCTGTGGTCTGGGAAGCCACGGGGTGAATGTGAGCGTTGGAAGGTGATTTAAAGTGTTTGCACAAGGTTTGGTGCTGCAAGCCTGGTCTCAGCCTGATCTTTGCTTTTGAGAGGAGTGACAGCCAAGTTTGTGTCCATCAGGACTGAGCAGCAGATCCTTAGAAGCCCTCGGGTTTAGTGCTGTGATCTGCAGCCTGAGGACAAGCACAGGTCCCTTGTCTCAGTTTGGGGCCATGTCCCCTTCCTTCCTGCCTGTGGGGCCACCTACATTTGCTGAGGAATTTGGGAACCCCACAGTGGGAGCTGGCCTTCGTGTACCTCCTCCTGCTTGCAGCAAGCTCTGAAAGGGCAATTTGAGGTTGGTGATGGAGAAAGCAGGAGAAATACTCTGTGTGATTGTCATCAGCAGTGTCCAAGCCATCCCCAGCTGCCTCTGTGGACGTGGCAGAGAGCTCCTGCCCCCCTTTGCCCCAGCACTAACCTCTCCTCTCCTCTCCACAGCTCTCCCTGAAATGCCGAGCTCCAGAAGTGTCCCAGTACATCTACCAGGCCTACGATGCCATCTTGAAAAACTAACAGGAGATGGAGCCTGTGCCTCACCCTGCAGAAGGAGAGGGGAAAAAGGGGTCCCCAGAGCCTCCTTCACCGCCAGCGCGGGGGAAAAGCACTCGTAACTGGAAGCAGCTGTATTCATGTGTAGGATTTCAGTCAAAGGCACTGATTAAACAAGGTAGCAATTAGTATCCACATGCTAACGATGATAGGGAACAAACCCCTTTGGTATTTTTAGCGTCCATGGAGTTTGTAACCACTGCTTCAAACTACTCCCATGTCCCCCTCGCCTCTCACTCATCCGTTCTCGTGGGCTTCTCTCCATTTTGTGCCAATGTTCAGTGTTTTCTAAATGGCTTTAGGTGTAGTTTCGATTTTGTAAAATAACCGCTCATTGGAAAAACAAAAAAAACGCCGAGCAAAAACCACACGTCTGCTCATTAAAACAAGGCAAAAGTGTCGAAAACATAACACTGCACTTTATTTTATATATTTTATACTTTTTTTTTGAGTTTTTCTATTGTGATTGGCTTAAAGGGAAGGTGATTCCAAGGAAGTCTTGGGAGCCTTGCAGGGAGTTGGGCTCTAGCAGGGCGAGCACGGCCTCGGGGAATTAGGAACAGAGCTATCAGCTGGGTCCCAGGAGGGGAACAGAGCCCTAAAGAGGGGGTTTTATTACTCTTGTGCTGGCTGGTGTTTTCACTCCAGCCATCTCCCTGGCTCGTGAGCTACTGATTTGAGGAGTGAGGCTGCTTTTGTGTGGGGAGGAGCTGCAGGCCTGGATGGGGAACAGGGCAGCAGTGGATGAAATGAAGGAAATGAGCCTGTTCTTAGATCAGAAGGCTCGTGCCAGAGCTCCAGATGTGATCTCTGCATCCTCACCCATCTGCAGCCCCTCTTCCTCCCGTTCTTTCCGTGCCTGCCGTGGCCGAGCTGCCTTCTCAGCCATCCCTGAGCTGTGCCCCCCTCTCCCCGCGCTGGCCCTGGCGGTTCCCAGGCTCGTGGTGGCACATCCAAACGTGGCAGTGCCACTTCCCTGATGGGGCTGTGGGTGTCAGCCAGGCCCCTACAGAGAGGGGCTGCTGCTGGCAGTGCCCCAGGACGCCGGGGGAGCGGAGTGGCTCTCCTTGTTGCCATGCTGCCCCCAAAACCCAGGCTGGGGCATGGTGGGGGATGGTTTGGGCTGGGCAGTGTTTGCGCCCTGCCTGCCTGGGGCCTTCAGTTTCCAGCTGGGCTGAGTGGAGCAGGTCATGGAAGCGTTTCTCCCGTTGGCAGCTCCACTCTTCGTGCCCAGAGAGACACGGCAGCCAGAGCCAGCCAGGTTCCTGCTCTGAGTCCCTGTCCCCAGCAGCCCCATGCCCTGGCCCCTCTTTTCCGACCTGTCCCTTAGGGCCAGGATTGTTTCCCTTCCAGTCCACAGCTGTGGACTTGTCCCATTGCAGCCACTCGGTGCTGCAGCAGCAGCAGTGAAGGCAAAGCCTCTTGCATGTCCCTGCTCCATCCATAGCTTGTCCTGCTTAATCCAAGCCCCAGTCCAGAACAGCCTCGCCCTTCCCAGCATGCTTGGACATCTCCTCCCCAGCTAACAAAGCTCTTGCGTGTAGCAACCCCCATGTTGTCCTTTTAGATGCCACCTTCAAAGTCAATAAATGTTTCACGGTGGGAGATCGTTCATCAGGGCTTTGGCACTGACTGCAGCCAAGAAACCAGTGCTGGGAAAAGGTCACAGTGTCCTGGGAGAGACTCCAGCAGGGCCCGGGAGCTGCACGGCCCTGGGGAAGGGTGGTGTCCCTGTGCAGGAACCCCTGTGCTCTGGCTGGGGGAAAGAAAGTGGGGCAGAGCTGGAGCAACCCAGCCCTTGAGCCCTGCCCACGTGTGCTGGGAGGTGATTTGCTCCAAGCCCTGCGGGTGTAGTGTAAAAATCATTAACAGAGCAATTAAGGAAGCACCAGTGGCACTGAGTGCGGTGCTGTGTCGGGGCAGGGAGGAGAGCGCAGCTTCGACCTGGGGAGGGGTTGCTGAGCAGCCCCTTCTCTTGCCAAATTCCTTCCCAGCTTTTCGGGTGGGTGTCTCACCCCGGGGCAGAGCCGGGGCTCGTCGGTGGCGTTCCCTCCGCCCCTGCTCGTTCGAGTGTTCGCCGTTCGTGTTGCTCTTCAGGCTTTACCTGCCCTCCGTGTCAATAAACTCATTTCCACGAGGCTCTGGCTGCGTGTGGCTCTGTGGGAACGGGGAGAGGAGCCGTGCCCCCGATGCTGCCTCTGCCCAGGGGAGCAGCAGGGCTGAAGGCTGGGTTTGGTGGGAAGGAGACTGCTCACCAGGCTTCCTTTCCCACCAGACACTTCTACAGCACAACCCTCCCCAAATTTGGGGCTTGCGGGGGGAGAAGGCAGCAAGTTTCCCTGGTCCTCCAACTGCTTCTTCTCCTCATCTCAAAGGGCAGCAGGGACAGCTTCAGATGAGGAGTAGACGATTTAGCTTAGTACCCATTTAGCCCTTTTGGGGCCCCAGGTGGGCTGTGTGTGCTGTGACCTGTTTTGCCTGTGGTGAGATGATAAAATCCTGGGAGTCAGTGATGTGTTTGGATCACTTTGCACTGATGCTGTTGTTTTTCACAGGGCTTTGCCATCGCTGATCCCATCTCAAGATGGGTTGGGCTGCAAAACCTCCGTACCAGGCCAGAGCCACGCTTGGGCAGCCCCAAACTCAGCACTTGAAGTGGCCAGAAATGCAACAGGACAAGCAGCAGGTTTGGGGGGTGTTGCTCTGGAGGCAGGGTAACCTTTTCCCTCACCCTGCCCAGCCTTGGCTTAGCAGCACCTGGATTTTTGAGAACTTCCACCCTCTGTGGAGGGCAGGTATGGTTATCAACTGGTGTCGCCCTGCACTGGGATGGTTTTGTGTTAGAAGCAGGTGCACATGTCCTGTAACAACAGTGACAGGCTGGCTTGGGGTCCGTGATCTTGCCTGTCCCTTCATGCATCCCTGCTGTGCCCGGGATGGGGTCATCATTCCCTGCTGGGGGTGAGCCTAGAGCTGCATTTGGCCCAACAGGAGCAAAAGCTGCCGTGGGATGCTCAGGGCTCTGCCCTGTCGGCTGCTGTCCCTTCATGTCCTGTGGCAAAGGGAAAGGTTTCTTCCTCCCTCCCTGTTCTCCCAGAGGCTCCTCGAGCATAAACCGGCCTTTGCTGTTGCCGTGGGTTTGCAGACACCTCGTGCCCTGTCAGCAGGGACACACCAACCCCGTGTGTGCCTTGGGAGCTGCGTTTGTCATTAGCAGTGTCGGCCCCTGGGGCTCAGGGGACTCAGGTGATGATCCCTGAGCTGGGAGCTGCCAGGGGGGTTGGTCCCCACAGCCTTCCCTGTTCCTGAGGCCCACACTGTGGGACAGGAACATCCTGAGTTGTTCCTTGCTGCTCTGGCTGGAGCTGGGGCGAATCCTGCTGTGCTGGGTGGGCTCCTCCAAATCCCTGCTGCTCCCACTGGCCTCGCACCCGTCCTGCTCCGTGCCAGTGACAGCAGGTCCCCGAGCCGATGATGGGGTGTAGGGAGAGGCAGGGACTCAGGTGAGGATTTTGGAACTGGCTGAGGCAGGAGCTGACCACAGCTCCCCAAGCCACCAGCTCTGCCTGTCCCCTGCTGCCACCTGAGCACCAGGACACAGGAGCTCTTGGATGGATGATTTTAGGTTTGCCTTGGACTCCTGTCACTGAGACTGGGATAAACCTCCCAGCCGGCAGGGACCTGCTGGGATCCAGCCCCACTCCCCTCCCCCAACTCCTCGTATATTAAATTTCACACATAAAACTGCAACTGAAGAGCATCTCGGAGAGAACTGCTAAAAATAGCCCCGAGGCTGGAGCCTGAATTGTGCAGGAGAGTTCATGTGCAGCCCGATCCCTGCGCTCTCCCAGAAACATTCCAGGGCTCGGGAGTGCTTTATGGCCATGCGGGGAAGGGCAGCAGCGTCTAGGGCTGGTAATAACCCCAGGGACACAGAAATATTCCTCTGCTCCGAGCATCGGGCAGCTCTGCAGGGAAATAACCCCCAGATCTCTGCCAGCCCGAGTGTAACGTGGGACACGGTGTAGGGGCTGTGACCGCCTTCGCCTGGTGCTGGTGCCAGGGTGGCACAAAGGCTGTCCCACATTTCTCCAGCTGCCCTTGTGCCCCCTGCCGTGGGGCTGTGTCTGCCGTCCCCTTGTCCCCCAGGAAGGATGTGGCATTGTGCTTCCGCTCGCACCCCCTCCTCACCCCGGAGAAGAGCCCCCGGAGATGATGTTTTTTCCCAGCCAGAGGTGCTGACGAGGCTGGGGGGAGCCCGGCCGAGCTGTTGCCGGTGCTCGGGCTCAGCCAAGCCCGTGTGATCGCAGCCAGACCTGTGGAGACACCTCGGTGCTCGCTGGTGTCACAGTGAGCCGGAGTGGGGCTTGGGGTCTGCGTGGAAGAGCAGAGGGGCGCAGGGAGTCCATCAGCAGCGTGTCCCGGGGGCCTGGACCATGTTCCTGGAGGTGCAGCCAGCATCTTCCCTCTGTCCAGCACGCAGGTAAATGCTCCGTGCGGGGTGACCCAAAAATGCAGACACTGCAACCGAAATTTGCCTCCTTTTGGTGGGGCCTGCAACCAGCCTGGGCTCGGGGTCCCCCGGGGCACAGAGAAACCCCCAGCCCTGCCCGCGGGCCAGGGGCTGGCTCAGGAGGAGGTGAAGCGATGTGCCCAAGAGCACGGCGAGCAGCGGTGTCGGAGGAGGGAAGGACGCCCGGGGAGGGGTCCTGCCCACCTCCCCCGAAGGAGTGTGGCCCGGGGGGCTCGTAGGGGGTGGGCATGAGAGCACGGATGCCGCTGGGCGCCGGGGAGGGAAGGGGTGACGGCGCTGCACCCAGCACACTGCAGGGGGGACATGGGAGGGTCTTTTCCCATCGGCGCCTCCCCAGAGCCCCGGGAGAAGCCGGTGTCTCTGCTGGATTCCTGCGGCTCGCTCTGGGCATTCCCTGCCTCCTTTCCCGGCTGCTGCCTCCTTTCCCAGCTGCTGCCCGCATCCCTCCTCGGGCATCCTCTGCATCCCTTCCTGGGCAGAGCCTGCTTCCCTCGCCGGGCGCTGCCTGCATCCCTGCCTGAGCTCTGCCTCCCTCCGTCCATCCCTCCCTCCATCCCTCCCCAGGCGCTGCCCGCCTCCCGCCTGGGCATCCCCGCCATCCCACCGGGCGCTGCCTCCATCCCTGCCCGGACACCGCCGGCCCCCGCGCCGTGCCCC